>CM054057.1:546843542-547179163 GCA_028641055.1 Alopecurus myosuroides
TACACGAGGTGTCATGGCAACAGCTGTTGAATGTGTTATATAGGGGCTCGTGGTCTACTCCAGACTTGTTCCGTGAGGGTGAACCTCCGACCTGTTTCCTGCCTGAGCTGGTTGTGATCTCATAGTGTCCCGTTCACTTTCAGTTGGGATTTTTATGAAGCTCTGGCTCGTTGAGTGTGGTATCAACAAACTTCTCGTCCCGCCAGTTTAGTACTGCAATTGCTGATACACACAAGAGACAGATCAGAGATCACATAGACGACTTTGTACTCGTCGTCTTTAAGATAAGAGTCTCTCGTGAAGAAAATGCATTATGAAGGACTGCAGTCCGAAAGAGCATCTCCAAGAGAGTTGCTAAAATTTGGCTACCCAAACCGATTTGGTAATACTCAGAAGAGAGGGTATGTGTAGCCAAAATTTTCTTTTAAAACTTTTGCAACATATCCGAAACAGAATACCACATCTCTTTTGTGCATACAGCGAAGTGGCGGGGGTCGATCTGGGCACGGCGCGGTCGTGCTGGTGGCCACTGATTTCTCAGCCTAGAGTATCCGAGTTCAATACGAAGACGTCAACGCTGAAAGAAATATCACCGACGATTGTCTATTTGTGACTAGGGCTGAATCTCAGGGGCGTGTGAGAGTTTCTGGAACGAGTTGTACTTTTCTCTAAACTGCGGTTGTACTTTTCTGTGAGTGGTTGAGACTTGAAATTCTCAGACGCATGAGACTTGGACAAATCCAAATAATAATGTCCACCCGCAGGTCAAACTGAAGCTTACAATGACTCTCGTTCCCTCCATCAACCGGTGCCACGCCTTTCCTCCCTTGGACCAGCGCGCTGCAATGGAAGGGAAATAGATCGCACCGGGAAACTCCTCCCCTGGCCGAGGCAACTTGGCCGGGAAACTGGCGATCACCCCCCGGGATCTGCCTAAGGACAAGGCATCATCAGGCATGCCCTCTGCTGAAGCGGCGTGTGATGACGGTGTTGCGGAGATCTTGGGCAAACTGCAACTCATCTCGCAGGAGTCCGACGCTTTCGTGCTTGAGGATGATGGTGATGATCTTGGATGCCCCGAGTGGGATCTTGTTGGAAAGGTTCTGGCACCCAATGTGTTGCATATGTCGATGATCAGAGCTGCTCTTCGTCCGGCGTGGGGAAACCCTAAAGGACTAGAGTTGCATTCGATGGGTAAGAATATTTTCATGGCAGAATTTGCGATCAAAGCTAACAAATCCCGTGTCACAGAAGGCTCCCCCTGGACAGTGGGTAACGATGCAGTGCTTTTGCACGAGTTTGATCCAAGTCTGAAGCCACTGATGTCGGATATATACCATTTAGGGATATATCAGATAGTGTCCTAAAGTGCCGGATTACCTGGGTAATCTGAATGGTAATGGGCTACGGTCCATTAGGCGGCCCAGTAAGCTGACACAGAAGCCGGATTCTAGAAGAACCCGGATCATGGCCCACGTGATACGACTTGATTAGAAGGCGGATTCTTGCTTTCCAAGTTAGGACTTACCGTAGTCTTCTAGGTTTCCTTCTCTGTGAGCCCTAACCCGGCTATTATATAAAGCTCGACGGGAGATAAGAAAGATATAGACAATAAGTTAGAAGCTAACTCGCCGAGAGGTTGATCCTTATCGAGTAGCTAAACCTAACTCACGTTGTACTTTGTATACTTCAGGCTTCAGCCCTGATTTAGTGAGATTGCAGGAGTAGTAACGCCGCCTAGTTGCGACGTACCGAACTTGGGTAAAACCTCGGTGTCATTGTCCATCATACAACCACGTCCCCCACAATCTCTATTGGTAGTCTCATGGCACCCCCGTCTATGAATTCTACTACGATGTCTCGACAGTTGGCGCCCACCATGGGGCCAGCGACGTCAGGCGTTATGTTTCGATCGGGGATACTCGGTGGAATTGGCAGTACCATAACTGTCGGGAGTCTGAAATTCGACAACGACGTCGGGCGCTTCCTCGACAACGGATCATCCATGCCAGCAAAGAATCATCTGGTAAGTGCCTGCGTTTTACCGATTGGATCTGCAAACATCTTTATCGGATTAACTGCAGAAGCAATGGGATTTTATGGTGGAAGCAAATTTATCCCACCCGCCCTATACCCAGTCGAAGAAGACTATGACGCCGGATTTTGCTCAGATCGCCGATACTCTGCCGAATCGCACTTTATCGGTATATGGTGCAATCCGAGATCGCCGAAACCACGGATGAAAGCAATCATGTGGAAGAGGCAGAAAATAAAAATCCCACAACAGAGGTGGAAGATCCAACATCCGTCAATATGACGACGAACTCGGAAGCTGACTTTGTGATAGCCGCCATTGAGGCGAGATTAGAGTCGGAACCCGGATCGGACCAGTTCGATACCGAAGACGAAGATGTAGACGCTTTCGAGAGAAAGGTCAAATCTTTTCAAGAGGGATTCCACGAAGTACTGATGGAAAAACCGGCTGAAAACACGGATGCCGAAAGTCAGGAAAGCCCTAGAACACCTCCGCCAGAGGAAACAGAGGATGGAGAAGCCAGTCCAACTTACCCGGATGTCAAGGAATTGAGAGAGGAAGAACCTGGTAAAAAATCTCCCTCTTCCAAGAAAAAACACAAAGCTTCCAAGAAACTCCAATACAAGCTCCGGAAGAAAAAATTGGCTGATCCAGCCAACGAAAACCTGGAAGCAGGAGGAGGAAGTGGAGTTAAGCCTGCGGAGAAGAAAACAAAGGAGATCTCTATTCCGCCAATGTCAGAACAAGACGAACAGGATCTACTTCAAACACCAGTGGGACCCCACGAACCCCCTGAAATGTTGGAAGCCAGAAGACAAGCTCTCCAAAGACAACAACAACATCTATTCCGAACTTGGGAACATCTCCAAAAAACCCAAGCTGACATTAAGTTAAAGCAGGAAGAAATCGAGGAGTATGAGAGAAGGAATAGATCTGGCATTAAGCCTACACGGTTACCCGGAATCGCAAGACCGGAAGTACTGCCGCCAAAGGAACGGTTTCAAAACCCGGCCTGGCAAAAGCAAGTAAACGACAAAGATGCTAGGGGTGAACCTATATACAAAACCGCAGCAGAAAACGCGGAGGCCGCGTTTGCCATCCTCAACAACGATCTGTACTCCAATGGTGAAAAACTTCAAGGGGTGTATGCTTTCTTAGGAAAAGCATTGCAACAACAACAACGAGGGCAAAAAAGATCAGGTAAGTTGCATGACGACTCAGCCCTATGCAAAACAGCTACATGCGCCGCCGGAACACCTGACCTGAAGAACCTGGAGATTCAAATAATTCGAAAGAGAAGAAAGAAGATCCGAGAAAGGACAAGAAAAAGGCTGATAACAAGGATGCAACATCCAGAACCGGATCCCATCTGCCGAAAGATGGAATTAATCCCCGAGATCCGGAAGAACGAAACTAGAAAGACGACAAAGCAATGTCGCTTCCGAGACGCCCTGCTGAAAAAGCCGGAAGATATGACATTCCTCACAGGCGTGAGATATCCCGTACACCTCCCAGGAATAAGGAAAGACATAGGAGCAGAACTCCACCTTATCCCAAAGGGTATGATAACGGAGAAAATAGAGACAACCGTGGAAGAGCGCGTTCACGCAACAATGGAAAGGAAAGGAGCAGATCCCCTTCTATCCATTCAGCCGGGAGATACTCCGCACACATTGATAGAGCGGAAGAGATGATCTATACTTCGGACCGAAGTGTTTCACAGGATCCGAAGAATAACTCTATATTCTGGCTTCGCCAAAGTTGGTCCAACATATCAAAAATACACCGGCAGTACAAACCCGGATACCTGGCTCTCAGACTATTACACAGCCGTCCAGATTAACAATGGGACAGACCTAGAGGCAGTAAAATTCCTCCCCCTAATGTTACTGGATGGAGCCAGAGACTAGATCAACGGTCTTCCGTCAAGAACTGTCGATAGCTGGGATGATATGGCTAGAGTATTTACTCAGCATTTTCGGGGAACGTACAAACGCCCCAACAACATCAACCAGTTAAACCGCTGCACCCAGTGTGAAGATGAACCATACGTGAACTTTATCTCAAGGTGTACTGCAATGAAAAATAGTTGTTCTGGAGTAACTGACGTACAAGCAATGCATGCTTTCGTCAATGGCTTAAAACCCGGACTCGTACCGTTCATGATCGGTTCCAAAAAGCACAAAGATCTCGGATCTATGCTTACAACCGCAAATGAGCACGCAGCGGCCGAAGATGACATCAGAGCGAGAGGTGGCAATATCAATACTTTGATTGAAGCCAAAAAGACTCCTCGTCCTGAGAAAAAAGCAGCTTTAGAAACACAGCAAAAACCCAAAGAAGTTAACATAGCCTTTGGAAGAGAAAACAGGAGCAAATGGAAAGGACGAAGCACAGAATCGATCAACTACACCAAAGAAGAGTGGGAAAGAATAAAGTCGGAAAACTGTGTCCACCATTCGCAATTTGGGAAATCCACCCATACGAACGCACAATGCCGGCTTAACAAGCATATGAAAGGCAGTGCAGGATCCGGAAGCAAGGGAAAAAATTCCAAGAGAAAATTCTCCAAGCAAAAGACTGAAGCTGAAAAAGAAGACAGTGAATCGGACACTGACGAAAAAATCCAGGAACAACAGCGAAAAGGCGAGCCTAAGTTTCTGAGAGTTGAAGGAGAATGTAATCTAACTTTCCTGGCAACTCCGTCAGCAAAGGTGGCAAAGAGAACCCTTCGAGAAATAAACGCGGTTGTCCCACCAACCCCGAAATTCTTGAAGTACTCTAACACACCAATTACCTGGGATTAGTCTGATCATCCCGGAAATATCCCAGAACCCGGCACACAAGCTCTAGTTGTAAGTCCTATTGTTCAAAACACTAGGCTAAAAAGAGTGCTGGTGGATGGAGGATCCAGCATTAACATAATGTACTTGGATACGTTGAAGCATCTGCGAATCTCCGAGACACAGCTCAATCATAGTAACATACGCTTTCACGGCATCGTCCCTGGCAGACAAGCACAATCCCTAGGAGAAATTTCCCTAGAAGTAACCTTTGGAGAGAAAGAACATTTCCGGCAGGAAAAAATATCCTTCGAGGTTGTGCCGTTCGAAAGCGTGTATCACGCAATACTCGGACGTCCAGCTTTTGCCAAGTTCATGGCAAGATCATGTTATATCTATAACAAGCTGAAGATGCCGGGGCCAAAAGGAGGAGTAATCACCATAAGTGGAGACTTCAAATTGGCAAACGAGCTGGAAAAAGAAAACGCCCTTTGTGCAGAAAAAATGATAGCAAAGGAGGAATTAAAGGAGCTTGCAAAAGAAGTATCGCCTACAGAAATGCCGGCAGGAAAAGAAACCCGGAAGCCGGCAGACAACTTCAAATCTTCCGAGAATACAAGACAGGTTATCCTAGATCCCAAAGATCCGACAAAGTTTGTCGTAGTGGGAACTAGCATGACTCATAAATAGGAAAGCGAGCTCATCAAGTTCCTCCGTGAGAACTGGGACATTTTCGTGTGGTGTCCAGCGGACATGCCAGGCGTACCCAGGGAACTTGCTCAGCACCAACTCAAGGTAATTCCAGGATCTAAACCCGTCAAGCAAGGTCTCCGTCGATTTGACGGAAGAAGACGGAAGGCTATTGGCAAGGAAATTATCCGGCTATTAGCAGCTGATTTTATCCGGGAAGTTATACATACTGAATGGTCTGCAAACCCAGTATTAGTCCCGAAGAAAGATAGTACTGCTCTCAAGATGTGTATAGATTACACCGGCTTGAACAAATTGTGTCCAAAAGATAGGTTCGTGTTACCGCGAATCGATCAAATAATAGATGCCACTGCGAGCTTTGAGCTTTTATGCTTTTTGGACGCTTATTCCGGGTATCATCAAATACACATGAAGGAAGAAGACCAAATTAAAACCTCCTTCATAACTCCATATGGAACATACTACTACATAACCATGCCTTTTGGCCTGAAGGACGCAGGTGCAACCTACCAGCGCTGCATGCAACGATGTTTGCATAGTCAGATTGGCAAAAATGTTCATGTTTATGTGGACAATATTGCCGTCGTTTCCAAGGAAAAAGACACGCTCCTTGAAGATCTGCGAGAAACCTTTGAAAATTTGCGCAGTTATAAAATGAAGTTAAATCCATTAAAGTGCGTATTCGGGGTTCCCTCAGGAAAACTTCTGGGTTTCATCGTTTCTCACAGAGGAATAGAAGTAAACCCGGAAAAGATCAAGGCAATCCTAAACATTTGAAGGCCTACGTGCTTAAAAGATGTACAAAGATTGACGGGTTCTGCAGTTGCCGTCAGCAGGTTTATAAGCCGGCTAGGAGACAAAGCTCTGCCATTATACAAATTGTTGAAGAAATCCGACAAATTTGAATGGACAGAAGAGGCGGACAAAGCGTTAACCCAGTTAAAAGAAACCTTGATGCAAGCTCCGATTTTGGCATCGCCAAAAGACGAAGAACCCATGTTATTGTACCTCACAGCGACAAACAGGGTTATCAGCGCGGCGATAGTTGTGGAAAGCGGAAATACGAGCAAACCATACCAGATCAACACCCGGTGTATTATGTAAGTGAATTTTTTTCCGAGTCCAAGCAAAGATACCCGCACTATCAAAAACCGGCATATGGTGTATTTTTTGCATCTCGAAAACTCCGCCATTACTTCCAAGGACATTCCATAACAGTGGTATGTAAAGCACCACTAGGGGATATAATCAACAATGCGGACGCAACAGGTCGAGTAGCCAAATGGGGCATCGAGTTAACTGCGTTCGATATTAAGTACCAACCCCGGACGGCAATAAAATCCAAGGTGTTGGCAGATTTCATCGCTGATTGGACAGAAGCAATGAAAAACACACCATTGCCGGATTCGGAATACTGGGTTATGCATTTTGATGGATCCAAGATGAAGGAGGGCGCTGGAGCTGGTGTAGTCCTAAAATCCCCCAAGGGAGATACAATGGATTACGTATTACAAATACACTTCAACGCCAGCAATAATGTGACAGAAAACGAGGATTTGCTTCATGGCTTGCATATTGCAAAAGAAATAGGTGTCAAACGCATCTTATGCTATGGTGACTCAGATTTGGTACAACATCAGCTCAACCAAACATGGGACGCCAAAAACCCCATCATGGCCGAATATCGGAGAACGTGGACGAGTTTGCAGTTTGCTTTCTGGGATTTGAAGTACTTCATATCAAAAGGGAAGAAAATTGGAACGCGGACGCGCTAGCCCGCATGGGCTCGGAAAGAGTGAAAACCCTTCCACCAGGCGTGTTTGTCCAGCATTTGCACGAACCATCCATAAAAGGTGGAGATGTCGATTATCCTCTCGTTTCCGAATCAATCGAAGTCCTACTCGTTAACCCGGATTGGACAATTCCATATCTAAACTTCTTAGTAGATCAGAAGTACCCGGATGGAGGAAACGAGGTCTTGCAAAGACAAATAAAACGTTGATGCAAAGGATACACGGTAATCAATGGTTGCCTGTATAAGCGCAACACTACCGGAATTTTTCTGCGATGTATTTCGCCGGAAGAAGGACGAGAAATTCTGCAAGAAATCCATGCTGGAGATTGTGGACATCATGCTCAATCAAAAAGGATAGTTAAGAAAGCATTCCGTGCAGATTTTTATGGCTAACAGCCAAGACAGATGCCGAACACATAGTTAATACATGTGCCGGATGCCAGTATTACGCCAAGCAGACGAATATGCCAGCCCAAGCACTCAAAACTATCCCTATTACATGGCCATTTGCGGTCTGGGGGCTAGATATGATGGGACCATTCAAAACTGCCAGAGGTGGACCTACACATCTACTCGTTGCAGTAGATAAGTATACCAAGTGGGTGGAGGCAAAACCCATCAAAAAGCTTGACGGTGTAACAGCCAGAAATTTCATCATTGACGTAGTCATGAGATATGGCGTTCCGCACAGCATAATAACTGACAACGGGGCAAATTTCTCTATTGGAGAGTTGGCAAAATATTGCCGACAAACGGGAATACGTCTAGATCTCGCATCTGTGGCACACCCACAATCCAATGGGCAGGTTGAAAGAATGAATAGTTCAATCCTGCAAGGAATACGCCCAAGACTCGAATCTCCTCTTCATAGAGCAGCTGGAGCATGGGTGGAAAAGTTACCTTCCGTGCTTTGGATTATTCGAACGACGCCAAACAGGTCAACAGGGAAAACCCCGTTTTTCCTAGTTTACGACGCGGAAGCAGTCCTTCCAACGGACATGATCCATGATAGCCCAAGCTTTCGATGACTCGGATGCCGAAAGCGCACGACAGGATGTCGTCGATCTCCTAGAAGAAGAACGAGAACTTGTGCTTCAAAGATCTGCCATTTACCAGCAAGGTTTACGACGGTACCATAGTCGGAAAATCAGGCATCGTTCTTTTAAAGAAGGTGACCTAGTGCTAAGATTGATACAACAAAGAAAGCAAAAATCGGCTCCAGTTTGGGAAGGACCATTCGTCATCAGCAAAGCTATGAAAAATGGATCATACTATCTTGTAGATATTCGAGACACGAAAGATGATCCCGAAAAGCCGAACCGCAAAAGAAAGAGAAAGATAGATGACGAACTAGGGGAGACCAAAAGACCATGGAGCATCAGAAGTTACGTCCCTTTTATACTTAGTTCAATTTCTATGTAAACATCTTTGAGATCATGAAATAAAGTTGTCGGAATTCATACATCTGTGTTTTTTACATGTTCATTATAGTTTAAAACATAATTTTGTCTTATCTATTTCCCAATGATCTTTCAAAATACTCAATGTTAACCCGAATTGTGCCTGCGTGCTTGATGACTCCCAAGTGCAGGAGATCAATTGTAGTACCTTTCGATAAGTATTTGAGTGTCGAACCCACGAGGAGCTGAAGGTAAGCTATCTATTCTCTAAAGCCCTATAACCCTCTTATATGGTTGTTTATGCAAATCAATAAGTTTGACTAAAAGGAACTAACTAATTAAAAGCAAGTGACGTGGAGTGTGGTTTGTCTAGTAACTAGTGAAGCAAGTTTAAAATGCATGTTTCTAAGCAAGTTTCACAAGTAGCAAGCAACAAATATCTCAAGTATCTCAAGGGAGCAAGTGTTCTAGCAATAGGTGTTTCGTTCGTGTGGTTGTCACAATTAGTGAAGCACATGTTTTAGTCTTAGTTGTTTATTCTAGGAAAGGGCCATGAATATGTATAGTCAAGTAAATGATCTACAACCCTTATGATGGATCATGTGGAACGAGAGCTTGTGCTTCAAAGATCCGCCATTTACCAGCAAGGTTTGTGACGTTACCATAGTCGGAAAATCAGGCATCGCTCTTTTAAAGAAGGTGACCTAGTGCTGAGGTTGGTGCAGAAAAGGAAGCATAAATTAGCCCCAGTATGGGAAGGGACATTTGTCATAAGTAAAGCCATGAAAAATGGATCATACTATCTTGTTGACATTCGAGATACGGAAGATGATCCCGAGAAACCGAATCGCAAAAGAAAGAGAAAGATAGATGATGAGCTAGGAGAGACAAAAAGGCCTTGGAGCATCCAGCAGTTACGTCCATTCTATACTTAGTTCAATATCTATGTAAACATCTTTTGAGATCATGAAATAAAGTCATTGGAATTCTGATATCCATGTTTTTACAAGTTCACTATAGTACAAAGCATGATTCCACCTTATCTATTTCCCAGTGATCTTACAAAATACTCAATGTTAACCCGAATTGTGCCTGCGTGCTCGGCGTTAAAAAACTGAATGATTTCAGCCTGCTAATGGCTAAAGGAAACTCGGATTGTGCCTGCGTGCCCAAGTTTCAAGAAAGTTCCTTAAAATTCTCTAAGCATTATCTGATCGAATGTGTGTCGGGTCACTGAAACTAGTTTGTAAAAAAATGTCTTTAGTATGATCCATGTTCCTGAGTTCGAACTAATTGGTTGTATCCAATTACTCAGCATGATGCTACTGAGCCTTTTTTCAAAACGCTAAAGACAGTTAAAACACATATGCCAGAGAACTTAGAAGATAAAGGAATAATTAAACCCGACAATCTTGCAAGGAATTTCGTAATTCAAAGCTGCAAAAGGCGGAGTTCTTGTTTTGACAAACGAAATAGAAGCGTTACAATATGAATTACATTGTAAAAATAGCGCTCCTATTATACAAATCCACCATCCAGGTTAAGTGCAGTCCTTTAAACATCCGAGTCTTCCTTGCTGCTTTCATCTTCGGGGACTGCGGGAACCTCTTCTTCTGGATAAGTGATAGAAATGTTAACCATGGAAGCAATCTTGGTGGCGTGACCTTTGACTCCATCAAAGATGGCGGTTCGCTGATTTTCTTTATACCCTTGAGGGACACCAGATGCCACGCGCCAAGATTTCGCATCAGGATAATGCAAACGCATAAGGCCTAGGGCCATGCGCGCACCACCTCGTGCAGCGGAGCGTAGGATGGATTCCTTCGATCCCGCAACTTCCATGATGGCACCCGGAAGTTTGTAAACTTCCGAGAATTCTATAGTACTTGTGGGAAGGAATTTGTTAATCAATTGCATTCCTGCATTTCTGATTGCATTCCATACCTCCCCAAAAGCTCGGATTTTCTCAATCCGAGAAATTCCTGGAATATTCCCTGTTTTGATGACAAAAGCAACCAAAAGAGGTTAGGCCACAAAATACGGAAAATAAGACATGGAGAAATTGGTAAAAGGAACTAACTTACCAAGAACCTTGTCTATTTCGGTGCCTTCTTTCATGCGTGGGAATAGCATACTTTCCAAATCATGGATAATAGATTTATCTTCCGCCGCTTGCAAAGAAGCCTTGGATTGAGCAATCCCAAGGGCCAGATTACTGGCTTCCAGGTCTTCTTGAACTTTCATAAGCTCCTTGCGAAGGCTCGAGTTTTCTGCACGGAGCCGAGATGCATTGATAGCGTCCTTCGCTACTTCTTTGGCTTTAGCTAAAGCATCTAGAGGGCACGAAAAACATTTCGAGTTTATGAAAATTCGGGAAAAATGTTATCCGGATAAAAACTGTAGAGAATAAATACATGTTGTTTCAGATAATTGTAGCTGAGATGACGCCAGCTCGTTGCTTTTAACTCAATAATAGATTGAAGGGTTTTAACTTCTCTATTCTTGAGATTAAGCTTCTTAAAAACATCCAAGTTTATGGCATCTGCGGAATGCTGAAACACGGAAATGAAAGCTAAATGCTTAAGTATGAACAAGCATACAAAGAAACATTAAGAAGAATTCAGGTTTTCAACTTAATGCTTGGGGGCTAGAAGTATCACCTGGCTCATTTCTCGCAAGTCGGCCAAGGTCTCGTTGAATTCTTTGGCATATTCCGAGAAAAGAATCCCAACGTGATGAAGGCCATCTTGTATGACCTGGCGAGGGGAAAATATAATATCATTGCGAACAACTAATCCGCCTTGTGGCCAAGGACGAATTAGAGGGGCAGGAGCGAAGAATTTTTTAGCCTCCGGACGAATATATCCAAGGTCGTCGAACGGTTCCTCCTTTATCCGGATGTTACTGTCCAAGTTGGAGATGGGTTCATTTCCAACAGATGACCGGAGATTTCCACCCGTCTGTGTTTCCGTTCTACCCCTCAGGCCCATGGCCGCAGAAGAAGATTCTTCTTTGATAGCAGTCTTATGTTTCTCAGCTTCTTTGTCTTCAGAGGAGTTGGGGCAAGACTGAAAGAAGAATATCCGAGAGTTAAAAATCTCGAAGAACCGAAGGAGAATGACGATTAGGAAGGCTCCAGTAAGTACCTGGATGTGGCGATAGGAATTCCGTCAACAGTCACCGTATTGCCAAAAGTCGCCTGTTTTTTACGTTTCCGATCATTATAAAAGCTAGCATGTAATTCGCTAAGCTCGATGTCGGAAGCAAGATCAGCTCCTTCAAGTTCATTGAACTAGGAAAGAATTCACGTTATGTCGAAAGTCAGAAAAAGAAGCCAATCTGAAGAAAACTGGAAGCAAGGAAAGTATAAATACCTTAGGGGCCAGATTCTCCACGTGATAAATTGCCAGATTTTCTTCAATCTGACTGCTGGTGGCGACCAGTTGGTGAAGTCGTTTTATAAAAATCATTTTTGGTATAAGCCTTATCTGTTCCTCTCATGCTATCTTCTGGTCCTTAGTATTCGCAAAGGAGCCGGGAACGAAAAGAGAGAGGTTGGATACGACGTCCGAACCAGCACAAAACGGTATCCTTCCCAGTCAAAGAAGGCTGAGAGGAAGTAAGCTTGGCGATGCGCCGCTTTATCTTCATCAGGTTTTTTGGCAAATTTTCTACTGCTGCAACTGTCCAACTCTCGCGAGGAGTAGCGGCAGAATTAACAAATGGAGGAACCCCGGTTTCTTTGCCTGGGAATGGAATGTCCTGATGATAAAAGAAAGAACCTAGCCAAGATTGACAGGTTCCGGCATTTTTATCTTTGGATACCAATCCTCTCTAAATTTCCGGAGGGTGAAAGATATAGTTCCACAGATAGGCGAAATACCATCTGTGATGTTATGTTTTACCTCAAAACAATATTGCCAGAAATCTAGATTAGGGGTTATCCCGAGATATCCTTCGAAAAGGGCTTGGAAACTGGCTAAATAGAGGATGGAATTCGGAGAGAGGTTATGTGGTTGAACGCCATAAAAGTTAAGGATGTCTAGAAAAAAGGCGGAAGGAGGGAAACCCATACCTCTCGCGATATGAGAGGTAAGGAGGACGCGTTCTCCGTCTTTTGGCTTGGGCTCGGGTTCACCTTCCGGGTTCCGCCATTTGCCTTTAACTATTAATCCCTCCTTTGACATCCACCGAAGAAGGACGAGAGGAGTATTACTCGGACTCCAGTTGCCGACAAACTCTGTTTCTTCGTTGGCTCTGGTAGCGAAGTGCTCATCTTCACGGGATAAGATCTTCTCCTCCGCCGTTTCGGGAGCAAACGACGGGGAGGGTGCGGAGCTTGAGCCCGCAGCGTTCGCGGCGGCGGAAAGATATTCTCCGCCCGCCGCAGAGGCCGCGGTCTTTTCCGGCTCGTCGCCGGCGTGCTTTGGGAACCCGAGCTGCGGATCCAGATCGTTGATTATGTCGTCGACGGTGAGCGCGGCGGAGCGAGTGGGAGTCGACGGTGAGGTAGCCATTTGGTGGCGGCGCGATTGCGTTCGTGTGCTCTGGGTGCGTTCGTGCGCTCGGGATGGTTCTTCGCTCGGGAGCTTGTGCGCAGCAATGGCGTGACAGTGAGAGTGCGGAAGGTTTTTGACGAGGACGAAGACGACTATTTATAGCCAGAAATCCGTCAAGATACGTGCCAATGGCTATTTTGACCGTTGGATGATCAACGCGTGTCACTCGCCGGAAAATCCGGGAAATGAAACGACAGGGTAATGATGGTTATCTCCTCGTTTCCCGCGAGAATCTGTCAGAGATATGTTTCTGGGTTTTCCGAGTAAAACCCAAACGTCCCTTACGTCAGCATGATTAAGTGCGCTGACGTAAGAAAGTTCCTTCTCCACGAAGGATCGTGAGAGAAAAGCCGGATTTTCAGGATTCCGAGTTTCACGTTACCATATTTTTCAAAAGAAGAAGAATAAGAAGAATCAAGACTGCTGATTGAAATTTCTCGGACAAATCACATTTGGCGGAAGACGGCAAATCAGAGTTTTAATCCTTCTTGGGGGCTACTGTCGGATATATACCGTGTAGGGGTATATAAGATGGTAGTGAAAGTGCCTGGTTACCAGGGTGGCCCAAGTGGTAGTGGGCTGTGGTCCATTGGGCGGCCCAGTAACCTGACGCATAGAAGCCGGATTCTAGAAGAACCCGGATCACGGCCCATGTGATCTGGCTTGGAGGAGAAGACGGATTCCTTACTTTCCAAGTTATTGCTACCGTAGTCTTCTAGGTTTCCTATTCTGTAAGCCCTAATCCGGCTATTATATAAAGCCGGACGGGAGATAAACAAACAAACGAATAACAGAGAAGATATAGACCAACTCGCCGAGAAGTTGATCCTCTGCGAGTAACTAGATCCAAAACCTCACATTGTAATCTGATTCCAGGCTTTAGTCCTGATTAGTGAGAAGTGCAGGAGTAGGCACATCGTACTGTCGCGATACCGAACCTGGGTAAATCCTGTGTTTACTGTCTACCACGCGATCTCGTTACCCCACGTCTCTACTGTAACACCTGGGGTGTTACCTGTTTGTTTTGCTTGCATCATATGCATCACATTGCATTACACCATGTTTGCATCACAACTGGAAATTTCAAAACAATTTAAACTTTCACCCTTGCTCAAAAATTTCCAATTTCAAACTTGCAAACTAAACCACTCATTTGTTCTTCAATAGTTTGAAAATTGTTTTAATCCAATTGCCTGTTAATAAATTTCCCCTTTTGTTAAAAACCCTAATGGCTAATTCAAAAATTTAAATCAAATCACTCATTAAATTGTTGGGTTTAATCAAACACCTATTTTCAATCAATTAATTAAATCACCTTCATTTTCAAATCAAATGCCTCAAACATAACCCCTTTTGAATTTATAACCTTTAACAAGCCACTCAACTAATTTTTTTAATCAAATTAATCATAGGGGTTCCCCTATTCAAAGTTGTTTTTATTAAATGGTCACTTAATTAAAATGCATCCAAATTTGAATTACAAACAAACATCAAGCAAAATTAAAGTTTTCTGAAAACAAAACTTGGCAATTGTTTTCTTTTAACCTACCTAGCTAACACTAATTTTTCTAATATTTTTACTAACCTAAAAACCCTCCTTTTCTTCCAATTCTATTTGCTACAAAAAAAAACAGGAAAAGCAAAAATAGAAAAAAGAAAACTAACTAACCTAAGCGCGCAGCAGCTAACTAACCTAAGCCCAGCCCATCTAAGCTACTAACAGCGCGCGCAGCCAGCCCAGCAGCCCCGTACCGGTTCGTTTAATAGCCGCCCCGTCGTCCCCCTGTACGGCAGGGGATCCGGCCGTGCCACGGCGGCACCACCGCGATGCAGACGGTGATCCAGCCCCTACCCCTCCTTTATAGCTAGCCCTAGGCCGCGCCACCAGCCCTAGACCTAGCCCTACTCCCTATCCTCTCCAGGCGCCGCCATCGATCTCTCTGTCGTCGCTCCCCTCGCTGTTCCTCCCTCACCGGCGAGCTCGACCTGAATCCTCCACGATCACCACCGCAGTAGCCACCCTCTCCCCTCGCTGAGCACCGGAATCTAACCGCCACTGTCCCTGTCTCTTTTGGACACCGGAGGTCCCCCGGAGACGCGCGGAGTCGACGCCGCGATCCTCGACGCCTCTGGCCACCGTGGCGTTTCCCCCTCTGAACCCGTGCACGCCGGCGCCGCTGTGGCCCTCCTTCATCCGCGCCAACCCCGGGGAACGACTCACCGCCCCTTCCTCGAGCTGGTGGACAGCTCCTCGGCCACGGAGAGCCGCTGTAGCTGCGCCGCCGTCCTCAACCACGCCGTCGCCGCCGCGGAAGCTTCGTCGAGCCTCTGCAACGACTCCGTTCGGTGGTGAGCGACCACCACCTCCTCCTCCCTTACCTGTCTACTTGCTCACCCACGGCACTCGCATCTGCACCATCCAGATCCTTCAGCTAGCGCACAAGCACAACGATCGCCGCCGGTGGTCTGTTCTCTGACGAGGTGCAGTTGGATTTGGTCGTCAGTAGATTCAGTTAACGAGCTAACGCTTCACCTTGTCCGCGCGTGGATTACTGACATCAAACGCTCACTCACCGTACTGGTTCAGTTAGAACGCACGCAAGCGAGAGGGGCAGGGATCGAATCCTGCTCCTCGCGCGGGATTTATCCCACCTTTTTGCATCTGTGGCTGACAGCGTTGCCCCACCAGTCAGTGGCTCTGGGTGCCACGCGCGCGTACAGTGGACACGCTGGCACCGTGGCCCACCGTGCAGTGGCAGTGGCTAGCTGCTGCATGGTGCAAAAACATTGAACACGATTCTGTTTTATTCCAAATGAATTTAAATTGCAGAAATAATCCCTAAAACTAAAACTTTAATAACTTTTAATCCATAACCCTAAAAAATAAAAGTTGTATATGTTTTCTGTTCCAAATTAAATAATCTTTCTAAATAATCCATTTGTGTATTGTTTTACAAATTCCAAATGCATTTAAAATTCAAATTTGAATAATTCAAATGCAATTCCTTAAATTCAATAACTAATTCTTTATTAATCCAATAAATGCAAATAAAATATGTTTCCCATACCATTTCACCTCACCTTTGCAAATATAATTTTTGTTTCCTGGTTTGAATAATTTAAATTGCCTAAATAATTTAATACTTGTTTAATTCATTTAAATTTGATAAAATCATAACTTGCTCAAAATAAAATAATTTTGAACATGCAAAATATGTTTTCAAACCATCAAAGTGTGAACTTTTCAAATGTGAATTTGAATTTATGATTTGAACAGATAAAATTCAAATAATATTCAAACTTGTTTTAAATTCAATTAAAACTTGTTTAATATTGTTCAATTCATAATAAACACATCCTAATTCCAAATTCAACATTTGAAACATGTAATCCAACCAAAATTTGATGTTCTTTCCAAAAATAAACTTTGTTATTTGTTGTGAACACTTTAACCTGATGAAAACAACAATTACTTGTGTGACATCAATAAGGAACCAAAAATTATTAACATGACAAATAAAATCCCACACTTGGTAATTTCCTTTTCTTTTGCATCTATTGTTGTTCATTATTGCTTTCATGCATGCATCATGATAAACCACTTACACATGTTAACTAACTGTAGATCATTGCTTCAACCTTAACATTTGCATCCATATGCAACTCACATTGCAAATGGGTCCATTTAAATTTGTTTATCTTGTCAACTAGTTTATTTCTATGCATCCATTAAATTGTCATGCATCCATATCTTGATCATGCTGGATCTTTTGTCGTAGTAGTAATTGTTGCATCCGGTGTTTGTTCGAGGTTCATTGCTTCTTCCCGGATAGGACGTTGAGATGATGTGAGCAACGACAAGTTCTGCTACCTTGCGGGATCTCAGGCAAGTATACTCACTTGCTGCCATATGGCTGCCTTTCATCACTTGTTACCGATACTTTCCGTTGATTCTTTTCTGCTATCCTTAGTAGTAGTTGTTCCTGTTACGAACCTATCACATGAATCCCTTAACCTTGATATTGCCTCACCTCCATACCTATAACCATTGTTTGTTGCCCGTGTCTTACTATCATGCTTAGGGTTGTTTTGCTCGAGTCTGTTAACCGTTACTTTCTGTTACTAGTTCTATTATGTTCTGGGGGCTCGTAGTTTAATCAATCAATCATGCTAATGTTATTGTTAAATAATAATTTGATGATAAGGCACCGGCAGGAGGCCCTTTGTGGTTTTGAGGCCTGCTAGTGTCGACCCTAATAGGAAAAGGGTCTTGTCTACTGATCCATGATGAGCGCACTACCCGCATGTGGGAAGCGAGTATGGGCGCCCCCTCAATTTGACTCGATTCGCATCTCGTCCAAATCGCCTCATTTAGTTCGGGTTTTCCATTTGCTGCATGCATGATCTTGCGAGCCCTTGGTACTCGGGTGGAACTTTCGTAGTCGGCATATAGGGGGACACGTTCTTAGAGTGCTATGAGGGTCCATTTTCTTCTGGGCTCGATTAGCCGTGCGCCCAAGGTGCTTTGGGCTTGATGCGAAGAAGAGTTGAGTTGTGTAGAGTACCCCGCTTGGTGGGAGGCATCCCATCTGGCGGGTTATTCTTGCGTGTACGGCCAAATTGGTGCAACTCTGCAGGGATAATCTTCTCGAGAAGCCGTGTTTTCCGCGGTTATGGATTACTTGGTGAAAGTACTGGCTAACAAGTACTCAGGACAACTTAAACATAATGATCAACCATGTTACACCCAAAGATTAACAACTTGACTAGTAACATGTTTATTCACACCATAACTTGATTCACCTCTAACACAACTGTGTGAGTTATCCTCGGATTGCTTCTTCGGATAAGGGGCGAGATCCAGGATGGGTTTGTTTGGAGTTACTTTCAGTTGGTTACAATACTCGATCTTATCTTCTTTCTGTTAGCCGGAAGTGGTAGTATCTCTCTGTAGTTGGTTAGTGCAGCCTGCTGTCGTTTATTTGCAATAACCCCTTCCTTTCCGTTGATCCTAAAGTATTTGTATCTTGTGATGACTGGCTACGCCGGTAACTTGTGAGTATGGGTTTTCTCCCCCTTGCCAGTACTTAACCGTACTGACCCACGAATCTCTTTCGTGGCTGCATATTCAACATTGCAGTCAACAGGTTTGAAGTCTGACGACGTTAGCTTGGGAATCCCTCCGGCTTGGCCTGGGCAGGGATTGGACGCTCTCGGTTATCTTCAGGACTCTTAGTCCAATTTGTATCTTGTCCGTAGACGGACGATATGTTGTTTCTTCCGCTGTTATCTGGCTCTTTGTATTGTATCAGTTGTATCTCTGGATCGTTTGAGTCATCTTGTATCTATCTGTTTCTGTTGTAATTGTGGAATATTCGTGAACTGTTGTAATGTTATCATAAGTGGCAAAACTGGAATCGGTTATTATGCGGATTTGGCGGGAATGCTGAAATCTGCATAGTGCCCGATCTCGGGGCGTCACATCTACCGTAGTTTCATGGCATCCCCGTCTATGAAAACTACTACGATGTCTCGACATGTGGCCAAGTAAATGACTGCACAAGATTGATTAAGACATAAAGTCCCACCATAGCCTTACGTTCTAAGGTCCCCTATATTATATCCCCCAATAACTTAACTTTGTGGCTCGGTCTCAGGTTACTGTCACTCCCAAGTCACCACCACTCCATTATGCTACCGGTGATCACCTTACATGCATTCCCCAACATATGCCTGCACTCATATATTGTACATAAAGACAATCATAGAAGATAACAAACTTGTATGCAACCAATCAACGAACTATTTCACCATTGCCAAGAACAACTCACTACTCAAACATAGACGGGGAGACACAATACATCAAGGGAATATAGTATTGCATCATACATCGTGTTTGCCGAGAGATTACAGTGGAGAGATGGAGCTGATCTTGCTATATATGTTGATGATGAACACGCCGGAGGGGGGTGGATCCCTCCGGGGGTGATCCCGGCGGCGTTTCCCCCCTCCGATCTTCTCCGGTGGCAGCCTTCTGTCTCTCTGTTTCGTGGTTTTCGTCTCTCGGCGCCGCCTCCTTCTCGAAAAGGCCAGGGGACCCTTTATATAGTCGTTTTTAGGTCACGAGACACTCGGGAGAAGAAAGATCGACGACATCGGAGCCACGGGGGCAAAAAGGGGGCCCCACACGCGGCCAAGGAATCTGGCCATGTGGAGGGTCCTATTTTCCACCTGGTTGGCATTTTGGCCCTCTACTTTTGCCCATGGTCTTCGTCTCAAAAATTCTGAACCGTGCTCTTTGTCCTTGCCCTTTTTGGAGTCCCGAAGCTCCCGGAAAGTCTGAAACACTAAAAAGTATGTTTTCTGGAAAAACAGGTTTAGAACCAAAAGAAGGGGGATTGTTTAGAAAATCCCCCAAATCATTATAAAACATGAATATAAGTTGCTAATATGTAGGAAAACAAGTAATAACATGCAAAGTTCATGTATGCATTTTACATGCATCAACATCCCCAAGCTTAACCCATGCTCGTCCTCAAGTATGAAGGTGATAAAACTAACATGGACTTTTCATATTGAAACAATCATGGGATATCAAGGAGGATTATTCATGCTACATATAATCAAATGATTAATACTAGAAATGAGTAGCAATATACAATTCATGTTGTAAGAAATATAAAATATGCAAGCAAAGATGCTTCATGAAAGTTCACAAAGTGTATAATGAAATAAAAGCATTATGGACCAAATGCATACGCAAAATGAAAAATAAAGTCCTATATTTGTCAAAGAATAGCATAATGGAAAATAGAAAATATGGTGGACACTTTGGAGAAAATTGAGTAGAGGTAAAACATGATCAAGTCTTATTTAGCCTCTAAATTATTCAACTAAAATTACTAATTGAGATGTGGTATCCATGGATCTAGGACTCTCATTGCCCCTTTATCACTAGCATCTTAAATGGTGAATGTTGAAGTAATGTGAATGACAAGGTGGTTGAAAGCCTCATGCCCCGTGAGTGTGAAAACCTACTCCATGATTACTCAACTTAAGATTCCTAATAAGCTTTGTAAATCATAATAAGTATTAATGACATCATAGAGAACCGCAAAGAGGTACCTCTTGCCCCATGACATGGAAACAAGCCCATGTCACAATGACAAGACAAACAAACGGAGTAGACTCATCATCATTTTTATTTTCATTCACTATTATGCATAGCTTCTTATTTTATTGTAGGATGTGTTGTAGAGTCACTCAAGCTGTAAGTAAATTTCCACCATGATAAAGCATGTCTTGGGTTAGCGGCCCAATGCGTTTCTCTAGTCATATAGATACTTA
This sequence comes from Alopecurus myosuroides, assembly GCA_028641055.1. NCBI lineage: Eukaryota > Viridiplantae > Streptophyta > Magnoliopsida > Poales > Poaceae > Alopecurus > Alopecurus myosuroides. The sequence goes on from CM054057.1 coordinate 546,864,173, forward strand.
CTCATCAAAACTTACTATTCCTCTATTTCATTTCGGCATGGCAGTAGTCCAAAAACAAAAGTACATGATATCAACCAAATGTAAATTTTTGTGCAATGTTGAAAGATTTCCGGTGATACACGTTTATAGCTAGCTCCCAACCACACACTTGTCAAACGCAAAACTTGTGGCTCCCATTATTGGGTCATGTTTATTAGATGCATTAAAAGTAAAGTGTGCCTTCAAAAGTTCGTGAGAGTTCTATCCCAAGTTCAACCCATGACAATTAATAAAGTGAATATCTTAATTTAGAACATAAATAACACAATAACATGGTGAACATACTCGGAATAGCAATGAAGCTAATGGGAAGATATGGTGGACTCACTGGAAATACTTGGCTAAGGAGTGTTGGAAACAAGTTTTTACTTGTTGGAATTTTTAAATTTTTGGCTAGCAAGAGGGAGATAGTTGACCAGCTACTATGCATGCATATGTCCATAGAACTACTCATTTCATGACAAACTAAATAAACCAGCAATTAACATCAAGGACATGAATAAGAGATAGCTCAAGACAACATTATTGCAAATTTCTACACATAAAAAGCCTATAAATCATGCAAACATATGTAGCTCTTCAAATAAACCATGACATCCCTATTCCAAGTCATAATACTAGCATCCAATACATTCCAACCCCAAACTCCAGTATCTCAATCTCATATAAAATGATGGGTGTGGTCTTATCAAAACAAAAATAAAAACAAAAACTAGACGCTTCAAGTCTCTACGATAAATGCTTTGCTTAGAAAAACAAAAAGTAGACGTGTGCTAACCAAAAGAGTGTAGCTCCAGTGGGGTGTTCTTCACATCCCCAATCTTATGGCTTTCACCATTCTTGGATGTCTTGAGGTGCAGCTCCTCTATTCCCTGTGAAAAAACTTCACAAAACATGTTTCTCTCATTCTTTTTCTGTGGGGTGAGATTAGCAAGGACAAACAAATCACATGCTTGCTGTGCAAAATTCCAAATCAAATGCTCCAGTAGATAGACAACAAGGTTTATTATGTTGTATGTTCACTATCTTGCTTGAAAGAATCATGGAAATTCGATTCCCAAGCCCAAAGAGTGCATAAAACAAAAGAAGGCAGAATCTGTCCAGAAAAGCAACAGCAGCAAAACGAACGTTTTTCCCTAAGCTAGACTCGTCAAAAAATTAAGCCAATTTTTGTGCTTACAGAGGACGAAAAGTTGCAGAACATACTAAAAAATTAGCTCAATCCGACATACAAATAAAAAAAGTAAAATCATACGGTGAGCAGACTCGTGCTGAAACAGAAATTTCATGCACTAGGATAGCAACTTATAAGTCCAAATGGGTTTGACTTGAATCTTTATTGAAAATCAAGAATAAAAAAAAAAAATCTCTTGAGACAGCAAGAGTACACTAGGAAAATCCAAACAAAAACAACCGGGTTGCCTCCCGTAAAGCGCTTTCTTTATAGCCATATAGCTAGGCTTTACTTACTTAACATCATGATGGTTGGAGTGAGGTGGCTCGACATCCCCAAGCTTGGATTCTTGTACTTATTTGATACATGTAGGGTGAGCCCAGGGGTACATCCCCAATCTTGATTGGTTGTCCCTCTTGATCTTTGTTCATCTCACTCAACTCTTCCTCCTGAAAAATTCTTCTTACACAAATCTCAACATAAAACTTGATTAGAGGGGTTAGTGCCTCCATAAATAAAATCCACATAGGTACAGAAAAGACACATCATGAGTTGATTCTAAATATTAACTACTGTTACTACAGTTGTGCATTTCTCCTTGATCAAAAGAACCACACAAAACACAAGTAATGAGAGCAATGCAAAATAAAACCATAATCTGCCAAAAACTGAACAGCCCGTGAAGAGTGAATTTTTAGAGGCACTTAAGTTGCTCAAATCAGAAAACTTAAAACTAATGAAATATGTAGTGATAACTAAATATTGCTGTCGTAAATTACCAGGTCAAAATTCCATTTATGTGATTTTAAACATTGTTTGCAGTGAAGTTCAGGAATCTGTTTTCTTGACAGCTAATTACTATTGTTCAATCCTATCTCTCATATAAGATTATTCTTGCCATTTAAGATGAGAAATAAGAAGAAATGTGATGTTACAGTAGTGAACTAATATTTTTTTTTTTTTAGCTTTGGAAAAAGTTTTAATGATAGAGACTTTGCAATGGTTTCATTGGCATGAACAACACATGTTCAAGGTCGACCCCAACTTCTCCATTACTCATCCTTCTCATTTACTTTCCCAAATTTTTTATAAAATGAAAATCTCAAACTAAATGATACATAACAGTAGGTAAAGGCATTTTACATGTTGTAAAGACATAAATGTGTGCTCAAACCGAATAGAAAATTAAAGCATAAGGAACACACCAAAAATATAAACAATTTTTTTTTAAGTCTAACCCATTTCCTATGCATTGGCATTTTGTAATGAAACAAATAAAAGAAGCACATAATAGCAAGCATAGAAAGGTAGATAAAGTGCAACTTCAATACTTTCAGCATAAAGAGGGGAAACTTAATATTGTTGAAATATGTGTAACCATGTTTCCCTCTCTCATAATAATTTTCAGTAGCATCATGAATAGATTCAACAATATGAATATCACATAAAACATTCTTATCATGAGCCATATGCATAAAGAATCACTACTCTCCACATAAGTAAAATCCTCATTAGTGATAGTGGGAGTTAAACATTCATAATTTCATTGTAATCATCATATATAGGAGGCATAGTATCATCAAAGTGAATTTCTCCTCCAAGCTTGGGGAACTAGAAATATCATGCTCATCAAAACCAACTTCCCCAAGCTTAAAACTTTCCATAGAATCAACAAGTATATCAATTTTATCCTCAATAGTAGGGGGACTAAAAATATCATATTCATCAAGACAAACTTCCCCAAGCTCAAGGTTTTCCTTAGCACTAAAGGTGTTCAAAGAATTAGTACTACCACAAATATGATTGTTGTGCAAATAATTTTTCAATTTCTCCTCAAACACTTCATGTCCTAATTCAAGGTAGATATTATACAGTTCTAAAATTGTTTGGTTGTTTTCCATTTTTATTTTTTTTGTGTTTTAGGTTTATATGTTAGTATGAAATGCAAACAAGAATAAAAGCTTAGCACAACGCTCCCCGGCAACGGCGCCAGAAAAGTGCTTGATGACTCGCAAGTGTAGGAGATCAATTGTAGTACCTTTCGATAAGTATTTGAGCGTCGAACCCACGAGGAGCTGAAGGTAAGCTATCTATTCTCTAAAGCCCTATAACCCTCTTATATGGCTGTTTATGCAAAGCAATAAGTTTGACTAAAAGGAACTAACTAATTAAAAGCAAGTGACGTGGAGTGTGGTTTGTCTAGTAACTAGTGAAGCAAGTTTAAAATGCAAGTTTCTAAGCAAGTTTCACAAGTAGCAAGCAGCAAATATCTCAAGTATCTCAAGGGAGCAAGTGTTCTAGCAATAGGTGTTTCGTTCGTGTGGTTGTCACAATTAGTGAAGCACATGTTTTAGTCTTAGTTGTTTCTTCTAGGAAGAAGCCATGAATATGTATAGTCAAGTAAATGATCTACAACCCCTTATGATGTATCATGTGGCCAAGTAAATGACTGCACAAGATTGATTAAGACATAAAGTCCCACCATAGCCTTACATTCTAAGGTCCCCTATATATATCCCCCAATAACTTAACTTTGTGGCTCGGTCTCAGGTTACTGTCACTCCCAAGTCACCACCACTCCATTATGCTACCGGTGATCACCTTACATGCATTCCCCAACACATGAGTGCACTCATATATTGTACATAAAGACAATCATAGAAGATAACAAACTTGTATGCAACCAATCAACAACCTATTTCACCATTGCCAAGAACAACTCACTACTCAAACATAGATGGGGAGACACAATACATCAAGGGAATATAGTATTGCATCATACATCGTGTTTGCCGAGAGATTACAGTGGAGAGATGGAGCTGATCTTGCTATTGATGAACACACCGGAGGGGGTGGATCCCTCCGGGGGTGATCCCGGCGGCGTTTCCCCCCTTCGATCTTCTCCGGCGGCAGCCTTCTGTCTCTCTGTTTCGTGGTTTCGTCTCTCGGTGCCGCCTCCTTCTCGAAAAGGCCAGGGGACCCTTTATATAGTCATTTTTAGGCCACGAGACACTCGGGAGAAGAAAGATCGACGTCATCGGAGCCACAGGGGCAAAAAGAGGGCCCCACACGCGGCCAAGGAATCTGGCCGCGTGGAGGGTCCTCTTTTCCACCTGGTTGGCCTTTTGGCCCTCTACTTTGGCCCATGGTCTTCGTCTCGAAAATTCTGAACCGTGCTCTTTGGCCTTGCCCTTTTTGGAGTCCCGAAGCTCCCGGAAAGTCTGAAACACTAAAAAGTATGTTTTCTGGAAAAACAGGGTTAGAACCAAAAGAAGGGGGATTGTTTAGAAAATCCCCCAAATCATTATAAAACATGAATATAAGTTGCTAATATGTAGGAAAAACAAGTAATAACATGCAAAGTTCATGTATGCATTTTCAGCCTAAAATGGCTTAAGGAAACCCAGATTGTTCCTGCGTGCCCGAGTTTCATTCAAAAAATCCTTACTGTTCTCTAAGTATTATCTGATTGTTTTTATGCTGGGTCGCTGGAGCTAGTAAGTAAAAATGCCTTTAGTATGATCCATGCTTCCGAGTTTCGACTGATTGGTTATACCCAGTCACTTAGCATCAAGATTAAAATACTATCGAGCCATTTCAAACACTAAGGACAGTTAAAGCATATGGACCAGAGAACTTAGAAGATAAAGGAATATAAACCCGGAAAACTTGCAAAAGACTTAATAAAAATTGCTGCAAAAGGGAGTACTTGTTTTTACAAAGGAATAGAAAGCATTACAATAAGTTTACATTGTAAGATCAGTAATGCTCCTATTTCCTATTTTCTACCCAGGACAAGGCATCCTTCAGGCATCCGAGTCATCTTCACAGCTGGATTCCTCGGGAATATCTGGAATGGTTTCCTCTGGGTAGAAGGTGGAGATGTTGACCATGGTGGCGATATTGGTGGCGTGACCTTTGATGGCTTCAAAGATGCCGGCCCGCTGCGCCTCCGTGTATCCTTGCGGGATGCCGGACGCCACGCGCCAAGACTTGGCGTCAGGGTAGTGCATGCGCATGAGCCCTAGAGCCATGCGCGCACCACCACGCGCCGCAGAGTGCAGGATAGATTCCCTGGACTCCGCCACCTCCACCATAGCTTCCGAAAGTTTTTCAACTTCCGAGAAATCCTCAGTCTTGGCGGGAAGGCATTTGCTGACCAGCAGCATCCCCGCAGCCTTGATTGCGGCACCTTTCCAAAAGCTCGGATTTTCTCAATCCGAGTAAGCTGGGGGCTATCTCCTGTTTTAGTAAAGACACAAAAAGTGTTAGCAAAAACAGATAAAGATGTCAACATAAAAAATCCGGTAAAAGATAAAAACTTACCGAGAATTTTGTCCATCTCGGCGCCTTCCTCCAAGCGCTGATTCAAGGCATTCTCCAAGTCTCGGATAGTGTCCTTGTCCTTGGATGCTTGGTCGGAGGCCTTGGACTCGGCAATGCCGACAGCCAATTGGCTGGCCTCCAGGTCATGCTGCAACTTCATATTGAGCTTATGAAGATCCAGGTTTTCCCCGTGCAGGTTCTCGGCATTGCCGGCATCTTCAGCAACTTGTTTGGCTTTCACCAAAGAAGCTGAAAAGCAAGTAAAAAAGACGAGTAAGAAAACTCGGAAAAATACTTAGATAAAATTCATATAACTGGAAGCAGAGAAAAATCTTACCTGCTGTTTTCTTCAGCTGCTGCTGAGTGGACGCCAGTTTCTTCCTCTTTACCCTCAAGAATAGAAAGAAGGGATTTCACCTCTTTATTCTTGACGGTAAGTTTGTTAAAGATTTCCATGTTTATGTTTTCAGCGGTTTGCTGAAACACGGAAAAAAGACAAAAAATGCTTAAGTTAAAAACAAACATAAAAGAAAAAAAGCATTAAGACAAAAGCATGCATTTTACTTACTGCTTGGGGGCTAGAGATATTACCTGGCTCATCCGCTGCAAATCTGACCAAGTTTCGTAGAACTCTTTTGCAAACTCGGCAAAAAGAGTTCCGACATTGTTAAGGCCTTCATGGATATCCTTGAAATCCTTATCAAAGGTGGGAATGGGATCCTCCTTAGCTGGCTGAGAAGGACCTCGCACTTCCGGAGCCGACCTTTCCCTCGTGTCCATTTCCGGCACAATGGGATGGCTGGTCTGCTGGGTTTCTTCGTTCATTGCAGCAGCATGCTCTTCTGTATCTACAACTGGAGTATCTGGGGCAGTTGCAGGAGAAGGATGTGGACCTCTTTTAGCCGCAGCCTTAAACCTTTTAAGCTTTTTAGGCTTCAAGGATGAAGGAGGCAAGCTAAAAAGAGAAGTACCAGAAGATGAAAAATCCAAGACAAAGTAGGAAAAGTTTCGACAAAAATAAAAAACTTGGATATCAAACCTGGAGGTAACGACGGGGACACCGTCAAGATCGATCACTTTCTGGGAGGTGGAAATCTTGTGTTTCCGCCCACCCGCGAAGTTGGCACGTAGTGCGTCCAACTCAGCATCAGTTTCGAGGTCCGACTCAGGAAGATCGAAGATCGGTCAAAAAGAAAAAGGTCGGGTTAAGACAATTATCCGAGAAAAAGAATGATGTGATACCCAAAATACAAAAGACGTACCTTTGGAGCCGGGTTAGCTGTTGTGTACATCGGCCGACTATCCTCATATTGGTCGCGTGCTGTGACCAATTGATTCACGCGTTTCCGTAGATCCTTCGCCGTCAAGTATTTGTCCGTCGTCCGCATGGCATCCGCGGTTCCCGTGTAGTCGCATAAAACCCGGGGACCGTGGTCAGCCAAAGGCTGAATTCGCCTCTCTAACCAGCATAGAACTGTGTCCATGCCGGTCAGAGGCGGATCGGAAGTGACGATCTTGGCGATACGCCGCTTGATCTTGAGGAGATCTGGTGGCAGGGTTTGCACTGCTTCAGTCGCCCAGTTTTCCTGGGGATTGGCGGCAGTGTTGACAAAAGGTGGAATCCCAGTCGTTTTTCCGGGAAAGGGGACATCTGGATGGTAGAAGAAGGAACCCATCCAAAATTTGACGGATTCCGAAGTTTTGATCTTGGAGAACCAATCTTCCCTGAATCTACGCAGGGTGAAAGAAATGGTTTCGCAAGTAGGGAGTGCGCCCTCTAAAGGGTTTCACTTAACCCCGAAACAATAAGTCCAGAAGTCTAATCTAGGAGCTAAACCTAGATACCCTTCGAAAAGGGCCTGAAACCCGGCTAAATAGAGAATGGAGTTGGGTGGCAAGTTATGAGGTTGGATGTGGTAATGATTGAGCACCTGGAGAAAAAGGCGGACGACGGAAATCCCATACCTCGGGAGATATGAGAAGTAAGAAGCACCCGCTCTCCGGCCTTAGGCGAGGGCTCGGACTCGTCCTCCTCGCTTCGCCATTTCCTTTCTCTATCAGCCCCTCTTTCTCCATTGTCAGAAGAAGAGAGGGGGGAATGTTGCACCGGCTCCAGTTGCCAGCACTTTCGCCTTCTTCTTCGGCTCCGGCGGCGGCAGCAGCGGCAGCCGCGGCAGCGAGCTCTTCTCCGACGAGAGTGAGCTTTTCCTCCGCCGTTTCGGGAGGCGGAGGCAGAGTTGAAAAAGATGTGGCCAGGTTATCAGCCGCGGGAAGCAGATCCTCGCGGTTCTGGCCACCGGAGGTTTTCTCCGGCATGTCGGCGGTGGCGCGGCTCGGCGAATCCAATAAAGGATCCATCTCGTTGATGACGTCGTCTATCTCTGTAGCAACGGAGCGTTCCGGGGAAGCGCGCGGAGAGGCCATATCCGGGCAGCAAGATGAGGACTCTGTGCTCTCCGACGAGAAATCCGGGAGTGGCGCGGTCGCGTGTACAGGCTCGGGAGTTGCTCTGCTCTGCTCTCACTGAGGCTCGGGGGCTTTGCGCTTGGGGCTTGAAGATGAGAGGAGAGTGGAAGGTTTGCCGGAGGAGATGAAGTGGGCTATTTATAGCCGAAAATCCATCATGATACGTGCTAACGGCACTTTTGACCGTTGGATGCTCAACGCGTGTCACTCGCCGGAAAATCCGGGAAATGAATCGACAGGTGATAATGGCTATCTCCTCGTTTCCTGTGAGAATATTTCAGAGATACGTTTCAGGGTTTCACACGCGAAAACCCAAACGTCCCTGACGTCAGCACGATTTCATCGCTGACATAGGAAGTTCCTTCTCCACGAAGGATCGTGGACGAAAAAGGCGGATTTCCCGAAATCCGAGTTTCGTGTTAAATCATGATTTGAAGGAAAAGAAGAATCAAGATGAAGAGCCAACATTTCTCGGAAAGAATGCAATTTGACGAAAGACGGCGATTCCGAGACTTAATCCTTCTTGGGGGCTACTATCGGATATATACAATTTAGGGGTATATCATATAGTGTCCTAAAGTGCCGGATTACCTGGGTGGCCTGAATTGTAATGGGATACGGTCCATTAGGCGGCCCAGTAAGCTGACGCACAGAAGCCGGATTCTAGAAGAACCCGGATCATGGCCCACGTGATACGGCTTGAGTAGAAGGCGGATTCTTGCTTTCTAAGTTAGGACTTACCGTAGTCTTCTAGGTTTCGTTTTCTGTAAGCCCTAACCCGGCTATTATATAAAGGCGGACGAGAGATAAGAAAGATATAGACAATAAGCTAGAAGCTAACTCGCCGAGAGGTTGATCCTTGTCGAGTAGCTAAACCTAACTCACGTTGTACTTTGTATATTTCAAGCGCCAGCCCTGATTTAGTGAGATTGCAGGAGTAGGAACGCCGCCTAGTTGAGACGTACCGAACCTGGGTAAAACCTCGGTGTAATTGTCCTTCATACAACCACGTCCCCCACAATCTCTATCAGTAGTCTCATGGCACCCCCGTCTATGAATTCTACTACGATGTCTCGAAAACTAAGATCAGTTTTGATGAATTATGCTTGTGGGTTCGCATCTTGAACCTCCCTTTCGGCTTGATGAATGATCAGAGAGGGAAGGAGCCTATGAGCCGAGTGGGCAGGGTAGAGAAAATGGACTTGGATGAGAAAGGAAGAGCATGGGGAGAGAACATGCGCTTCCGGGGACGATCAACATTCATGAACCTCTGATGCGCGTCGTATCTGTTTTATCACGACAATGATAGATGACTGAGTTCTTTACTGTCAAGTATGAGATTGCCCAAATTTATTTTTCTCTTGCGGTCTGTTCGGGCACTCATCGACAAACTGCCCAACTCCGGGGGAAAGAAATGCAGATGGCTTTCTACCATACCACGGTCCCCACTTGTGTGTGCCAGATGAGAGGAAGAAGAAGCTCTCTGGGAGAAACTCCAGCCATGGATCCTTTAGTGATCAAGTATCTCGACAAAGCCATGGCCAGGGTGGCCCGAAAGTGTAGCCACAAACGGCTGCTAAAGCTAAAAAGGATAAAGATCAGGCATGTGAAGTTACTTCACCTGTGAAGCCAAATCAACCAAAACAGAGCAAGCCAGGGACATCGGCTAAGACGATGCCCAAGGATGCTGCATCAATGGTAAAGGGAGACAAAACTCCGATCAGTGGACAGAAATGGAAGGAGTATAGGTCAAAGGACATGAACGCTCTAGCCACGACTGCGTTGGCACTCCCCTTTACCGAGGTTTCCTCTAGGGCTTTGATAGTGGCTACCACTGCCCTCCCGGCCACGGTGGACAATGGTGATGACCAAGTGGCAGAATCAGACTCTTCATCAAGCAAGAAACACAAATTTGATGCATCTATGACATCAACGAGATCGGCAGATCCGACGAAGACTACAACACAGTCCTGCCCGACGCAATGAGTCTTCTCTGGTGGAACTGCCGAGGGTTGGGTAAGACTCTGTAGTTGAAGAGCTACGCCATCTTGTGTGGACGTATCGAACCTTATTTCTCTTCTTGTGCGAAATGAAGATGAAGGATACTAGGGCTCAAAACGTCATGTGGTCTTTGGGCTATGCCGGAAGTTTCGCAGCCAGTAGTGAAGGTCTCGGTGGAGGCCTCACTCTGTTTTGATTACCGCAATACATGGTCTCTCTCAATGGTTTCAACTCGCACTGCATTGATGTAACCATCAAAACCGAGAATGGGGCACCTTGGCGGGCAACCTTTGTATACGGGGAGTCTCAAAGAGATCTCTGACATGTTTTTTGGGAGTTACTTCACCGATTGAGGTCGGAACGGGAAGGACCATGGATTTGTTGCGGAGATTTCAACGAGGTGCTTTCCCAAGACAAGCACGTGGGTGTTCGCGAGCGATCCGAAGCACAAATATCTCTATTCCGAGACTGCATGGATGATTGTGGATTGTCAGACCTTGGCTACCCAGGTCCTAAATTTATGTGGAATAATAGATAATGTGAAGAAGAACATGTTAAAGTTAGGCTTGGTCGGGCCGTGGCGAACAGGGAATTTCTCTCTCGCTTCGATGAGTGCAATGTGGAAAATCTTATTACCACGACGTCCGGTCACCTTGCTATTTTCATCAACCCCTCTATGGTACATCATTATAACCGTACTACCCCAATGCAGCACGACTTCTGCTTCGAGACAGTGTGGCCGCGAGCGGCCGACTATAGAGTGGTTTTTGAAGAAAGCATGGACATAGTAAGCTGGAGGTGACGTTTTCCTCCAGTCCACTTTGTCTACTCTAAAGTAGAGGATCCAAACTCCAACAACACGACAGCGTGGTGTGGTGAAGAAAACATTGCTCAGGGCATCGCCAAGCGCACGAACAAGTGGTGAAACAACGGTAGGAGAGAGGAAGAGATGACACAAGTATGTGTGTGTGTGTGTGGGACAGGGAGCTCCCACCCCTCCTTATATAGGAAGGGATGGAAGCCACGAATTTTTGGGTATCTCCACCTCTCCCTCATCATGTGAGTGGAGTCTCCACTCAACCCACTCATTCTTCCATTTATTCCCACTCAAAATTCCAAGGGTTTTCTTTAATAAATAAATAAAACTATTTTATTTCATTATTTTCATATTTGTTAATTCCATTAACAAACATTAACACATAACCCCTTGAGTTAGTTGTTAAATCTATTAACAACCATTTGACAAAAATTCCCTTGAACTATTTCAAAATTACCCGATTTTTTTGGTGCTGTCCAAACTTTTCTCTGATATTCTATATCCACTCAAACACGTCATCGAACCTTAAGTGTGTGACCCTACGGTTCGTGAGTAATGTAGACATGATCGAGACACCTCTGCAATCAATAGCCTGCAGCAGGATCTAGAGATCCGTGACGACTCCTATATATTCAACGATGAATCTTGTGATCGTGTGAACCATCAACATCGTAACTAATTCCCTTTATATCGCGATATTTTAATTGTCTGAGGTCCGATCATTGGTATCAACCATACCTTGTTCGATCTCGTTACCGACAAGTACTCTTTTGCTCATTCCGTAATATGACATCCATGTGACCTAGTCACGTGCTTGTATATCTCTCCGTCATTTAGATGGAAAAAATCCCAATCTTGATGCATGAGACTCAACTAATACTTTCCGAATACCTAACGACACCTTTATAGTCACCCTGTTACGGCGTGACGTTTGATGAGACGAAAGCATTCTTCCGGTGTTAGTGATTGACATGATCTCACGGTCTAAGGATTAGAGTTACTTGGCATGTTTGATATAAAAATGTAAACTTAATGACTTGATCACATTGCTGTATTCACTTAGGGTCTATGTTCATCACATCATTCTTCCAATGACATGACCTTGTTATTAAGAACATCGAATTTCATGATCAGGAAACCTTGATCATTAGTTAGTCAACGAGCTAGTTAAACGAGAGGCATTACTAGGAACCATTGTTTGTTTATTAAACACACATGTATGGACGTTTCCGGTTAATACAATTCTAGTATAAGAAATAAACATTCATCATAAACAATGAATAATATAATAACCACTTTATTATTGTCTCTCGGGCATATTCCCTTCAGTCCCCCACTTGCACTAGAGTCAATAATCTAGTCTCTAAGCACTTTAACACATATAGCGTTCTAGTGTGATTACCATGCTTCGCATGTGGTATACTTCATCAAAAAATCTGGCATGTTCAGGTCCTATTGTATTTGCATATCTTTGCATCTACACGCATCACTTATTATCTAATAAGATGGCTTTGTATATATTTGGTGAACCGATGAGACCTTAATTCCTCACCTTAAACTAATATTACTAACATTGTGAAAATGTAGCTTCATAGTGTAAGCAATCTTGGAAATTCACCAAGTGCAATAAAGAACTCATTGACACAAAATACTCTAATTATTTGATGTCAATACAACGATATACTTAGCCTTTGTTGTAGTACCCGTCACAATACTTTAATTTTAAACTCTTTCAAATCCAGCCTGGAGCTTTCTTCCACCCTATTGTGCTACCCTTCTACACATATTTTTATTGATATAGATTTATTTGAATAGATGAAAATACTATTAGTGTAACATATTACAACAAATAGTTTGTTATTATTACATAGGAAAACATATACTTAGTATTTCTAGAAATTACATAAGGATCTCTCCCACTATTGTCTAATCATCATATGAATTATCCTGCTATAACATTCTATAGTATAGGACTCATCTGGTTGTGTACATAGCATGGAACACATGACTTAAATATCTCAATTTCAAATTTTCTCATCATGTGTCAAAACACTTGAATATTGCTCAATTCTTTTTCCATGTGTGATACGTCATAAACGAATCCATAATTTCTAATGTTCCATGTTGTTTTTATGCCATATGATACATTTTTCCCTTACACTTTATGCCATTTTCATCGATTTTCTAGGACTAACCTATTGACAAGATGCCATAGAGCCAGTTCCTGTTTATGATGGAACCTGGGGTGGGTTCAAAATGGCAGGGACTTCAACTGGTGGAGCAGGCAGAGCGGGGGGCGCATCCGCGGGTTGAGCCTGATACCCTGCTGGATCTGGCAGAACTGGCGGTGCGTCTACGGGTTGAGCCTGACCCCTGCAGGATTTGGTAAAACTTTCTCTAATAAAACAGTTTCAAAACAAAATCCATGGGTAAAAAAAAAAAAATGCAATTCGTTGGGGGAACGGGTTACACGATGAATCATCCCCCTATTAAGAAACCAAAGTAATAATAACGATACGAAAATCAGAAGGAGAAGGAAAAAAAGGAAAGGCAATTCTAGGCCAATGGGAAAATGCAAAAATAATATTGTTCTAGAAATATTCTCGGAATTGGACGATTCAAAAGCCAGAAGACTTAGAATTCCTGGAGGGTCAAGGAAGTCCAAAGGAGACCCGGGGGGGGGCCTGCTATGTGTTGTTGGGAACCCCAAGAGGAGGGTGTGATGAGCACAACGGTAGGAGTTTTCCCCTTAGTTAACAACCAAGGTTATCAATCCAGTAGGAGAAAGAGGACCTTCGGAAGGTTGATGCAACTGACGGTGGTGCTGGTGCTTCACCGGTGTCAGCAACAACGTGGAACCTGCACACAACACAACCAAAATACTTTCCCCCAACGGTACAGTGAGGTTGTCAATCTCACCGGTATTGCTGAAAACAAAGATTAGACGTATAGTGTGGAAAACAATGTATGCTTGCAGTAAGTAAAGAGAGCAGGAAATTGTTGTGGTTTGTTTAACAACGTGGAAAATGGACCGTGGTTCATAGGTTCACTAGTGGTGTCTCTCCATAAAAATAACATGTCGGGTGAACAAATTACAGCTGGGCAATTGACAAATAAAGGTTGCACCGTAGTGCACAATATAACATGATGACTACTATGATATTTAGTGCGGGCATTAGAACAAAATACATAGACCAAAATCCATCTGCATCTATGACTAATAATCCACCCTCAGGTTATCATCCGAACCCCCTTAGGTATTAAGTTGCAAGCAACAGATAATCGCATTAAGCAATGTGTGTAATGTAAGCAATGATTATACACGCGAGTACTCTCACCGATGTTTTCACCCTGATGGCAACAACACATCCTCCACCTTCACGTTTTTGTCACTCGAGCAAGGCAACAAGGAGGCATGAACCCACTATCAAGCATAAATACCCCCTCTTGGAGTCACTAGCAACTACTTGGCCAGAGCAACCACTAGAAACGGAAAGCATGCAAGATCACAAATAACATATGCAATAAAGACTATAATCAACTTGGCATAAGGTCAATATTCATCGGATCCCAGCAAACACAACATATAGAATTACATAAGATCAATCTCGATCATGATAGGCAGCTCACGAGATCTAAACATGGAGGCATATGAGGAGGAGACAACCATCGAGATACTGCTATGGACCCGTAGTCCAGGGATGAACTACTCACGCATCACTCCGGAGGCAGGCATGGTGATGTAGAAGCCTACGGTGATGATTTCCTCTCCGGAAGGGTGCCGGAAAATAGCCCCAGAACCCTCTGATTTAGGGTTGGCGACGACGGCGGCTGCAGAACTTTTTCGGGATTTTTGATTAGGTGCCTAGGGTTTTCCATCCGGGGAAATAAATAGGCGAAAGGGCAGAGGCGCTAGAGGCCAGGGGGCCCCACACCCATAGTTGGCGCGGCCAGGGGGACCCGCGCCAGCCCATGGTGTACCCCCCTGTTGCCCCTCTTCGACTCCTCTTCGGTGTTCTGGATGCTTCCGGGGAAAATAGGCACTTCGGGCTTTGTGGGGTCCAATTCCGATAATGTTTCCAGAACAACTTTTCTAAAACAAAAAACAGCAGAAAACAGGGAACTGGCACTTGGCATCTTGTTAATAGGATAGTCCCAGAAAACGTATGAAAATGCTATAAATAAGGGAGAAAACATGTAGCAATTGGCATAATATGACCATGGAGCATCAGAAATTAGGGATACATTTATGACGTATCAAGGATCCCCAAGCTTAGTTCCTACTCGTCCTCGAGTAGGTAAACGATAAAACAATAATTTCTGAGGTGACATGCTACTATCATAATCTTGATCATTAAAATGTAGAAGCATATGTATGCTGAGATCATAAAACTTCAACACAAACATGATAAATGGAACTTTAATAATAAAGCATAGAAATCACTTTGCATCACGAAGAGTATCTTAAATAAAGGATCATGGATAATAATGCAAAGAAAGATAAACGTTTGATTCAGGTATAGAGAAAGCATGGCAAAGTGGTATTTCGCTAGTCCTTAAGAGTGGGACAAAACATAAATGTGAGGACACTTTCAAAGTTCAAGAGGAATACTAGAGCAAATAATATCACATCATGAAGTAATTATTGATGTTTATGGGCCACATGCACATAGAACCCAGAATGACAAAAATGCTCTCTCAACTGTGCATAAAGTTAGAAGACGGAGACTCAACATAAAAGTAAAAGAAAGGCCCTCGCAGAGGGAAGCAGGGATCACTCATGTGCTAGAGCTTTTATTTTACTAAACGGAGGTATTAAAAGTTTGACATTTGTTGAGGAATGTTTATATTTTAGGAGGGGTGTATGCTAGTGTCAACAAATGGTAAACATACAATACAATACGTCACAAGCTAACTGGATTCACAAGAGCGGCTCCCATGGTGAAGGATGCAACTGGTGTAGAAGGTCATCCCTCTTTCTCTTTTGTTTACACAATTATGCTTTAACTGATATGATCAGGGGAAAAAATAGTGAAGCGAGTTTGTTTGTATTAGTTTGGGGCTGGGCACTGTAACATCCCAAGTATGAAAAACCACCCCTAGCATGTTTGATTCTTGTTTACTTAAAGTTTTGCATCATGTCATCATACTCATTGAATTGGTTGCATTTGTTTTGCATCTGTTTTCCTTTTGGTTGCATCTGTTTTCATTTGTTTTCTATTTCAAATTCAAACAAAATTCAAATGCTTTGTTTCATACTTGTTATGTTACAACCTTTTAAATAAAAATTTCAAATAAAAACAACCAATTGTTTCCATTTATTTTCCATAAGGTTCAACTATTAAAAATGGTGGCTTTTAATCAATCATTTAATTCAAATGATTATTCAAATTCAAATACTTTCTTCCAAACAGCAACCTTTTGGAATTAATGATAATTACACAACAATTATAATCATTTGCTTCCAATTAAAATTATATGATCACCCCATTTAAATTTTGTTTGCAATAATCACTTAATCTCCAAAATAATTTAAATTGGAATCAAATTTCAAACAACACCCAATTTGAAAATTATGAAAATTCCCAAAACATTCTAATCTTTTGTTTCCATTTATTTCAAACTAAGGGTTCATGCCATTTAAATTCTTGTTTTTGATAATTCAATCAATACTCAAATTAATTCAAATTTAAACCAATTTACAAACAGCAAGTTAATTTTGAACTTTTTGAAAACAGAAGGTGGCAAGTGTTTGATGATGACCTAAATAACTCACCCAATTTTTCCTAAAATTTTTCCTATCTCAAAATTCCATCTTTTCTTCCTATTTCATTTTCTGCAAAAAAAAAGTAACAAAACAAAAAAATTTAAAAAGAAAACGCGCGCAGCAGAGGGGAGCAGCCCGCAGCCCAGCCCACCTATCCTATTTTCCCTGGCCCGCATACCGTTTCGATCGCCCCTTCCTTCTTCTTTTTGTACGGCGGGGCATCCGCCGGTGCCACGTCGCCGCCGTGACTCCCCGACGGCCATCCTCGCTCCCCTAGCCCTATATCTACCCCCTAGGACCCCCCGAGCCTGCCCTAACCCTACCTGCTACCTCCTCCCTCGAGCTCCGCCGCCGTTTCCCTCTCTCTGCCACCCTCCACGTCCCTCTGAAACCTCACCGGAGCGCGCCACCTCTGAATCCATGGACGCCGCCGCCACCTCGCAGCGCCACCTTTCCACCTAGCCACAGAAACCGCACCGCCTCACCTTCCTCGATCGTTTGGACACCACAGCAGCCGCGGAGGGAGACCACAGCGCCGCCGCCATCCTCTACCTTGCCGCCGGCGACAACAACTGCCCCGCGCCTGCTTCCTCTTCTGCCCCTCGAGGTGATCACCGTCTCTCCTTCCTCTATCTCTTGTCCGCGATCACGCACGATGCACACGCAGCACGTACACGTTTCCAGCGGCAGCACGGCAGCGTTGATCACCGCCGGCGAGCATCGATCCGTCGTTTCTCTGTCGGGGTTCAGTTAGCGCGCGCGCAGAAATTCAGTTAACCGAATCTGAACCTCAACCTAGCTGCAGCCCCTTACCTGACAGAAACATTCGAGCAGCGCACTGGTTACAGTGCTAGCGAGCGCGCAGCGGGGCACGGGTTCGGACCCTGGCTTCCGCGGGATTTATCCCACTATTTTGCGCAGCGCGCTGACAGGGTGGCCCCCCCTGTCAGCTGCTGTGTGGCACTGCTGCCACGCAGGCATGCCACGCTGGCCCAGGGCCCATTGGCAGTGCCCTGGGGTAGCTAGCCGCACGGTATAAAAAGTTTCCAGCATTTTTTTTATAAAACAAGTCCCTTTAAATTACAGAATGGTCCCTGAAAATAAAATGCAAATAACTTTTATGTTATAAACCCAAATAATAAAAATAAAATATGTGCACTGCCCCAAATTTAATTATCTAACTATTTATATCATTTGTTTTCTGTTTTGACTAATTCAAATGCTTTCAAATTTCAAATTCAAACAATTCATTTGAAATTTGCTAAAATGCATAACTAATTCATACTTAATCCAAATAATGCAAATAAAATATGTTTTCCATACCATTTTGAACCATCTTTCCAAATATAAATTTTGTTTCATGTTTTGAATAATTAAAATTGCTTAAATAATTTAAACCTTGTTTTAATCATTTAAAATTGTTAAATTTATAACTTGCCCAAATTAAATTATTTTTGAACATGTAAAATATGTTTTCAAACTAGAAAAGTATAAACTTTTCAAATATGAATTTGAATTTATGTTTTGAGAAAATAAAATTCAAATAATATTCAAACTTGTTTTAAATTCATTTAAATCTTGTTTAAACTTGTTTAATTCATAATTAAATCATTCTAATTCCTTTTTCAATAATTGAAACATGTAATCCACCTAAAATTTTGTATACTTTCCAAATATGAATTTTGTTATTTATTTTGAAAAATTTAAATTGCTGAAAACAACAAATAATTGTGTAACACCCTTAAGTAACCCAAAATTTCTTAATTTAATAAATAAATTTCTAAATTGGTAAACCTTATTTCCAATTGATTCTATTGTTGTTATTTTTCTGTTTTCCTCATCCATGCATCATACTAATCCACTTTCACCTGTTGGTTAGTTGAAAAACAAATATTCCAACCATAATTCATGGACCTTTTCATGTGCAACTCAAATTGCATATGGGTCCATTTAAATTGTGTTACCATGTCAACTAGTTTATGTTGATGCATCCATTAACTTGACATGCATCATCCCATAATTGTGCATTATGCCATGATATTGATTGTTTATCTTTCTGCATTGTTTGTTTGCTTCTTCTCGGATAGACAACGACGTTGAGACAGACGATACTTACGACACCCCTTCTGAGGATCTAGCTCAGTACCAGGCTGCTGAGTTTGCAGGCAAGTTATCACTCACATGAACCACTGTGTTCCCTTCAACATTGGTTACCGATACTTTCCGTTGTCTATTTCTGCTAGCCCTATGACTAGTTGTTTCTGTTACGAACCTATCACATGATACCCTGAACCCTGATATTGCCTCACCTCCACTCCTATAACCCTGTTGCTTGGGCCCGTGTCTTACTAGCATGCTTAGGGTTGTTTTGCTCGGGTCTGTTACCCGTTACTTTCTGTTACTACATTTCTATCATGTTCTGGGGCTCGATGTTAAACAACAACCTGTTAATTTTAAGGTAATAATAATTTGCTGATAAGGCACCGACAGGAGGCCCGGCGTGGTTTTGAGGCCTGCTAGTGTCGACCCTAATTAGGAAAAGGGTCTTGTCTACTGATCCATGATGAGCGCACTATCCGCATGTGGGAAGCGTGTATGGGCGCCCCCCTCAATTTGATTCGATTCGCATCTCGTCCAAATCACCACACTTAGTTCGGGCTTTCCATTTGATGCACGCATATGCAGGTACGAACCCGAGGCCAGGGTGGAACTTTTGTAGTTGGCATTTAGGGCGGCGTGGTCTTCTAGTGCTATGAGGGTCCCCTTTTCTTCGTGGGGCTCGATTAGCCGCGCACGCACATCACGTGGTGCTTTGGGCTTGATGCGAAGAAGAGTTGAGTTGTGTTGAGTGCCCCGCTTGGTGGAAAGGCCATTCCATCTGGCGGGTTATTCTTACGTGTACGGCTAAATTGGTGCACCCCTGCAGGGATAAATCTTCTCGAGAAGCCGTGTTTTCCGCGGTTATGGATTACTTGGTGAAAGTACTGGCTAACAAGTACTCAGAACAACTTACACCTAACTAATGATAATTTGACTAGTAATAGGTTTATCGACACAACAATCTGAACCATCACTAATCCAACTGTGTGAGTTATCCTCGGATTGCTTCTTTGGATAAGGGGCGAGATCCAGGATGGGTTTGTTTGGTGGTTAGCTACAGTTGGTTACGATACGCTATCTTATCTCCTTTCTGTTAGCAGGAAGGTGTAGTATGTTCTGTAGTTGGTTAGTGCAGCCAGTTGCAGCATCTTTATATTCCCTTTCTTTGAAACCCAAGGCATCTGTGCTTGGTGTTGACGGGTTACACTTTGGTGAATTGTGAGTCTTGCTTGCCAGTACGTTTATGTACTGACCCTTTGGGGCTGGTTTCCGTAGACTACGCTTACGAGGATCCCCGTGACGGCTACTACGTGGAGTTTGACGAGGCTGCTGACGTAGGTAGCGGACCCGGCAGGATCCGAGACATCGTGGATGGGCTCCCGTTTTTTCTTTTCATTCCCGGCTTCTTAAGCCTATTTGGATTTGTCTGTACTCAGACCCTTTGAATGCTTCCGCTGTGTTGTAATGATGATATGTTGGGACATGTGTCCTCTGGATGATTGTATTTGCTATGTCTGCTCTAGTGAGAGCTATTTGCAACTTATTTCCATCTTTTGTGTCTTAGAGATATGTTGTGTTATCATTCTGTTAAACGCCGTTGACGTACCATGTGTGTATGGTATGAAGTACGTCAATGGTAGTATCCTGATTTCTATGGGATGGTTTACGTAGACGATGAACAGTAGGGGTTGGTTGTCACACATACGTGTGTTGGCCTACTCGTAAGAGATGCGGGTGCCGGTAAGCCCCGTAATCCAATCAACTACTGTTCAACGGAACTGCGAGTATCCTCTAGAAGTCCGGGTGCGACAAATGGTATCAGAGCCTGTCTGCCTGTAGGATCCCTTTTACTGGTCGCAGTTGAGTCTAGAAACTATTTTGTAGCTATATAGGAAAAATGAAACGTGAGAGTAGGAATTCTGCCATTTTATTTCTTTCCCCACCCACCCACCCTTTTCTGGTAAGGAAGTGCAACGTTGTTTTCTGTTCTCACCTAAACTTTCAAGTTAGGTTTTCACGAATCCTGGTTTCTCTAGGATAGTTATATCTACTAGACCATAGGAATGGAGGTGGTTGTGACATGATTTATCATGTTGCCTACTCACGATTGAGAACGGAGGCGTGTAAGCCCCGGAAGCAAATCCTCTATTCCTTAAGCAGTAGATATTGATCCTTTAGAAGCCCGGATGGGTTTTCCGTAGTACCTCAGGAGTTTTTGGTCTCGTGTTTCCCGATGTTGCTTCGATATCCTGTTCTTCTCAACATCCTTTTCGTCCGTTGAAACCTTGTTTTTGCTTTCCACTTCAGTTCTTCTACCGGCGTCTAATCAAAACTTCCCCGATCATCTGCAGATGGATCTCAGGTTCTACCCACAGGTGGTTCGGATGACTCGTTGTGAGAGCACCGTCGGTTATCCGGAGATGCTGAGAGACATGGTCACTTATCTGGGGTTTCGTTGGGCACCAGAGTACCAGGTCTACGAGCAGCAGCGAGAGTTTGACCAGACCTACTACCAGGCTATCGTCTACATTCTGTCAGATGATGTCATGAGCGTTGTCCACCGCTACGAGGCAGTAGGTTCCACAGTGGATATGGCTGTGCAGCAGGCAGCTTATGTGAGTCTCACCGTCCTTCGTGTTGACTACTGGGGATTTGACGAATCTATCTATCGCCACATCCCCCGTGGTTACATCACTTCGGAGGGAGCTCACTTCACTCTCTACGACAACCTGGATGTCTACGAGCATGATAACACCAGGCTGCACACCACCGCTCAGTTTGTGAGACACAGTGACGCAGTTGCCGGCACACTTTCTCAGGAGTTGGCCTCAGTCACAGAGCAGCTCTACCTTGCTTTGACTCGTCTGGCGACGTACACCACAGACTTTGTTGGAGATGAGCGCTTTGCACGTTTCAATCAGCCAGTTGGTCATCGTCTGCCAGATGCTGGAGGTTACGAGCCGATCAGAGGTCCACTCCTCAACCTCGGTGCTGGTTACACTGGGATTCCACGCTTTGGAGCACAGGGAGTCGACGCTATGTACTTCACCACACCTAGAGTCGCTCTCAGACCACGTCAGATCTATGTGGATCGTCGTTCTACCTACTTTCGTGGGCGTGCTCCTCACCGTACCTCTCGTCGTACTACTCACCGCCGTCCTGCGTGATGAGCATGGGAGTACCGATGTATCCATTCTTAGCAATGTTTATTTATCCTTTGGCTTTCGAACCATTTATGGTGTGTTGGATATTCTGATGTATTTGAACATGTGATGATGTACCTGTTGGTTATCTATTCATGCGTCGGAATAATCTCTCTTTCCGTTTCCAAGAAAATCCTTTTCTATTGTTGTGCTAAAATGCATGTCTATTCGGGATGCCGCCAACAAGGAACAACCCGCCTGAGCCACCGCCAATCACGGAGCTGTTGACTCAGATGACTCAGGTCGTGACGTAGATGGCCCAGTTCCAGGCTAACCAGCACAACAACCAGAACGCTCCATGAGTCAGTATCAAGGAGTTTTGAGTCTGGGCCCGAGAGCTTTCGTGGCAACACGTGAGCCTCTGGATGCTGATGACTGGATCCGTGAGATGGCCAAGGCTCTGGACATTGCTCACGTTGCAGAGGAAGACAAGGTCAAGTATGCCTCCTACCTACTGAAGGGTCAGGCAGCTACCTGGTGGGAGAACTACCAGACCATGAGGGCTGGATACCCAATCACCTGGGGTTGTTTCAAGGATGCCTTCCTGAAGCACCACATCCCAGATGGTCTCATGGAAAGGATGCGTGAAGAGTTTTGCTCTCTCAAGCAGGGCAAGCTGGACGTCATTGGCTATCAGAATGAGTTCAATCGCCTCGCTCGTTACGCTGGTGATGAGGTGTCCACTGAGGCTAAGAAGATGGCAAGGTTCCGCCGAGGTTTTAACCCGGAACTCAAGTACGCCCTCACCAACATCAAGGCCAAGGACTTCGAGGAGCTCGTTAACACCGCGCTCAATGAGGAAAATGGGCGCAAGGCGTTCGAGGAGTCTCGGAAGCACTCGCGTGAGGGTGGTTCCTCCTCCAACATGACCACCCCTCCGCAGAAGCGCCGCATCTGGGTGCCAAATGGTGCTGTCACTCGGGCTCCATACGCCCAAGCTTCTCCAGGCTTCGCTCCCCGCCCACCCAACCCAGCTCAGATGCAGGCTCAGAGATTTTCAATGGGTCAGCCAAGGCCAGATACTCCTCGTGTCGTCACTTGCTACAAATGCAAGCAGACGGGGCACTACGCTGACAAGTGCACTCAGAGGCAGCTACCTCCACCACCACCTCGTCCCAACACAAACCAGGCAATGGTGCGTGCTCCCCCGGCTAAAGCCTTCAACTCCAACAACAGGCCTGTCGGGAGGACCGCGAGGGTGAATCATGTCAAGGTCGACAAAGCTGAGGAAGCTGCTGACGTCGTTCTCGGTACATTCCCCGTAAACTCTAATCCAGCTAAAGTGTTGTTTGATACCGGAGCATCACATTCTTTTGTGTCAAAGATCTTTGCGACAACAGTTAAACTACCTTTTGTTGGTTTGGGTTCCCCGCTAGTAGTAAACTCCCCTGGAGCAACTGTGCAAACTTCCAAGATCAGTCATGAAAATCAGATCCTAATTGGAGGTCACATATTCCTTGCTTCTCTCATTCTGCTTGGAAATTCTGACATTGATGTCATTCTTGGCATGGATTGGTTGAAGACCAATAAAGCTACAATTGATTGTGCTCAAAAGTCAATAACTCTGTTCCACCCTTCTGGCCAGATTGTCTATTCTCCAAATGAATCAAGTTATGTTCACCTTTACACCCTCGATGCTAAACCTCTACCTCTACTTGAAAATGTTCCGATGGTTTGCGAATTCCCTGACGTCTTTCCAGAAGAATTGCCAGGGATGCCTCCGGACAGAGCAGTTGAGTTCGTGATCAAGCTTGAACCAGGTACTGCTCCAATCTCTAAGCATCCATACAAGATAGCTCCTCCTGAACTGAAATTGTTGAAGGAGCAAATCGATATGTACGTGGAGAAAGGTTACATTCAACCTAGTTCCTCGGCTTGGGGTTGCCCAACTCTGTTCGTTGCAAATAAGGATCAAACGAAGAGACTCGTGGTTGACTATCGTCCTCTTAACGAGAAAACCATCAAAAACAAGTATCCAATTCCTCGTATCGATGATCTTTTTGATCAACTTGCTGGAGCCTCAGTATTCTCCAAGCTGGACTTGAGAATGGGTTACCATCAAATAAAGATCAGGAAGGAAGATATTCCAAAAACAGCTTTTACCACTCGGTACGGTCTATATGAATACACCGTCATGTCCTTTGGTCTCACCAATGCACCGGCGACATTCTCTAGACTCATGAATTCTGTCTTCCATGAATACCTCGACAAGTTCGTTGTGGTATATCTCGATGACATTCTGGTCTACTCAAAATCTGAGGAAGAGCATGGAGAACATCTTCGTCTCACTCTCATGAAACTTAGCGAGCATCGTCTATATGCCAAGTTCTCCAAATGTGAGTTCTGGATTCTAGAAGTTGCTTACCTTGGTCATGTCATATCAGCCAAGGGCATAGCCATTGATCCAGAAAAGGTTAAAGCAATTGTTGATTGGAAACCTCCTAAGACGGTGAAGCAAGTTAGAAGTTTTCTTGGCTTGGCTAGCTATTGCCGTCGTTTCGTCCAAAACTTTTCCAAGATTGCCAAACCTCTCACTGATCTCACAAAGAAGGACAAGAAGTTCGTTTGGTCTCCACAATGTGATGAAAGCTTCAATCTCCTGAAGACTAAACTCACTTCTACACCAGTTCTGGTTGGCCCAGATACTACCAAACCTTTCCAGATATTCTGTGATGCATCTCTCCAAGGTCTAGATGCAGTTCTTATGCAAGAACGTCAAGTTGTGGATTATGCTTCACGTCAGTTGAATGCACATGAGCAAAACTATCCCACACATGACCTTGAACTTGCAGCAGTTGTGTTTGCCCTCAAGAAATGGAGGCAATACTTGTTGGGTAATCGCACTGAAATCTTTTCCGATCATAAGAGTCTGAAATACATCTTCACTCAACCAGATCTAAACCTCAGGCAAAGAAGATGGATTGAAAAGATTAAAGACTTTGATCTTACCATTTCTTACACTCCAGGAAAGGCTAATGTTATGGCCGATGCTCTCAGTCGCAAGTCATATTGCAATAATCTCATGATCATGGAAAGCCAACCTCCACTTCATGAAGAATTCCAGAAGCTGAACCTTGGTCTTGTTCCTCAAGGTTATCTTGCAAGCTTGACAGCCAGTCCAACTCTCGAGGACAAGATTCGTTCTGAACAACTTCGTGATGCTGAAATAAAGAAGATGGTAGAACACATCAAAGAAGGCAAGGAGAAATTCAAGTCCTTCTCAATTGATGACAAAGGAACGGTGTTCTTCGAAGGACGCATTGCAGTTCCTCAGATTCAAAGTCTCAAAGATGTCATTCTCAAGGAGGCTCATGAAACTCCCCTCTCTATCCACCCTGGTACAAAGATGTATCAGGATCTCAAGACGCTGTATTGGTGGCCTGGCATGAAACGTGAAATTGCTCAATACGTTTCTGAATGCGACGTTTGTCAACGTGTTAAGGCAGTCCATCAGAAAACAACAGGTCTACTCCAACCTTTGAAAATCCCTGAGTGGAAGTGGGACATGATTGAAATGGACTTCGTCACTGGTTTTCCAAAGTCCAAGAAGGGCAAGGATGCAATCTTCGTTGTTATTGATCGTCTCACTAAAGTAGCTCACTTCTTTGCTGTCAAAGAAACAATCTCAGCTAGCCAGTTAGCAGAGCTCTACACAGCAAAGATTGTTCCTCTTCATGGTGTTCCATTGGAAATAAGCTCAGACCGTGGAAGCATATTCACTTCTCATTTCTAGAAAAGCTTTCAAGAAGCATTGGGCACCAAAATTCTGTTCAGCACAGCTTATCACCCTCAGTCTCAAGGGCAAGTCGAAAGAGTCAATCAGATTCTCGAGGATATGCTCAGAGCATGTGGTCTCTCCTTTGGCATGAAATGGGAGGATTGCCTTCCATATGCTGAATTCTCCTACAACAACAGCTTCCAGGCAAGCCTAGGCATGGCACCATTTGAAGCACTCTATGGCCGCAGATGCAGGAGTCCAATCAATTGGTCTGGAGCTGGTGAACGTTCACTCTTAGGCCCTGACATTGTTAAGGAAGCCGAGGAGAAAGTTCTTATCATTCGTGACAATCTCAAGATTGCTCAGTCTCGTCAGAAAAGCTACTATGACAGCAAGCACAGGGATATGATCTATGCACCTGGTGACAAGGCATATCTCCGTGTAACTCCCCTCAGAGGCACTCATCGTTTTGGTGTGAAAGGAAAGCTTGCACCAAGATACATTGGTCCTTTCAACATTCTCTCAAGGCGTGCGGAAAATGCCTATCGTCTTGAACTTCCAGAAAAACTATCCAAGGTGCACGATGTGTTTCACGTGTCACAGCTCAAGAGGTGTTTCAAAGATCCAGATCGTGCAGTTGATCATGATTCCATTGAACTGCAAGATGGTCTATCTTATGAGGAGCACCCTGTTCGAATTCTCGATGAGACCGAGCGTAAGACTCGCAACAAGAGCACCAAGTTCTTGAAAGTGCAGTGGTCGCATCATTCCGATAAAGAGGCAACGTGGGAGACCGAAGAGGATCTTCGCAAGAAGTATCCGGACCTTTTCTCTTCTCAGTAAGGAATCTCGGGGCGCGATTCCTTCAAGGGGGGCGTTTTGTAACATCCCAAGTATGAAAAACCACCCCTAGCATGTTTGATTCTTGTTTACTTAAAGTTTTGCATCATGTCATCATACTCATTGAATTGGTTGCATTTGTTTTGCATCTGTTTTCCTTTTGGTTGCATCTGTTTTCATTTGTTTTCTATTTCAAATTCAAACAAAATTCAAATGCTTTGTTTCATACTTGTTATGTTACAACCTTTTAAATAAAATTTTCAAATAAAAACAACCAATTGTTTCCATTTATTTTCCATAAGGTTCAACTATTAAAAATGGTGGCTTTTAATCAATCATTTAATTCAAATGATTATTCAAATTCAAATACTTTCTTCCAAACAGCAACCTTTTGGAATTAATGATAATTACACAACAATTATAATCATTTGCTTCCAACTAAAATTATATGATCACCCCATTTAAATTTTGTTTGCAATAATCACTTAATCTCCAAAATAATTTAAATTGGAATCAAATTTCAAACAGCACCCAATTTGAAAATTATGAAAATTCCCAAAACATTATAATCTTTTGTTTCCATTTATTTCAAACTAAGGGTTCATGCCATTTAAATTCTTGTTTTTGATAATTCAATCAATACTCAAATTAATTCAAATTTAAACCAATTTACAAACAGCAAGTTAATTTTGAACTTTTTGAAAACAGAAGGTGGCAAGTGTTTGATGATGACCTAAATAACTCACCCAATTTTTCCTATCTCAAAATTCCATATTTTCTTCCTATTTCATTTTCTGCAAAAAAAAAATAACAAAACAAAAAAATTTAAAAAGAAAACGCGCGCAGCAGAGGGGAGCAGCCCGCAGCCCAGCCCACCTATCCTATTTTCCCTGGCCCGCATACCGTTTCGATCGCCCCCTCCTTCTTCTTTTTGTACGGCGGGGCATCCGCCGGTGCCACGTCACCGCCGTGACTCCTCGACGGCCATCCTCGCTCCCCTAGCCCTATATCTACCCCCTAGGACCCCCCGAGCCTGCCCTAACCCTACCTGCTACCTCCTCCCTCGAGCTCCGCCGCCGTTTCCCTCTCTCTGCCACCCTCCACCTCCCTCTGAAACCTCACCGGAGCGCGCCACCTCTGAATCCATGGACGCCGCCGCCACCTCGCAGCGCCACCTTCCCACCTAGCCACAGAAACCGCACCGCCTCACCTTCCTCGATCGTTTGGACACCACAGCAGCCGCGGAGGGAGACCACAGCGCCGCCGCCATCCTCTACCTTGCCGCCGGCGACAGCAACTGCCCCGCGCCTGCTTCCTCTTCTGCCCCTCGAGGTGATCACCGTCTCTCCTTCCTCTCTCTCTTGTCCGCGATCACGCACGATGCACACGCAGCACGTACACGTTTCCAGCGGCAGCACGGCAGCGTTGATCACCGCCGGCGAGCATCGATCCGTCGTTTCTCTGTCGGGGTTCAGTTAGCGCGCGCGCAGAAATTCAGTTAACTCGAATCTGAACCTCAACCTAGCTGCAGCCCCTTACCTGACAGAAACATTCGAGCAGCGCACTGGTTACAGTGCTAGCGAGCGCGCAGCGGGGCACGGGTTCGAACCCTGGCTTCCGCGGGATTTATCCCACTATTTTGCGCAGCGCGCTGACAGGTGGCCCCCCTGTCAGCTGCTGTGTGGCACTGCTGCCACGCAGGCATGCCACGCTAGCCCAGGGCCCATTGGCAGTGCCCTGGGGTAGCTAGCCGCACGGTATAAAAAGTTTCCAGCATTTTTTTAAAACAAGTCCCTTTAAATTACAGAATGGTCCCTGAAAATAAAATGCAAATAAATTTTATGTTATAAACCCAAATAATAAAAATAAAATATGTGCACTGCCCCAAATTTAATTCTCTAACTATTTATAACATTTGTTTTCTGTTTTGACTAATTCAAATGCTTTCAAATTTCAAAGTCAAACAATTCATTTGAAATTTGCTAAAATGCATAACTAATTCATACTTAATCCAAATAATGCAAATAAAATATGTTTTCCATACCATTTTGAACCATCTTTCCAAATATAAATTTTGTTTCATGTTTTGAATAATTAAAATTGCTTAAATAATTTAAACCTTGTTTTAATCATTTAAAATTGCTAAATTTATAACTTGCTCAAATTAAATTATTTTTGAACATGTAAAATATGTTTTCAAACTAGAAAAGTATAAACTTTTCAAATATGAATTTGAATTTATGTTTTGAGCAAATAAAATTCAAATAATATTCAAACTTGTTTTAAATTCATTAAAATCTTGTTTAAACTTGTTTAATTCATAATTAAATCATTGTAATTCCTTTTTCAATAATTGAAACATGTAATCCACCTAACATTTTGTATACTTTCCAAATATGAATTTTGTTATTTATTTTGAACAATTTAAATTGCTGAAAACAACAAATAATTGTGTAACACCCTTAAGTAACCCAAAATTTCTTAATTTAATAAATAAATTTCTAAATTGGTAAACCTTATTTCCAATTGATTCTATTGTTGTTATTTTTCTGTTTTCCTCATCCATGCATCATACTAATCCACTTTCACCTGTTGGTTAGTTGAAAAACAAATATTCCAACCATAATTCATGGACCTTTTCATGTGCAACTCAAATTGCATATGGGTCCATTTAAATTATGTTACCATGTCAACTAGTTTATGTTGATGCATCCATTAACTTGACATGCATCATCCCATGATTGTGCATTATGCCATGATATTGATTGTTTGTCTTTCTGCATTGTTTGTTTGCTTCTTCTCGGATAGACGACGACGTTGAGACAGATGATACTTACGACACCCCTTCTGAGGATCTAGCTCAGTACCAGGCTGCTGAGTTTGCAGGCAAGTTATCACTCACATGAACCACTGTGTTCCCTTCAACATTGGTTACCGATACTTTCCGTTGTCTATTTCTGCTAGCCCTATGACTAGTTGTTTCTGTTACGAACCTATCACATGATACCCTGAACCCTGGTATTGCCTCACCTCCACTCCTATAACCCCGTTGCTTGGGCCCGTGTCTTACTAGCATGCTTAGGGTTGTTTTGCTCGGGTCTGTTACCCGTTACTTTCTGTTACTACATTTCTATCATGTTCTGGGGCTCGATGTTAAACAACAACCTGTTAATTTTAAGGTAATAATTTGCTGATAAGGCACCGACAGGAGGCCCGGCGTGGTTTTGAGGCCTGCTAGTGTCGACCCTAATTAGGAAAAGGGTCTTGTCTACTGATCCATGATGAGCGCACTATCCGCATGTGGGAAGCGTATATGGGCGCCCCCCCTCAATTTGATTCGATTCGCATCTCGTCCAAATCACCACACTTAGTTCGGGCTTTCCATTTGATGCACGCATATGCAGGTACGAACCCGAGGCCAGGGTGGAACTTTTGTAGTCGGCATTTAGGGCGGCGTGGTCTTCCAGTGCTATGAGGGTCCCCTTTTCTTCGTGGGGCTCGATTAGCCGCGCACGCACATCACGTGGTGCTTTGGGCTTGATGCGAAGAAGAGTTGAGTTGTGTTGAGTGCCCCGCTTGGTGGAAAGGCCATTCCATCTGGCGGGTTATTCTTACGTGTACGGCTAAATTGGTGCACCCCTGCAGGGATAAATCTTCTCGAGAAGCCGTGTTTTCCGCGGTTATGGATTACTTGGTGAAAGTACTGGCTAACAAGTACTCAGAACAACTTACACCTAACTAATGATAATTTGACTAGTAATAGGTTTATCGACACAACAATCTGAACCATCACTAATCCAACTGTGGAGTTATCCTCGGATTGCTTCTTTGGATAAGGGGCGAGATCCAGGATGGGTTTGTTTGGTGGTTAGCTACAGTTGGTTACGATACGCTATCTTATCTCCTTTCTGTTAGCCGGAAGGTGTAGTATGTTCTGTAGTTGGTTAGTGCAGCCAGTTGCAGCATCTTTATATTCCCTTTCTTCCGTTGAACCCAAGGTATCTGTGCTTGGTGTTGACGGGTTACACTTTGGTGAATTGTGAGTCTTGCTTGCCAGTACGTTTATGTACTGACCCCTTTGGGGCTGTGGTTTCCGCAGACTACGCTTACGAGGATCCCCGTGACGGCTACTACGTGGAGTTTGACGAGGCTGCTGACGAGTAGGTAGCGGACCCGGGCAGGATCCGAGACATCGTGGATGGGCTCCATTTTCTTTTCATTCCCGGCTTCTTAAGCCTATTTGGATTTGTCTGTACTCAGACCCTTTGAATGCTTCCGCTGTGTTGTAATGATGATATGTTGGGACATGTGTCCTCTGGATGATTGTATTTTCTATCTCTGCTCTAGTGAGAGCTATTTGCAACTTATTTCCATCTTTTGTGTCTTAGAGATATGTTGTGTTATCATTCTGTTAAACGCCGTTGACGTACCCTGTGTGTATGGTATGAAGTACGTCAATGGTAGTATCCTGATTTCTATGGGATGGTTTACGTAGACGATGAACAGTAGGGGTTGGTTGTCACACATACGTGTGTTGCCTACTCGTAAGAGATGCGGGTGCCGGTAAGCCCCGTAATCCAATCAACTACTGTTCAACGGAATTGCGAGTATCCTCTAGAAGTCCGGGTGCGACAGGCACCCCGCTGCCAGCTCTTCTATCATTTGGATAAGCGGATGAAGCCACTAGTCCAGGGTGTGAAATCTAATCAACAAGTGAGATAAAGATTCTCTATTGACGTCCTCATGAGCAAAAACAAGAACACAAATCAGGAATAATTTTGAAGGTTTTAAAGGTAACACATGAACAATTTACTTGGAGTGGCAGTTAAATACCACATGTAGGTAGGGATGGTGTACACAATGGGAAAACTTTGATTTAAGGAGTTTGGATGCACGAGTAGAATTCCATACTCAGCACAGGTGAAGGCTAGCAAAAGACTGGGAGCGACAAATCAAGAGAGCATAAGAGCCATAATCATGCATAGAGACATAAGAATCATTAATTAAAGCATAAGCGGTATCACAAGTTCAAAAACTAAAAGGTCATGGAGGCTATTCGTGACTGGTTTGTAGTCATAAACATGGTGTGAGCATGCGCCAAGTCAACCAAATAAAACATTCGAAAGAGAGTACCATATATTGATGCTTTACTATGACAAGAACAACTCATGAATCTTTCAAGACATATTAAACACTCTCGTCTATTTAAGGCTATTCTACTCAATAACCACAAGGCTTTAAAACTAAAATAGTATTTAGCATGGCATGAAAAAGTTCTAGCCACAGTCTATACAAGCTTCTACTAGTATTGTTATAAATTCTACATCAAGCAGCAGTTTTTTCTTTTCCCAACAAGCACCATACAAGATATGTTTTAACAAAAATACTCTTTATGATACATCAAGAAACATGAGAGTACTCAAACAATACTACCAAAACAAACAACTCTGATAAGAGATGCATGCAAAACAGGAGCTAAATAAATGCAGCAGCCAAATAGAGACTAAGAATACAATGTATTCTCATGAAAAAGCAGAGCGTGTCACTCTCCAATAAAATAATTCTGGGGTCCAACCAAGCTTATTATGAAAGTAAAAACAAACTGAAAACAAAAATAAAATACGCTCCAAGTAAAGCACAAGGTATGACCGAATAAAAATATAGTTTCACTAGAAGTGACCTGATAATTTGCTGATGAAGAAGGATGCCTTGGGCATCCCCAAGCTCAGACGCTAGAGTCTTCTTGGAATTTTCTGGAATGTACCACCGGGGAATCCCCAAGATAGGCTTTTCACTCTTCTTGATCACATCATATCATCCTCTTCTCTTGACCCTTGAAAACTTCCTTCACACCAAAATTATCACAATCTTCATTGGCAACGTTGGTGCAATCGAAATAATATACTCACATGGTTCATTTTCAACACAATAATAGCACTCAAAACCACATTAGCTACTGTCACAACTTCTTTTAAAACTCTTTTTCTCAAAATAACACCAAAAGAAAGAGATTAAGATGCAAATGCAATAATTGGCAGAAATCTGTCAAAACAGAATAGCAGGAAGAGATCGATTTTTTTAGAAAATCTTATGTTGCTCAAATTAAAAAGTGGTAAACTAATAAAAGTTGCGTATATATCCCAGGATTAAGCAAAAAAAAGCTCAGGTCGTTTAGAATTTTATGTTATTTTATACGTAATTAACAGTGGACAACAGAAATCTGTTTCCTGCGCAGAAATCCAAAATATAGTGTCAACTTTCCACTAGAGGCTTTACTTGGCTCAACAAAAACACAAAAGAAAAGATACAGAGGGATTTCTAAGGAAATATAAAACACCCATTGCAAAGCACACCAAAGAAAACAAAGGAAAAAAATAATCAAACCGAGAAATAAAACGAGTTGTCTCTCGGTAGCGCTTTTCTTTAACGCCTTTCAGCTAGGCCTAAAAGATCAACTCAAGTATTTTCAAGTGAAGAAGCATCAAAATTAAGCTTAGAAATCTCCTAAAAAATGAACGGTATTTCATCTATAGAAGTTTTATATGTCCCTTTATCAGCACTTTTAGGCACACTACTATCATCAAACGGGTTTGCAGGATCAATCCAATCAAAATTCTTTTCTAGAGTTTCATGCATTCCTACCAATTTAAAGGGTATTGGTATTTTAATTTCCTTATTGTTGGCTTTACCCAGTGTGCTATTAACATATACACATGAGCCTGACATCTCAAATCGATTTGAAACTTTTCTAGCCTCAATGGCAACATCACCAAATTCTTTAAACAAAGTTTCTAGGATAAACTCTCTTTTTTCGCTATCCTTAATGCTATCAAGGTTGAGGAACATTTGTTGTATTATGGGATTAAGGTTAACAAACCTATCTTCTAGCATACGAACTAGAGATGCTGCAGCGGTTTCATAATCTGGAGCAAGTTGAGCTAAGGATCTATCCTCAAATTCTTCATGCTTACTAACATAATTAAAGAATTCTACAATATTATCTTTCCCAATTATATCACCGCTACCTACTGGTACGTCTTCCAAGGTAAACTTGGGTAGAATCAAGATTAGAGATTAAACTAAGAGAAGCAAAAGCAAAAAATAACAGCAAGCAAATAAATAACATCTATAAAGTAAACTAATTTTGTGTGTGTTTTTAATATAGAGAAGAAAAACAAGAAAAAATAAAAACAAGACAATAAACACAATAAAGAGGTTGAGAGTGAGAGACTCCCCTTGCCAGAAGACTTCCTTCTCCCCGGCAATGGCGCCAGAAAAATCCTTGGTGCCAAAGTTGACGAGGGAGTAGTTGCTTCTTGATGACTTTGAGATCCCCGGCAACGACGCCAGAAAAATCCTTGCTATTTGTTGTTGGGAACCCCAAGAGGAGGGTGTGATGAACACAGGGTAGGAGTTTTCCCCTTACTTAAGAACCAGGGTTATCAATTCGGTAGGAGAAAGAGGACCTTCGGATTGATTCCACTGACGGTGGTGCTGGCGCTTCACCGATGTCAGCAACAACGTGGAACCTGCACACAACACAACCAAAATACTTTGCCCCAACGGTACAGTGAGGTTGTCAATCTCACCGGTCTTTCTGAAAACAAAGATTAGACGTATAGTGTGGAAAACAATGTATGCTTGCAGTGAGTAAAGAGAGTAGAAAATTTTGTGGTTTGTTTAACAGTGTGGAAAATGGACCGGGGTTCATAGGTTCACTAGTGATGTCTCTCCATAAAAATAACATGCTGGGTGAACAAATTATAGCTGGGCAATTGACAAATAAAGGCTGCATCGTAGTGCACAATATCACATGATGACTACTATGATATTTAGTGTGGGCATTACAACAAAATAAATAGACCGAAATCCATCTGCATCTATGACTAGTAATCCACCCTCAGGTTATCATCCGAACCCCCTTAGGTATTAAGTTGCAAGCAACAGATAATCGCATTAAGCAATGTGTGTAATCTAAGCAATGATTATACACGCGGGTACTCTCTCCGCTGTTTTCTCCCTAATGGCAACAACACATCCTCCCCCTTCACGTTTCTGTCACTCGAGCAAGGCAACGAGGAGGCATGAACCCACTATCAAGCATAAATACTCCCTCTTGGAGTCACTAGCAACTACTTGGCCAGAGCAACCACTAGCAACAAAAAGCATGCTAGATCACAAATAACATATGCAATAAAGACTATAATCAACTTGGCATACGGTTAATATTCATCGGATCCCAGCAAACACAACATATAGAATTACATAAGATCAATCTCGATTATGATAGGCAGCTCATGAGATCTAAACATGGAGGCATATGAGGAGGAGGCAACCCATCTAGCTACTGCTATGGACCCGTAGTCTAGGGATGAACTACTCACGCATCACTCCGAAGGCAGGCATGCTGATGTAGAAGCCTCCGGTGATGATTTCCTCACCGGCAGGGTGCCGGAAAATAGCTCCAGAACCCTCCTGATCTAGGGTTGACGACAACGGAGGCTGCGGAACTTTTTTCGGAATTTTTGATCAGGTGCCTAGGGTTTTCCATCCGGGGGGAATAAATAGGCGAAAGGGCAGAGGCGATGGAGGCCAGGGGGCCCCACACCCATAGCTGGCGTGGCCAGGGCGACTCACGCCAGCCCATGGTGTGGCCCCCCTGTTGCCCCTCTTCGACTCCTCTTCGGTGTTCTGGATGCTTCCGGGAAAATAGGCACTTCGGGCTTTGTGGGTTCCGATTCCGAGAATGTTTCTAGAACAACTTTTGTGAAAGAAAAAATAGCAGAAAACATGGAACCGACACTTGGCATCTTGTTAATAGGTTAGTCCCGGAAAACGTATCAAAATGCTATAAATAAGGGAGAAAACGTGTAGCAATTGGTATAATATGATCATGGAGCATCAGAAATTAGGGATACGTTTATGACGTATCAGGCCCTGGAGCCCCCACACCATGCCTGGGCGCGGGTTGGCCCCTGTCCGTGCCTGGGGGTGGTGCGGGCCCCTCGGGCGCCCACCGCCATAACTCTTTCGCCTATATATGCCCCTGATGCATAAACCCTAAAGTAATTAGACTTTTCCACGAAAAGTTCCGTAGCTCCGACGCTGTTGCCGACTAGTTTTGGAGGAAAGAAATCTCTATTTCGGCACCCTGCCTGGACGGGGAAGTGCCCCCGGAGCCACCTCCATCAACTCCACCGCCATCTTCATCACCGTTGACGTATCCTATGATGAGGAGGGAGTAGTTCTCCCCCGGGGCTGAGGGCTCTACCGGTATCTATGTGTTTCATCTCTCTCTCCCATGGTGTGATCATTATGTGATCATGAGCTTTGTAATCGAGTTGAATAAGTAGATGCTACTCTTAATCTGTTATGCTACTCAAGTGGTTTTGTTATGAGATCTTCGTAGACACTTTTATCACGGTGTTAAGGTGACAGTGTATGCACTGTGTGGTTTAACATGGTATTTATATTTTGTGTTGGATGACCCAATGAAATTGTGGCGTTTGTTTAGTCCTAATTTGGGGAGCTTATAGTGACAGCGTGGGGTGCCCTAGAGAGGGAATACAGACTTGAGGAGTGTTGTTACAACCCTACGCATGGATTGGTGTTTGTTATCCGACCGGAGAGTGGTTTGAAGTAGCATAGTGAAGAGATGATATTTATGCATTCAATTATGTATTATTGTTGAGAGTGTCCAGTAGTGAAAGTATGATCCCTAGGCCATTTTCCAAGCATTGAAACACCATTTACAATTAGTTCTGCTACATGTTTGCTTACTGCCATTTTTATTTCACATTGTTATTATCATTTATAATCATACATATTACTTGTATTTCACCATCACTTCACCGAACTAGTGCACCTATACAACTGAAAATTGTATTAGGTGTGTTGGGTATACAAGACACTTCTTGTATCATAATTGCAGGGTTGCTTGAGAGGGATACCTTTGACCTCTTCCTCCCCGAGTTCGATAAACCTTGGGTAATCCAGTTAAGGGAAACTTGCAAGTGTTCTACAAACCTCTACAGTTGGAGGCCCAACACTGTCTACAAGAATAGAAGCGTGCGTAGACATCAAGCTCTTTTGTGGCGCCGTTGCCGGGGAAGTAAGGTAAAAGGTACTCACATCCTCGGGTGTGAGTGATCAAAGTTATTTCATTTAGATTATGCAATTATATCTTTTTGTTTCTTGTTTTCACTAGTCAGGCTTGTTTTTTACTTGTTCCTTGTTTTATTACTAGTTAGGATTAATGGAAAATAACAGAAATATGAGTGAGATTTATAATATTTATCTTGAATTAGGACATGAAGTGTTTGAAGAGAAAATTAAAAAACCTATGGAACTTTATTTACATGCTAGTAGCAATGTTATTAGTATGAATTTTTTGAAAACCACTATTGTTAATGCTATGGGAAAGTCTAAGCTTGAGGAAGCTAGTTTTTATGAATATGATATTTTTAGTCCCCCAAGTTTTGAGGAGGAAATTTTCTCCGATGATACTTTGCCTCCAATATATGATGATTATAATAATTATGGTATTCTAGTTCCACCTCTTATTGAGGATACATTTTATTGTGATTATGATATGCCTCTTATATATGATGATTACAATGATAAATATGATATTTTCAGTCCACCTACTATCGAGTAAAAAACTAATTATGATTACAATATGCCTCTTATATTTGACGATCACGGTGATGAGAATAATAATGATATCTATTTTGTTGAATTTTCTCCCACTATTAATGAGAATGATTATGTTTATGTGGAGAGTAATAATTCTTTTATGCATGTGGCTCATGATAAGAATGCTTCATGTGATAGTTTTATTATTAATTTTACTTATTATGCTGCTGAACGTTATTATGAGAGAGGGAAACATAGTTTCATGCATCTCAACAATATTAAGTTTCCCCTCTTTATGTTGAATTTCTGAAGTTGCACTTATTTTACCTTCCTATGCTAGCCACTTTGTGCTTTATTGACTTCTTTTTCTACAAGATTCTTTTTCATTGGAAGTGGGTTAGACTTAAATTTGTTTTATATTTTCTTCTTGATGCTCTATTTTGCTTCAATTAATATTTCTCATGTGAGCATCTTCTCAGATTATCATGCCTAGCTAAAATGCGTTAAAGAAAATCACTTCTTGGGAGATAGCCCATGTTTTTATTCTTGCATTGTTTTTTTTTGTTTTCTTTGAGTCAAGGTGTTGTGTACTTCTGTAGCAACTCCTTTATATCTTTATTTCCAAGTGTTATTTGTGTCAAGTAAAGTACCTAGTGAAAAGTGGTGTTAGTTTTGGATTTCTACGCAGGAAACAAATTTCTGCTCTCCACTGTAAAAAATCGTATAATTCACAGAAAGATCGAAATGACCTTAAACGTTTTGGGATTATTCCTCGTCTCATTCCGAAACTTTTTTGATCTTTAAGTTTTTTGATTTGAGGAACTTAAGTGCCCCAAAAAAATCGTCATTACAGACTGTTCTGGTTTTGGTAGATTTGCCATTTTTCTTGTATTCGCTCTTTTACTACGTCGAGTGGATTTCTTTGCTTCATGAAACATAAGTGGCTGTATAAAATGTTTAAAAGTATCAATAGCACTTATGCCCATGAAGAACCCATGAATTTTTTATTGTTGCACTAACCCTCTAATGCGAATTACTTTTTGAGTGTGGTGTGAAGGAAGTTTTCAAGGGTCAAGAGAAGAGGGTGATATAATGTGATCAAGAAGTGCAAGGTCAAATTTGGGGATGCCCCCGTGGTTCATCCCAGCAAATTATAAGAAGACTCATGCGTCTAAGCTTGGGGATGCCCAAGTCATCCCCTTCTTCATCAAGAAATTATCAGGTCACTTCTAGTGAAACTATATTTTTATTCGGTCACATCATATGAAATTTACTTGGAGCGTCTTTTATTTTCCGTTATGTTTTCTTTTGTTTCCCTTCTGCAATAAACATCACTGGAACCTAGCATTCTTGTGTGGGAGCGATACACGCTCCGTTTTCATTGCTTAGAACACTCTAGTTTTCACTCTTATTCTTCTGTGAGTCTTTACTTTTTGCTAGTACTGCCTTTAGCTCCTGTTTTTCATGCATCTCTTATTCAGAGTTGTTAGTTTTAGTAGAGTTATATTAGTACTCTCTTAATTAATTGCTATATATTTTGGAGAGTTTGTGTTAAAAATATATATTTAATGATGCTTGATGAAAATAAAAAACGCTACATGTGGTAGATGGTATAACGGAAAAAACTTGTATATTCTTGTAGATCACTAAACTGTTTCACTTGATTATTTGTTGTTGTTTTGAGATATTAATATGCTTAATGGTAAACTTGCTGGTTTAGTAAAGTAAAAACAATTAATGGTTGGTCTAAAATCTAGCAACCGTGCCACACTCAAATAACCAGTTGATAGGATAATGGTATATGACTTCCTTTGCTGATAGCAATCGTAATGGTTTTTTGTTACGCGCTACGGTCGGGGTAGCTAACAGTGACTTGTCACTACTACGGACCCTCTTGGAGTGATTTAATTATTCCTTGTATGATCATGATTTTAGTTGTAATCTTTTAACTTGTGAGTTCTATGTTATGGTTTTCTGGCACTTCCACCATCCATATTTGCTAGCCTCTTCGGTACAGTGCATTGCTCATTCCCACATTGAGAATTGGTGCAAACTTCTCCGGTGCATCCAAATCCTGTGGGAGAACTTTGTTCTTATACACATAAGCCAAAATTTATCTTCCTCAAAACAGCCACCATGCGTACCTACCATGGCATTTCCATAGCCATTCCGAGATATATTTCCATACGACATCCATCATCATTATGTTAGTTTTCATGCTTCATTGTTATTTTGCATACTGCTACGCTGGCAGGAGCATTTAGTTTTATTTACATTAGAGATATTTCAGATTGAGTTATGAGTACTAAAAGTGTTATGATTCATTGTAAAATAGAGTGTTTCCCCTACCAGTGAGGTTATATATAAAAAAATAAAAAAGAGAAAAACCCAAATAAAAAAAAGAAAGGGCAAAAGAGATAGAATAAAGAGAGAGGGGAGAACTATGATAATTTATTCCACACTTGTGCTTTGTTAGCATCATTACTTCAGTTTGGAGAGAGTTTTCATATTATGACTTGCATAACTATATGGGGAACTTACATTATAGAACTTGGCTTGTATATTTCAATGATGAGCCTCCTCAAAAGAGCTCTAGATCTACGTGAGAAAGCAAGTTGGATGCACCCCCACTAGTTCCATTGGAGAGCTTTCATGCATTTATAGCTCTATGTGCATTTGTTGTGTCGCAATCACTACTCCTTGCATAACTTCGATTATAAGACTTCCTCTTGTCTAATGATCACTTTAATTTGTGTGAGACTTTCTTCCATTGACCATCCAAACCCCCCATAATGTTCTTTTATCATAACATCCTGGTGCCAGGGACCAATACAGAACGCTTCCTTGTTTTGAGTGCACAAATATTTTAATGATTTTCCTACGTGCATATTGTTCTCACTTGTCTTGATCCTAATAGGAGTTGTTGTGAGAGTTTGATGCCTTGGATGATTATATTATTTCTCTTGAAGCTTAAATCATCTTTAATAAACCAATGCACGGTTGATTGTCTTTTAGTATTGATTCATTGAAAAGTTTTACTTTGTTCTTCCTAATGGTTTAAACATTATTCTATTTGATATCAACTATAAACCACAACCTTTATTCATTTGATCCTAGTTTTACATGCTTTACATTACTATGAGATCAATTTTATGTTGGTAGCATATCACCTCAGAAATTATTTGTTTTTATCGTTTATCTACTCAAGGACGAGCAGGAACTAAGCTTGGGGATGTTGATACGTCATAAACGTATCCATAATTTTTGATGTTTCATGTTGTTTTCATGCCATACTCTACATGTTTCCTTTACACTTTATGCCATTTTATCAATTTTCTAGGACTAACCTATTGACAAGATGCCAGAGAGCTAGTTCCTGTTTTCTGCTGTTTTTAGTTTCCGAAAAGTTGTTTTGGAAATATTCTCGGAATTGGACGATTCAAAAGCCAGAAGTCTTAGAATTCCCGGAAGGTCAAGGAAGTCCAAAGGAGACCCGGAGGGGGGCACCAGAGCCCCGAGACCATGCCTGGGCGCGGGTGGCCCCCTGGCCGCGCCTGGGGGTGCTGTGGGCCCCTCGGGTGCCCACCACCATCGCCCTTTCGCCTATATATGCCCCGTGATGCAGAAACACTAAAGGAATAGGCCTTTTTCCACGAAAAGTTCCGTAGCTCCACCGCCATCGCTGACAAGTTTTGGGGGACATAAATCTCTGTCCCGACACCCTGCCGGATGGGGAAATGCCCCCGGAGCCATCTCCAACAACTCCACCACTATCTTCATCGCCGTTGATGTCTCCTATGATGAGGAGGGAGCAGTTCTCCCCCGGGGCTAAGGGCTCTACCGGTAGCTATGCGTTTCATCTCTCTCTCCCATGCTGTCATCTTTATGTGATCATGAGCTTTGTAATCTAGTTGAATAAGTAGATGTTACTCTTCATCTGTTATGCTACTCAAGTGGTTTTGTTATGAGATCTCCGTAGACACTTTGATCATGGTGTAAAGGTGACAATGTGTGCACTGTGTGGTTTAGCATGATATTTATATTTTGTGTTGGATGACCCTATGAAATTGTGGCGTTTGTTTAGTACTAATTTGGGGGTTTCATAGTGACAGCGTGGGGTGCCCTAGAGAGGTAATACAGACTTGAGGAGTGCTTTTACATCCCTACGCATGGATTGGTGTTTGTTATCCGACCGGAGAGTGGTTCGGAGTATCGTAGTGAAGAGATGATATGTATGCATTCAATTATGTTATTATTGTTGAGAGTGTCCAGTAGTGAAAGTATGATCCCTAGGCCTTGTTTCTAAGCATTGAAACACCATTTACAATCAGTTCTACTACATATTTGCTTGCTACCATTTTTATTTCAAATTGTTATTATCAGTTATAATCATCCATATTACTTGTATTTCACCATCTCTTTGCCGAACTAGTGCACCTATACAACTGATAATTGTATTAGGTGTGTTGGGGACACAAGAGACTTCTTGTATCGTAATTGCAGGGTTGCTTGAGAGGGATACCATTGACCTTTTCCTCCCTGAGTTCGATAAACCTTGGGTAATCCACTTAAGGGAGACTTGCTGCTGTTCTACAAACTTGTACACTTGGAGGCCCAACACTGTCTACAAGAATAGAAGCGTGCGTAGACATCAATGTGCCAAGAACCCCTTCTTGTCATTTCAATATTGACTTACTTCAATACTTCATCTATGTAATTTGGCTCAACTATATCAGGCGCATCAATTAATCTCTCATAGATATCGATGCCCAATATCTCCTAAGCCGTTAATCAATATGAAAATCTTAACCGTGTTAATTTAAAATACATATTTTCCAATCAACCATATGTTATCTACATAAAGTATTAGAAATATTTCTTAGCGCTCCCACTTAATTTCATGTAACTCTACAAGCATATTTATCATTCATGATGGAATCAAACTGTTTTGATAACTTCAT
This sequence comes from Alopecurus myosuroides, assembly GCA_028641055.1. Classification (NCBI taxonomy): domain Eukaryota; kingdom Viridiplantae; phylum Streptophyta; class Magnoliopsida; order Poales; family Poaceae; genus Alopecurus; species Alopecurus myosuroides. Next base: position 546,906,220 of record CM054057.1, read on the forward strand.
TAAAGTATAGATTCCAACTTTGTTATACTCACTTCAACCATTGAAGTAGCAACCTTTTGAATTTTACAAAACTCTCACGCTATGTCAAGTACACATCCTCGATCAAACTTTGTAGAAAGGAGAGTTGGTTTTTTTATTCAACTGTCATATCATAATATGTAATGTTTGCTAGAACTATCCGCAAAGACTAAAGCATCACTACGGAAGATCAAAATCTTTTAGTAGTCAACTCTTTGAACTTCTTTGAAAACATATTTTCGACAAGCCGAACTTTCAAAGGATGTGAATATCCATGTCTTTGTTGCTATATAGACCCATTTGCTATTGCTAAGCATCATGACTTTTGAAAGCACTACCAAGTCACATACTTGATATTCATACAGGGATACTATCGCAGATATAATGACTCATAGCCAATATTACAAAGTCAGGGCCCATCATTTGCTTTCTTTATAAGGTGCAGGTCCTTTGTTGTCGAAATAACACTTTGTTCTCAAACCACAATTTTGCCTAAATACAAAGTTTTAGGACTTTTGTGGTTCAGTTCGTAAACTCATTCGAAGTATCTACAACACATGTAGTTTCTTCTACTTAGTCAAAATAGGAAACCCCGGAACCACTTCCAGTGTTGCGCTACTCTTGACATGATAACAAAGATTCTCTAATCTTGTCGAGTTTGTACTATCCTCCCATTCACTTGTTTCACAAGAACTTCTTTATCGAGAAATCAACCCTTCTGACAAACAACATTTTCTTTGGTTTGGTGATAGGAGAAATACCCAATGGATTCTTTGGGATAACCTTATAAACATATATTTATCCTATTTTGGTTGTAAACATTTTACACATTTTATGCATACCAAAATTTAAGAAAAAGACAATTCGAGTTACTACCCAAGCCATAACTTATATGGTGTCAATTTCAACGGATCATGATGGCGCTCTTTTCAGTGTAAAAGCGGTAGTCTCTAATGTATAAAATATAAAATATAATGACATTTATTTATCTTACCATGTCCAATAAGGTTTGATTATGTCTCGAACACACCCAACTAATGTGGGGGTATTCGAGAAGTATAAGTTGTAGAACAATTCTGCAACTCCTTATATATTTTGCTAAACTTGTAATTCAAACTTTATCCTTTATGATCTAATCATAAATACTTAATTATCTTGTTAGGATGATTTTTACTTCATACTAACAATAATTTTAACCCATTCAAAACTTTCAATCTCTTTTCTCTTTAAATAGATATACTCATATATCTACTCAAATCATCGATGGAATTTTATGAAGGAAAAAATTAATCCACCACACACGACTACATATAGTGGACTATATACATCAGTATGTATAATCTCCACTATATTAGTCGTCCATTCTACTTTGGCATATGAACGAATTTTAATCATATTTTGGAAGAGGTCTCACAAGCGTCAATTTATTCATAACAAAATGACTTTGGAAATTCATTAACATGGAGTTCATTCATGTTTTCCTTTCCGATATGAACTAAAATGGTGGTGTCACAATTTAAGTGGAATTCTTTTACGTCTTGCATAGAATTTAGTATTATAGAAGCTTAGTTTACCAACACGATTTATATTAACACATTCATCAATTATGGCATATGGTCATAGTTTGAACAATTTTATTTGTTCTCACAAAAGATACGAACAAAACAAAAAATTATTAAGTTCTTAAAAATAAATCTTGAATGTTTGGTTCGATACGATAATGAACATAATAACACTTTATTATTTTTCTTGTCATGATTGATTCCACATCTACTAGTAGCTTCTTTTAGGCCCTTGTATTTATTGCATTGCTATGCTTTGTATGACAACTCATACCAACCAATCTAGTATCGAAATACCCAAAAATACTTTGTTAACTAGTAATACATCTATAACTTGTATATCAAGCATATAATCCTGATCTGGACTTTTCCAGTTATTTTCTTTTCTACCATTTACCATTTTGTAATTCTGTTTTCAATATTCCCTTTCCTTTACATAAGAATCATTCAACATCAAACAATGCTAGTCATACTAGCACATTTTCCTTGACGTGTTAGTCATATACTATCACCCATTGAGTCATACTTTGAGTTTGATTGTTCTACTAATATCACCATATTAATAGCATTCTTCCGGATTCCACCCTTAGCAATCTCCAAGAAAGGTAAACAATTTTACCCATACTTTTAGTCCATACCATCATAACAATTTTGTGATGAAGCTACTATAGCTCGAAGGAAGAAATTTAGAGGATAATATTAGCGCCCAACTTCTTGGAAGATTCAAACGCCTAGCGTCTTCAATCATTGCATATATTCAAATAATATAAGCATACATTTTCACACTAAATTATACTCATTCATGTTGACACAGATAAGTTTCTAGAAATCAATATATATTTCACTTGATTGTTTCTAAAAACAATTCTTTTCAATTCCTAAATCACCTTGATCAATAAAACATTCTTTTGAAGATAAAGTATTATGGAAGCAATCACACTGGATTCTAAGTAGGAATTATTTGCTCTCTAGATTAATCAATCATTATTCATATGGAGCTAGGTAGGTTATACCGAAAATCTACAATAGGACTCAGTTAATTTCACTAATACGGTGCCAATCTTAAATGGTTTTACCAGATCATAACTGTTATATCCCAGGTAACACTCTAAGTGTAAGGTAGTTTGTGGATACCAATGAATACTACAATTTATGAAAACTCTCTTTGATTGATTGTTCATGATAAAATAAGTTCAAGTTAATTCAAAATTACTTTGTGAACTCCCGCTGAAAAACAACATCCCTCTAGTAGTTTTAGTGATTACACAAACCAAATTCACTACAAAAAAGATCATCACGTGAGATGATGTAGCTGCAAAGGAAAACATCGACATGTTCATCATAACATCCATATGACTCATGCTTTACCTTTAGGTTATGTATTCCGAGGACATGTCTGTACATGTTAGTCTCACCACGTAGAATCTTAGTATTGCGTGTGTTCGGAGGCCATGTCTGTACATGCTAGGTTTGTCAGCACCCGTTGTATGTGAACGCTGAGTGTGTCACACTCGATCATCACCTGGTGTCTCGAAACAACGAACTTTCTTAACGGTGCATACTAAGGAAGAACACATTATTATATTGATATTAAGTGAGAGGGATCATCTTATAATGCTACCATCACGATCTAAGCAAGATAAGATGCATAAAAGGATTAACATCACATGCATGGATAATTTGATATGATATGGTCCTTCTTGCACTTTATCTCCATCTTGTGCATCATGATATGATCTCCATCATTCCACCGGCGTGGCACAAAGGTTCATGGCAACTCCATCTTGATTGTCCATGAAAATTACAACATATCACATGGATATGATATAAAACACGCATGCCATAAATAATAAGGCAACCATATGTCTCCTGTAGGTATGTCAATAATTTACAGAAGAGATCATCTCATACAAAAAATTTGTAACATTGACCATATCACTTCACATGCCCTACAAAAACAAGTTAGAGGTCTATAATTTATTTCTGTATATTTTACGTGGCTTACGGATTTTGAAGATAGAACCGTTCACACCTACAAACATGAACCCCAACATTACTACACATATTTTTAACAACCCTTTGTAGATTAGATCTTAATTATAGTAGGAGAAACATGACACCCCTCAGCCACAAGTGAGACAGGTTTCGCGTATAAAGTACACGTAAAGTTTGTTAGGGCCACTTCATCCTACTATGCCACTAAGATAATAAAATACTCAAGAAGGCAATAACATGATCATCAATTCCCACATACACATATGTGTTCTACCTGTACAAATCATCTACACATAGATTCGGCTTTGATACCACTGAAGGGTTCGTTGCATAGAAAAAAAATCCTAGGCGAAGGACACCCAAGGGCCAAGATCTAATATGGAAAATGTAAGCAACGTGCATAGAGAGAGTCTTAAGGAGAACATACCCTTAAAGACACAAAGCGTTACGATATCGAATCTTGTTGGTGATGTAGTCAAACTCACATCGATCTCAAGATCGTGAAGATGAGCCGCAATCCGGCAGCGCTTCCGCACTCGGTCACACGTACATCTCGATGACGACTTATGTTCCCTTGATCTAGCGGGGCAGCATAAGTAGAGGATCCACCAGAAACTCCAACAATATGACGTCGTGGTGTGATAAAGAAAAAATTCCTCAGGGCTTCTCCAAGAGATGAACAAGTGGAGCATCGGGAGGAGGGAGGAAGAGATGAAACAAGTGTGTTTGTGTGTGGGAGGGGGATAGGGAGCTCCCACCCTTCATTATATAGGAGGGTAAGACAACCACACATATTTGGGTGTCTCCACCTCTCCCTCATCAAGTGAGTGGAGTCTCCACTCAACCCACTCATTCTTCCATTTATTCCCACTCAAAATCCCAAGGGTTTTATTTAATCAATAAATAAAACAATTTTATTTCTTTATTTTCATATTTGTTAATTCCGTTAACAAACCATAACACATAACCCCTTGAGTTAGTAGTTAAATCTATTAAAAACTATTTTACCAAAATCCCCTTGAACTATTTACAAATTACCCGAAAAAATTTCGGTGCTGTCCAAACTTTTCTCCGATATTGCGTATCCACTCAAACGCATCATCAAACCTTAAGTGTGTCACCCTATGGTTCGTGGGTAATATAGACATTATCGAGACACCTCTGCAATCAATAGCCAGTAACAGGATCTGGAGATCCGTGATGACTCCTATATATTCAACAATGAATCTTGTGATCATGTGAACCATCAACGTCGTAACTAATTCCCTTTGTCTCGCGATATTTTACTTGTCCGAGATCCGATCATTGGTATCAATCATACCTTGTTTGATCTCGTTACCGACAAGTACTCTTTTACTCGTTATGTGATATGACATCCCCGTGACCTAGTCACGTGCTTTCAAGCGGTGTCGATGTGATATCACCGAGAGGGCCTAGAGTATATATCTCCGTCATTTGGATGGATAAATCCGACTCTTGATCCATGAGGCTCAACTAATACTTTCCGAATACCCAACGACACCTTTATAGTCACACTGTTAAGCGTGACATTTGATGGCATCAAAGCATTCTTCCGGTGTTAGTGCTTGACATGATCTCATGGTCTAAGGATTAGAGTTACTTCGTATGTTTGATATAACAATGTAAACTTAATGATTTGATAGCATTGCTATATTCACTTAGGGTCTATGTTCATCACATCATTCTTCCAATGACATGACCCTGTTATTAACAACATCCAATGTTCATGATCAGGAAACCTTGATCATCCTTTAATCAACGAGCTAGTTAAACGAGAGGCATTACTAGGAACCATTGTTTATTTATTAAACACACATGTATCAACGTTTCCGGTTAATACAATTCTAGCATGAGAAATAAATACTCATCATAAATAAGGAATAATATAATAACCACCTTATTATTCCCTCTCGGGCATATTCCCTTCACTTTTGTTAACTCTCTCTCGGTGATGATGGTACAAGTGTCTTTCCAACTTAGTGCATCTGCTATAACATTAGCCTTTCCTAGTGTTGATTGTAATATCATAATCCTTGATCAACTCTAGCTATCTGATTTGCCTTATGTTTAGCTCCTTCCGAGTAAAGAAATAGTCAAACTCTTATGATCCATGTATAGTTCACATTTTGGCTCCATAGAGAAAATTTGTCCAAGTCTTTAGAGAATACACGACTGCTGCTAAGTATAGACCATATGTTGGATAATTGACCTCATGTGGTTTCAGTTGTCTTGATCCATAGGTTATAACTTTCCTATCTTGCACAAATTCTAGTCCTTGTTTTGATGCATCACAATATATTGTATAATATTTTCCAACTTTGGGTACTGCTAACACATGTGTTGTGGTCAACTTTGTTTTCAATTCCTGAAAACTTTGTTCACATTTGTCATTCCATTCAAAGAGAACATTCTTTCTCAACAACTGAGTCACTGGTCCTGCTATCTTAGAGAATCCTTCAATGGATCTCCGATAGTATCCAGCCAATACTAAGAATGCACTTATATCCTTTGGATTCTTTAGTACCTGATACGTTGGAAATGTATCTATATTTTTTTATGCTACATGCTTGTTTTCTACCCAATACCTTTTATTTTCTCCTATTTTCCTTCATTTTCACGGACTAACCTATTAACAAGATGCCCAGGCCAATTGTTGTTTTCTGCTGTTTTCTATCCTTAAGTAGATATTCTCGGAAAGGGCTGCAAAATCCACGGAGATCAGTTTTTACCCGGAACAAAGATGGAGTCCAAACAAGAGCCGGAGGGGTTCTAGCGGGCCATCGGGAGGGTGTCAGGCGCAACCCCCCTTGGTCGCGCCTGGTGGGCCCCTAGGGACCTGGCTACATCCTCTCCTCCCCTATTCGCCCATAAATTTCCCTTAACCCTAAAAATCACGGGGACAGATTTATTTTCCATGGAACATACAGAGAGGTGTCATCACCTCAAAAGTCCAATCTAGGGCTTCTGGAGTCCTGCTCCGGCACCCTGCCGGAGAGGGGGATCGTCACCAGAGGCCTCTACATCGCCATGATCGCCTCCGGACAAACGCCTGAGTAGTTCATCTCGGGACTACGGGTCCATATCAGTAGCTAGATGGTAATTCTCTCCCCTATGGCTCCATATTTTGAGTCTCGTGAGTTGCCTCACAAGATCGAGACCACCGTTATGTAATTGTGCATGTTGTGTTTGCTGGAAACCGATGAACCATGCGTTTATGATTATTTTTTGAAGCTTTTCTACTGCAGGGGAGCCCCCACAACCCTTTATTACCAACCAACAGAGTTATAGATATTTACAATATATACGAGATTTAGACTAATACAGCCTAAAGAAAACTAAAAAAGAGAGTCTAGCAATAATGTTAACTTATCAACCAACGAACGATTCAACCTATGCTTAGGCAAGGTGACATCTAAAACAAAACCAGCCTTCCAACCACGAAAGGAGTGCCTCATAGACTTAAAAATAACTCCATTCCTCTGCTTCCAAATGTTCCAGAAGGCCAACATCATAATTTCAGTAAAACATGGACCAATGAAATCCTTCTTTGTTTTTTTAAGTTAGACATGATTGAATCATCACTCCAATGGATCTGTAGGTAATTCCAAATTCTGGAGCTGAAACAACATTGAAATAAGAGATGAACCTAGTCCTCATAAGAATGTTGAAGACAAAGAACACAATTATCATGTTCCTCAATCTTCCACTTCCTTTTCTTTATCATGTTTTTAGTATTAACTCTATATTTCAAAAGCAACCAAGCAAAGAATCCATGTTTTGACATGCACTTGGATTTCCAAATCCACTTGGCTGGCTGGTGATATGCTAACTGAGCAAACTGCTGCTGATATAACTTGCTTGAGATAAAAACTCCTTTATTGTAATTTCAGGTCCACACATCATTAGAATACCCAAGCTGGAACCTCTCAAAAAACTCTTGAAGAGTAACAAATTCTTGGAATGCTTCAATAGATAATGGCAGATGAAAAACATCAAAGAAGAATATCAACTCTTTCATATCTCTAACTGAAGCAAGATTTTCCTTAGCAGAAGAAAACAAACTCAAAAATTTGATCGAAAAACAACTATATCACAAATTATGCCTAAAGAGGACCAAAAAACCATTGCCAACCTAACAGGATGAAAAAGAGCACCAAGAGTCTGCCAACTGCATAATCCCTTTCCACCAAAAAGAACTATAATAAGTTATAGCATGGGGAATGGCTTCAAAATAGTAAGCATTCCTGACCAGATGCACCCACGGAATATCAGCTAAATTATAGAACTTTGCCAAGAATTTCAAGAGTAGGGCCATGTTCTGGATTTGCAAATTATTATTTTGTTAATGTCAACCTGAGATGCTTCAATTATATGTGTAGAGATTTTAATCTTTTCTTGCAATGCTCACCAGTGTTTGTGATTACCTTGGCCACGTAGTTGTTTTCTACTCCAAGAGAGGGTTTATATGCTAGATAGTGGCTTCATGCCTCCTTGTTGCCTGCGCCCGACTGACATAAACATGCGGGGGGGGAGGGAGGGCGAGTAAGATGTGATGTTGCACTAGGGAGAAAAAAATATGATTTTTTCGAGGATGAGAACCACTGCTTACATTACATATTGATCTTAATGCGTTTGTCTATTGCATACATAGTAATCACTTTGTTGATGGAACTTAATACCAAGGTATTTGCTGGATAGTGTTCTTGAGGTGGACTTTTGGATATGGATATATGTTAGATAACAGTCCATATACCTTGACGTAATGCCTACAATTTTAGAACCCGTGAACTTTATCTCGTCATAATAGTATTGTTATGCGTTCATGATTTTCCAATTGCCCAACTGTAATTTGTTCACCCAGCATGTTTGTTTTCTTTGGAGAGACACCACTAGTGAACCTATGGCCGCCGGTCCTATTTTCCTCAAATTTGCAACCTTGTTTGAAGCACTTTCATCATTATTCCCTAGTTGTTTTGTTTTTAGTTTATTTTTTTTCCAAGACTCTATATGTTTATTTCTCTCGTTTTCAGCAAGATCGGAAGATTGACAACCTTACGGAAAGTTGGGACAAGAGAGAGTTTGTGTTTCGTGTGCAGATCCATGTTTGTTGATCCTGTGTGCAACAAGCAACCTTCTTTAAGACTATGAAGTCCTACTGGTTCGATAACCCCGGTTTCTTAATTGGGGCAAATTTACACTAGACTACATCATACCTTCCGCTTGTGGTCTCCCAACGAGCATGTGATCGGTAAACATCAAGTACTTTTTCTGGTGCCGTTGCCAGAGATTTCGAAGTCATCATCACCAAGAAGTCTCCCTTGAACTACACGCAAGTACTTTTCTAGCACCGTTGTCGGTGACTTCTAGCTTGCTGCAAGGGGAGTCTCACGCTTGCACTCTCTTTCTTTTGCTTTGTTCTTTCTTAGTTTAAATTTTTTAGTCTTGTTTTATCTTTATCAAAACTCTTTAAAAATTTAGTTTCTATTTGCTAGTCTTTTATTTTTGTTGTTAGTTTATTTTTTTAGTTTGTCTAGCTCTACTCCCTTTGTTTTGTCTCCCGGTGCTGAGGTCCCCACCTTTAAACAAAGAGGTGGGGAAAGTTTAAAATATGCTTGGTATCGAATTAACGATGCTCAAAATAGGTCTACTAATAAGCATACCACCAAGATCCTCCTTAGAAACCTTTATGTTGGTGCTACCATGTGGCATAGATTTATTCTTGACACTTCAACAAGAGGGAATTTTTAGGGCCCCCCTACTCTAGAGGCTTATAAGTTTTTTTTTACAATAAACAGTAGGGAAGGCCCCTAGTGTGTCAAATTTTATAGATTTCAAAAAAGAGAGCATATGTACAACTGTAGATCTAGCTCATTTACAAAGTATCAAGCAATTGTTGCATTCCTTCTTTAAGACTAGGATTAGCTCTATTCATCACCAAAGAAAATGATTCTAAAAAAAACTAATACAAACATCAAGTTGATGGCCTGATCATCAAAGATCAAATTTTTCCAGTGAATCCAAATGCTCCAACAACTAGTGAGGAGTACTTCCTTGAAGCAAGTGATCTTAGTTATGTTATTTCCATCCATATTACGATCGATAATGTTATTATCATTGTTCCATCTTACTCTGAGTTTTTCCCAAAAGGATCTGTTGAATTAGCACTCAAATAAAAGATGGTCCCTTGTTTCTAGGTCACAAATTGGACATAGGACACTTTTTTTTGACTTAATGAAGGAGTTTTTTCTGGTCAGCACATCTCTGGTGTGCAATCTATCAAGAAGAAGAAGCCAGAAAAAGAATGTATGCTTAGGCAGGGCCCTTGATTTCCATATCAATTGAAAAAGTGCAGGTGCAGAGTCAGAGGGCAATAAGCTCTCATATGCTTTGTTTTAGGAATATTTTCCAGTCCAAGGAAGATTCCAATGGTCTTTATTTGAATCAACATGATCAATATTATTGATGTATAATTGTACATCATTTCTCTCATTATCAGCAATCATGGATAGTGGAGTATAGAAGTGGTCATAAAAATCCCCATCATAAAAGCTTCTAAATTTATGCAAACTAATATCTTGGTCTTTGGACAATGAGAATAAATATGGGAATTCTTCTTTAGCTGGGATGTCATTCTATTAATCAATCCATGCTCTAATTATTTTACCATTCCTAGGGATAAGAGACTTATAAGTCCATTAGAAGTTTAGTGGGAAACACTCCTTGTGAAGAGAGAAAAAATACATTTCCATAGAACAAGTGTTAGAAAGATTAGATACTATAGAGAAGAATATTCAGGAACAAAAGGAGAAAGATAATAAGATAGCCGATCATGTGGATAAATGTTATTGTTTAATGCAAAATGTTGCTAAGAGAATTAGAATTGCTGAGTGGGCTATTGAATAAAATTTGTATGATCTTGATGGTAAGAAACCTAAGAATACTTGATTCGTTCTTCGTGCCTAGCTAAAAGGCGTTAAAGAAAATTGCTTGTGGGAAACACACTTTTGTTTTCCTTTTGATTTATTCAATTTTCTTTTGTTATTTTTGTGTTTTAGAAGTTGTTACCTCTGTAGAAACCGCTCCATATCCTATTTATTTCGTTTTTGTGCCAAGAGTAACCTCTAATTGAGAGGCACTCAGATTTCGGGAAGTTGTTGTTCTGAAACAGATTTCTGGGATATTACCAAAAAAATTATATCTCTCATCAAGAACGTTGGATTGCTTTGAAAACAAATAGACACATGTACCGGGTTTTTATCTAACTTAGTTTCCCACTTTTTGATTTGAGCAAAATAATATTTTCTAAAAAGTTCATCTTTACCGACTATTCTATTTTGACAGATTTGTGCCAATATTTGCATTTGCGTCTAAATCTCTTTATTTTTGTATTCTTTTGAGGGGAAGAGATTTAAAATAAGTTGTGAAATTATCTAATGTTTACAATTGAGTGTGAGACTTGTGTTCAACCTGAACCAAGAGGATTTGTTATTTTTTTATTATATTAACGTTGCTAATGAAGATTGTGAGAAGTTTTAGGTGGAGTAAGTTTTCAAGTGTAGGGAGAGAAGAATGACATGATGAGATGAAGGATGGACAAAATATCAAGATTGGGGATGCCCACATCACACCAAGATATATCCAATAAGTACAAGCGTCAAAGCTCGGGGATGCCCATGTCATCCTATTCTTTTTTTATCAAGTTTCTTTCAAACCACTATATTTTTATTGCTTCACATGATATGTGTTATTCTTGGAGCGTCATTTTATTTTGCTTTCAGTTTTGTTTTTGTTTTTTTTCTGTAGATTTTGGTTGGACCCTAGTATTTTTACTTTTGGAGAGACACGCTCCGTTTCCATTGCCTGGAACACTCTAGTTTTCACTCTTATTATTCTATGAGTGTTCAGTTTTTGCTAGTACTGCGTTTAGCTCTTGTTTTTACTCGAATTTTGTTAAGAGATTTTTTGTTTGATTCAGTTATATTTGATTACCTCTCTGATCTTTGATGATTATTTGCTTTGAGAGTTATTTCGAATAAGTTGATTGGTGTTGGAAAATAGTAAATTGTTTCATGCTTATAGTGGTGTAGTAGGAAGCTTGTTTTGACTGTGGCTTAGACTTAAGCATGTCATGTTAGATGTTATTTTAATTTTGGGCTTAGTTATTTATTATTTATCATGACTAGTATCAAATAGCTGAGAGTGCTTAATGTGTCATTGAAATTAATCATGTGTTGTTTTCTCATATTGAAGCATGGTATTGTGGTATTTCTCCTTTGAATGCTTTATCTGGATTGACTTGGGGCATGCTCACACCATGTTATGACTACAAGCAAAGTCACTTCTAGCCTTGATGATCATTTAGTTTTTGACTTGCAATATCATTTCATGCTTTGATTAATGATGTTTTGTCGCTATGCATGATTATGGCCGTTCTTACTTGGTTGCTCCCAGCATTTTGCTAGCCTTCACCTGTACTGAGTATGAGATATACTCGTGCATCCAACTCACCAAAACAAAAATTTGCCAAATGTGTCCACCATACCTACCTATATGTGGTATTTAACCGCCACTCCAAGTAAATTTCTTGTGTGCTACCTTTAAAATCTTCAAAAATTATTAACTTGTTTTGTGTTCCTGTTTTAGCTCACGAGGAAGTAGTTTAAAGTTTATTATGGTTTGTGTCAAGCAAAGTTCTTCTTCCTTATTTCACTCGATGAGTATGGAATCTGTGCTCATCTAAATTTGTAGAGAGATAGTGCCAATTAATATCATAAAAAGGGACGTCCCCATGGTTTTATGAAACCTGGTGGGTACCCATGAACACGGGTAGCCTTGGTTTGTGAAAGAAAGGTGGCGCGAAATTCCAACTAATAAAGCTAGTGCAAACCGCTCTCAAAAGTCTAAACACTTTGCTTGACATGGATTATGATATGTTTTTCACTACCATTCATTGACACAGACATACACCTCTCTCAAAGTTGTTTTCGATATCTCTGTTTTATCAAATAAAAAGCTCTAACACATGAGTAATCCTTGCTTCCCTCTGTGAAAGGCCTTTATTTTACTTTTATGCCGAGTCTTCATATTCTTACTTTATGAACCAATTAAGAGAGCATTGTTGTCATTCTGAGTATAATGTGCATAGTCCCAAAATTTATTATTGATTGTGGTATTTCTTGCTCTCAAATTATTTGTATCTAGTCACCATTTAAACTATGAAGGCGTCCTGGCATTTATGATTTGCTCCATACAAAGGACTTGCTGGATACCACTTTATTATGTTTTTATTTATGACTAAAACAAACATATCCCTTTCAATGTTTCATTATTTATTTTATTTTGTTTGTGTTTCTTTTCATGTGCAAGATGGTTGCTAAGTTTACACTAGTTTATGTAATATTTATCATGCCTTTGTTAAAGTACTTTGATCTCAGATTGCAATGCTCTTACATAACGTTGATAGAGATTTTTGTTGGCTTTATGTCACCTCGGAAATTATTGTGTAATCACTTACCTACTCGAGGACGAGTAGGAGTTAAGCTTGGGGATGATGATATGTTTCAAAAGTATCTATAATTTTTTATGATTGATGCTTGTTTTCTACCCAATACCTTTTGTTTTCCACATGCTTTCTTCCGTTTTCCGGATGTTTTCATAGACTAACCTATTAACAAGATGCCTCAGTCCAGTTGCTGTTTTCTGTTGTTTTTCCATTTCAAAAAAGTTCAGGAGGAAATATTCTCGAAAGGGATGAAAATCCACGGAGATCATTTTTACCCGGAACAAAGATGGAGTACAAAGAACACCCGGAGGGGTTCCAGGGGGCCACTAGGAGGTTCCAGTCGCAGTGTGGTAAACCAGCACACCACTGCATGTGTAGTGCACAAGTCATTGACATAACACTAATAAAAGGACTTATGTGTGAATACTACATCCCTTAGAGTGGTACGACAGAAACATAGAAGGTCCAAGCAAAGCTATGTTTATGTCTAATACAAACATGCTCATTACAAAATCCCAAGAATCTCTTTCATGAATCAAAGAAGATCTCATGCAAATGAAACATCAGAAGAAGCAAATCGAAGCTCCAAGCCGGAGAATAACTCTAGCTCAGAACCTAATCCACTACGGCTGATATTAGCCTTAATCTATGGCTTGTTAGAATCTAAGTCCAGGAATGGATTCCACCTACACCTTGATAGCTTCTCCTCCACCGTCATTGTTGATGATAATACTTCACAAGCTAAGTAGTATATGACTCCTCCTAGCTTCATCAGATAGAGATGACTTCACGATGAAGATCAACCTAAGGCTTCAACTCTAAGCAGGGGTTCAAATGGGAACGAATGAGTAACGAGCGTTACTCAACAAGTTCATGATATACAGTGGGTAGTTTGATGCAATCACTACAACTTTAGACCCGAAAGGGTCATAAGCTAATGCAAGGTTTTTGCAAATGTTTCTTCAAGAGGTTGAATTTAATATTGAAAACTATGCCCGCCAAATCATCACAGGGGCTCGAACTCCATGGGTTTCCTTTCCTATATCATTCACAGCACCTTCCTGGAACAGGGGGATAACATGTCACATCATTTTACACTATGGAGAGGTGTGTTACTTTACGCATAGGCGATCAACACCATGTTGCACAAGAAGAATCGAGTTCCTATGCACACCCACATAGGTGTGGGGCCCGGTTGTTGATCCAAACCAAACCATGCTTCTACGAACAACACATGCCCACCCATTTCTGCCATGCAGGTTTAACCCCTGATTCTACCCCTCACTATAGATATCTAGGCGCCCCGGGCAGACCATCATAGACCCCAGAGTCCATGGGAATTAAGGGATCCCACCCATATGCATGTAGTCTCACAAGACCTACATCGTACGGCTCTGGCAGCCCGTTGACATGTGAAGGAAAAGATCACAACTGGCTTACTCACCCCATACAGGACCCATGGTTAACGCGTTATTTACGACGCACCGAGATCTGACGACATCTTTTGTTAAGTCCTAGCTAATATTTTCCCATGCAAACTGAACCTTCCTTTGACCTATTCAACTCACCATGGTTCCATCCTCCCACAAAACAGAACACTACAACCCGGGTAGTAATTCAATTAGTCATATTGTTATAAAAATAGGATCATGCATTGTTTTGAGAATAAGGTGGTAATACGATAGGGTTTTGGAATAAGATAATATCACATTGAAAACAACTTTTGAAATATAACAAAAATATTTCTTCTATGTTGTTGAAAAGTGTAGAGCTAAGACAAAATAACCTAATTGAAAGTGAGTATATAATATAATCAACTCTAGCATCTTTTAATTTGTTAATGACTTGTGATGATAGTTTCGTAGGTATGAAAACATTAGGAATTCATAAGTTGAACAAAAGATTTTTTGTGACATATTTGAATTGAAAATGTTTTTCTCTTTCATTTGGTTTATCATTTGAAACTTTTTAAAAAGATTTGAATAAGTTATTAATTTTCCAAATTTTAAATGAATTAAATGACTAGGAAAAGTATTGCACACATGAAAACTTGTTCAATTTACTTCGAAAATATCATAAATGGTTTGCATTTGTCCTTTTAAGCACTTTGATATACAACTTGTATTTTTTCTGAATTATTGGATTATTTCTTATTTTTCACAATTTTTAAATGAATTGATTTAAATTCAAAAAATGTTTAAATCTAAAATTTATCAAACATTTTTGAAAAGTTGATAAACATTTTAGATTATATTTTTCTAAACAATTTCGTATTTTATTTGTATTTTTCTGATAAATCATTTAGAACATATTGAATAATAAGTTTATTCAATTTTCTGCCTATTTTAAATTGACAAGTGGGACCCACCTGTCAGTTTTACTTTTAATTCAAAAATAAAAGAAAAATAAAAATCTCCTTACTTCATGCTGACGTATGGATGCATGCTGGATAGCTTTCTTCAGGTGGACTTAATACCAAGGGATTGGCTGGATAGCTTTCTTTAGGTGGACTTTTACGCGTGGATGCATCCTGGATAGCGGTCCATATACCTTGACGTAATGCCTACAATAATAGAACCCGTGAACTTTATCTCGTCATAATAGTATTGTTATACGTTCATGATTTGTCAATTGCCCAGCTGCAATTGTTCACCAAACATGTTTGTTTTCTTTGGAGAGACACCGCTAGTGAACCTATGCCCCCGGTCCTATTTTCCTCATATTTGCCATCTTTTTTTAAAACGTTTTTCATCATTATTTCCTCGCTATTCCATTTTTACTTTATTTGTTTTCCAAGACTCTATACGTTTAATTCTCTTGTTTTCAGGAAGACCGGAAAATTGGCAACCTTCCGGATAGTTGGGGCAAGAGAGAGTTTGTGTTTTGTGTGCAGGTCCAAGTTTGTCTACGGAAGAGAAAGTTGGGACTCTACAGTAAATAACTATGCATAGTTGCAACACAATGTGATACATTGTGGATTGCAAGTGGATAAAAGTCATTCAGCTTAGTGTGGTTTCAAAAGACGGTATGATAATTCATTCGGAGACACTTGAATTATTAATGCTACTACGGAACCAGATTCATACAATTCCAATTCCTAATAAATCCAGTACAAGTTTATCACAAGTTGATTGGATCAAAAGATGAAATATAATGGTCTAAGGAACCACATGCAAAGTATTAATAACACTGGATTTCCATATGTGTTATTACTATTGGGGTGTGTGTACGGGATTTTAAAATTTTCTCCATGCATGCGACACAACCGACAAGATCTATCTATGAAGATACAATTGAATATAACCCCGAGATCTAGTTCTCGAGATCGTGTACCAGCCGCCATAGAAGCAGAAGAGATGTCCGTGACGATGCCCATGAAGCCTGTTAAAGATCCTCACGCACAAGCTAGTGTGTGTGGATGTTGCTGACTCCCCGTATGCAACACCTTGATCTAGCAGAGTGAGGATCTCACGTACCTGATACGTCATAAATGTATCCTTAACTTCTGATGTTCCATGTTATTTTGATGTTATTTCCTACATGTTTTGTATACAATTTATGTCATTTTTATCGATTTCTGGGACTAACCTATTGACAAGATGCCATAGAGCCAGTTCCCTGTTTTCTGCTGTTTTTAGTTTCAGAAAAGTTGTTCTAGAAATATTCTCGGAATTGGAAAATTCGAAGCCCCGAAGGTTCCACTGAGCCCCGAAGAGGCTCGGAGAGGGGCCACACCATAGGGCGGCGCGCCCCTGGCCGCGCCTAGGGGTGGTGTGGGCCCCTCGGGCGTCCACCGATATCGCCCTTTCGCCTATATAATCCCCCGATAGATCAACCCTACAAAATATACCACTTTTTTCCCTAGAAAATTGCTACTGTGCTCTTCATACCTTCCTCTTGGTGTCTCCCAATGAACGTGTGTGACACGCGCATCAGTACCCCTCTGAGAGTTCGCACACATACGCCGGGATGAGTTCTGCAGCGCTTCGCCATCCAGGACTAGATTCCACAGGTGTATATGAAGCACTACAAGAAATGTGTTGATCTATTACCTTTTTATAATGACCATGGATGTCGCACCCGGACTTCTAGGGGATACTCACAGTCCGTTAAGCAGTAGATAAATGGCTTACGGGGCATACCGGCACCCGCATCTCAATATGAGCAGGCCAACACGTAACCGTGTGACAACCATTATCTTACTATTCATCGTCTGCGCAAACCATCCCATAGAAATCCAAATACTTCCATTGACGTACTTCAAAACATACACACATGATACGTCAACGGCATTGGAACAAGTGATATCACAACAGGTCTCTACGACACAAAAGATTGAAATAAGTTGCAAATAGCTCTCATTAGAGCAGAGATAGCAAATACAATCATCCAGAGGACACATGTCCCAACATATCATCATTACATCACAGCGGAAGCATTCAACATGTCTGAGTACAGACAAGAACCAAATAGGCCTAAGAGGCCGGAAACGAAAAGACGGAGCCCATCCACGAAGTCTCGGATCCTGCCCGGGTCCGCTATCTACTCGTCAGCAGTCTCGTCATACTCCACGTAGTAGACACCATGGAGATCCTCGGAAACGTAGGTCTGCGGAAACCACAGCCCCAAAGGGGTCAGTACATAAACGTACTGGCAAGCAAGACTCACAGTTCACCAAAGTGTAACCCGTCAACACCAAGCACAGATGCTTTGGGTCAACGGAAGAAAGGGGATATAAAGGATGCTGCAACTGTCTGCTCTAAACAACTACAGAGTTTCTACCACTTCCGGCTACCAGAAAGGAGATAAGATCGTGTATCGTAACCAACCTATAAACTAACCTCAAACAAACCCATCCTGGATCTCGCCCCTTATCCAAAGAAGCAATCCGAGGATAACTCACACAGTGAATTAATGATGGTTCAGATTATTGTGTCAATAAGCCTATTACTAGTCAAGTTGTTAATCATTGGGTGTAAGGTTGTTAATCATTAGGTTTAAGTTGTCCTGAGTACTTGTTAGCCAGTACTTTCACCAAGTAATCCATAACCGCGGAAAACACGGCTTCTCGAGAAGATTATCCCTGCAGGGTTGCACCAATTTGGCCGTACACGTATGAATAACCCGCCAGATGGGATGCCTCCCACCAAGCGGGGCACTCAACACAACTCAACTCTTCTTCGCATCAAGCCCAAAGCACCTTGGGCGCACGGCTAATCGAGCCCAGAAGAAAATGGACCCTCATAGCACTCTAAGAACGTGTCCCCCTATATGCCGACTACGAAAGTTCCACCCGGGTACCAAGGGCTCGCAAGATCATGCATGCAGCAAATGGAAAACCCGAACTAAATGAGGCAATTTGGACGAGATGCGAATCGAATCAAATTGAGGGGGGCGCCCATACTCGCTTCCCACATGCGGTTAGTGCGCTCATCATGGATCAGTAGACAAGACCCTTTTCCTATTAGGGTCAACACTAGCAGGCCTCAAAACCACAAAGGGCCTCCTGCCGGTGCCTTATCATCAAATTTTTATTTAACAATAACATTAGCATGATTGATTGATTAAACATCGAGCCCCCAGAACATAATAAAAATAGTAACAGAAAGTAACGGGTAACATACTCGAGCAAAACAACCTAAGCATGCTAGTAAGACACGGGCTCAAACAATGGTTATAGGTATGGAGGTGAGGCAATATCAAGGTTAAAGGATACATGTGATAGGTTCTTAACAGAAACAACTATTCATAGGGCTAGCAAAATAGACAACGGGAAGTATCGGTAGCCAAGGTTGAAAGGAACACAGTGGTTCATGTGAGTGAATACTTGCCTGCAAACCCAGTAGCCTGGTACTGAGCTAACTCCTTAGAAGGGGTGTCGTAAGTATCGTCGGTCTCAACGTCGTCGTGTATCCGAGAAGAAGCAAACAAACAACGCAGAGGCAAACAATCAATAACATGGCATAGTGCACAAACATGGGATGATGCATGACCATTTAATTGATGCATCAAAATAAACTAGTTGACAAGATAGCAACATGATTAAATGGACCCATATGCAATGGGATTGCATATGGAAAGCCCATGAATTATGGTTGAATTAATTGTTTTACAACTAATCATTATATGAAAGTGGATTAGCATGATGCATGGATGAGGAAAACAGCAAAATAACAACAATAGAACCAATTGGAAATAAGGTTTAACAAGTTTGGAAATTTGTTTATTAAGTTAAGAAATTTTGGTTTCTTAAAGGTGTCACACAAACATCTGTTGTTTTCATCAAGTTTAATTGTTACAAACAGATTACAAAGTTCATATTTGATAATAACACACAATTTTAGGTGGAATACATGTTTCACTTGTTGAAAAAGGATTTCAAATAAATTATTTATGAATTAAACAAGTTTAAGCAAGAATTAAATGAATTTAATTCAAACATGAACTTATTTGAATTTTTATTTGTTCAAAACATTAGATGAAGTTCATATTTGAAAAGGTTATGCTTTTATGGTTTGAAAACATATTTTATATGTCCCAAAAGAATTTGTTTTGATCAAGTTATAAATTTAGCAATATTAAATGAATTAAACAAGGTTTAAATTATTTAACCAATTTTAATTATTCAAAACATGAAACAAATTTTATATTTGGAAAGGTGGTTTAATTTTGCATGGAAAGAATATTTCATTTGTTGAAATTGGATTTAAAATGAGCAAGTTATTATTTTGGCAATTTTAAATGCAATAATTAAGAAACAATTGTTTTCAGCAATTTAAATTATTCAAAACAGCAAACAAAATTTATATTTGGAAAGTACATGAAAAGTTGATTGGAAAACATATTTCATTTGTGGAATTTGGAATTTTTATGCTCAAGTTATGAATTTTGCAAAATTAAGTGATTTAAACAAGAATTCAAATATTTCAACAATTTAAAATATTCAAAACAGTAAACAAATTTTATATTTGGATAGATCATTCAATTTGGGACAGAAAACATATTAAAAATGTTGAATTTGGAGTTGGGATGAATTTCTTATGCATTTTACAAGTTAAGGTGCAAATCTGCCATTTTTATGAATCTAGGGACTTGGAAAATATTTTTACAGGGGCTAGAAATAATTTACAAGGACTTGGTTGTGTTTTCTTGGAAGCTGCTGTAACAAAACAAAAAGGAAAAAAAGTTTTGGTTTGATGTGGGAGGGGGGAATCGAACCCCCCACCTCCTGCTGTGAGGACAAGGAGCAGAACCAGTGGGCTAATGTGCTGTGTGTTGACAGGGAAGTGGGACTCGGGGGGTATAAGCTTCAGATGGGCGCGATTTTTCTCTGAACTGAAGATGGGTCGTTGCCTTTCCTGTACCTGTAACTGCACGAGATGGGGAAGAAGGGCAGCGATGCTCACCGGCCATCTGCGCCGTGGGGGGTGGCCGTGCGTGGTGGGGGCTGCGAGGGGGAGGAGGAGAGACGAGGGGAGACGGAGGGAGGCGCTCACCTCGATGGCCTCGAGCAGGAGGGGGTCGGGGCGGACAGAGAGCAGGTGCAGCGGACAGGGAGGCGAGGGCGCCTTGGGGCGGACGGCGGCGGCGACTCCGGCCATCCCCGCCCGTGCCGAGGGGGGGAGAAGGGAGCCCGCGGTGGGGCGGCTCCATTCCCGCCCTCACCGCGGCCGGAGGGGCCCTCGACGGCCGGCGATCACCGGAGCCAAAAGGAGGAAGCTTCCTGTTGAGTTTCATCTACAGAGGGAAGAAATACAGGGATGAGGGAGATGGAGGGGAGGAAGAGGATGGCGGCTATGGATGATGGAAGAGGGGACTAGGGTTTGGCTAGGGCAGGGGAATTCGGCTAGAGTTTTATGGAGGGGGAGGAGGTGGTACGGCAAGCATCAGAGGGTGGGGGAGGAGGATGATGTGGTGTGGCTGCTGTTCGTACAGGGGGAAGAAGACGACAAGGGGGAAGAAGACTGAAACGGTATCGGGCTAGATAGGGAAAGTGGGCTTGGGGGGAGAAAAATAAAGGGCTGGGCTGCCTCTCTCCTCTCTTGTTAGTTGTTGGCTTTTATTTTTATTTTGTCCCTCTATTTTTTTTGTGCTGAAATGTAATAGGAAGAAAAGGAGGTATATTTGGGGTAGAACATTTTAGGGAGAAATTTTGTTATAGCTATTTAGGTTAACATCAACCACTTGTTAACTTTGATTTTCAAAATTTTCAAAAGAACTTGTGGTTTGCAAATTAATTCAAATTTGAATCATCTTTATATTAAGTGGTTATTGAAAACAATAATTTAATTAGGGTGGACATACATTTTTAATTGGAAGCAAAAGGTTATGATTGTTGTGTAATTTTCATGATTTCAAATTGGTTGCTGATTAGGGAGATGTATTTGAATTTGGGTAACAAATTGGATTAAGTGGATTATTAAAACCACAATTTTAAATAGTTGACCTTAGGGATTTAATGGAAACAATTGATTGAATGGTTTTGCAATTTTCATAACTTTCAAAAGGGTTGTTGTTTTGGAAATTAATTGAATTTGAAAAGGGTTTGATATTCAATGAATTTTTGATGAAACAAAACAACAGTTTTGGAATCTCACTTTAATGGAAACAATTGATTGTTTTATTTTGAAATATCATTTGGAAATTGTAACATCACAAGGATGAAACAAAAGTTTTGAATTTTTGGTTTGAAATTCAAATAGAAAACAAAGGAAAACAAATGAAAACAGTTGGAAAACAAAAGAAAACAGAGGAAAACAAAAGGAAAACAAGCAAAACAATTGCAATAATAACAGAGAGCAAACATTCTAATGGATATTTTTCATACTTGGGATGTTACAAAACGCCCCCCCTTGAAGGAATCGCGCCCCGAGATTCCTACTGAGAAAAGAAAAAGGTCCGGATACTTCTTGGGAAGATCCTCTTGAGCTGTGACACGTGAAACACATCGTGCACCTTGGATAGTTTTTCTGGAAGTTCAAGACGATAGACATTCCTGGCAACTCTTCTGGAAAGATGTCAGGGAATTTGGAAACCACCGGAACATTTTCAAGTAAAGGGAGAGGTTTTGTATGGAGGTTGTATAGCTGAATAGAACTTGATTCATTTGGAGAATAGACTATCTGGAATGTGGTGCTTCAGGAATGCTTCATCGAAACAACCCTAGGTGATAGGAATGCCAGCTCTCATAGCCTGGAATCAACAACAACAACAACAACAACAACAACAACAACCTTTCTGGCTAGATAGACTTGATATTTGGGAAGTTTTGATTAGACGCCGGTAGAAGAATTAAAGTGGAAAACAACAACAAGATTTGAACGGACGAAAAGGATGTTGAGAAGAACAGGATAACGAAGCAACACCGGGAAAACGAGAACAAAACTCCTGAGGTACTACGGAAAACCCATCCGGGCTTCTAAAGGATCAATATCTACTGCTTAAGGAATAGAGGATCTGCTTCCGGGGCTTACACGCCTCCGTTCTCAATCATGAGTAGGCAACATGATAAATCATGTCACAACCACCTCCATTCCTATGGTCTAGTAGATATAACCATCCTAGAGAAACCAGGATTCGTGAAATCCTAACTTGAAAGTTTAGATGAGAACAGAAAACAACGTTGCACTTCCTTACCAGAAAAGGGTGGGTGGGTGGGGAAAGAAGAAAAAGAACATAATTCCTACTCTCACATTTCATTTTTCCTATATAGCTACAAAATAGTTTCTAGACTCAACTGCGACCAGTAAAAAGGGATCCTACAGGCAGACAGGATCTTATACCATTTGTCGCACCCGGACTTCTAGGGGATACTCACAGTCCGTTAAGTAGTAGATAAATGGCTTACGGGGCATACCGGCACCCGCATCTCAATATGAGCAGGCCAACACGTAACCGTGTGACAACCATTATCTTACTATTCATCGTCTGCGCAAACCATCCCATAGAAATCCAGATACTTCCATTGACGTACTTTAAAACATACACACATGATACGTCAACGGCATTGGAACAAGTGATATCACAACAGATCTCTACGACACAAAAGATTGAAATAAGTTGCAAATAGCTCTCATTAGAGCAGAGATAGCAAATACAATCATCCAGAGGACACATGTCCCAACATATCATCATTACATCACAGCGGAAGCATTCAACATGTCTGAGTACAGACAAGAACCAAATAGGCCTAAGAGGCCGGAAACGAAAAGACGGAGCCCATCCACGAAGTCTCGGATCCTGCCCGGGTCCGCTATCTACTCGTCAGCAGCCTCGTCATACTCCACGTAGTAGCCACCATGGAGATCCTCGGAAACGTAGGTCTGCGGAAACCACAGCCCCAAAGGGGTCAGTACATAAACGTACTGGCAAGCAAGACTCACAGTTCACCAAAGTGTAACCCGTCAACACCAAGCACAGATGCTTTGGGTCAACGGAAGAAAGGGGATATAAAGGATGCTGCAACTGGCTGCTCTAAACAACTACAGAGTTTCTACCACTTCCGGCTACCAGAAAGGAGATAAGATCGTGTATCGTAACCAACCTATCAACTAACCTCAAACAAACCCATCCTGGATCTCGCCCCTTATCCAAAGAAGCAATCCGAGATAACTCACACAGTGAATTAATGATGGTTCAGATTATTGTGTCAATAAGCCTATTACTAGTCAAGTGTTAATCATTGGGTGTAAGGTTGTTAATCATTAGGTTTAAGTTGTCCTGAGTACTTGTTAGCCAGTACTTTCACCAAGTAATCCATAACCGCGGAAAACACGGCTTCTCGAGAAGATTATCCCTGCAGGGTTGCATCAATTTGGCCGTACACGTATGAATAACCCGCCAGATGGGATGCCTCCCACCAAGCGGGGCACTCAACACAACTCAACTCTTCTTCGCATCAAGCCCAAAGCACCTTGGGCGCACGGCTAATCGAGCCAGAAGAAAATGGACCCTCATAGCACTCTAAGAACGTGTCCCCCTATATGCCGACTACGAAAGTTCCACCCGGGTACCAAGGGCTCGCAAGATAATGCATGCAGCAAATGGAAAACCCGAACTAAATGAGGCGATTTGGACGAGATGCGAATCGAATCAAATTGAGGGGGGCGCCCATACTCGCTTCCCACATGCGGTTAGTGCGCTCATCATGGATCAGTAGACAAGACCCTTTTCCTATTAGGGTCGACACTAGCAGGACTCAAAACCACAAAGGGCCTCCTGCCGGTGCCTTATCATCAAATTTTTATTTAACAATAACATTAGCATGATTGATTGATTAAACATCGAGCCCCCAGAACATAATAAAAATAGTAACAGAAAGTAACGGGTAACAGACTCGAGCAAAACAACCTAAGCATGCTAGTAAGACACGGGCTCAAACAATGGTTATAGGTATGGAGGTGAGGCAATATCAAGGTTAAAGGATACATGTGATAGGTTCGTAACAGAAACAACTATTCATAGGGCTAGCAAAATAGACAACGGGAAGTATCGGTAGCCAAGGTTGAAAGGAACACAGTGGTTCATGTGAGTGAATACTTGCATGCAAACCCAGTAGCCTGGTACTGAGCTAACTCCTTAGAAGGGGTGTCGTAAGTATCGTCGGTCTCAACGTCGTCGTGTATCCGATAAGAAGCAAACAAACAACGCAGAGGCAAACAATCAATAACATGGCATAGTGCACAAACATGGGATGATGCATGACCATTTAATTGATGCATCAAAATAAACTAGTTGACAAGATAGCAACATGAGTAAATGGACCCATATGCAATGGGATTGCATATGGAAAGCCCATGAATTATGGTTGAATTAATTGTTTTACAACTAATCATTATATGAAAGTGGATTAGCATGATGCATGGATGAGGAAAACAGCAAAATAACAACAATAGAACCAATTGGAAATAAGGTTTAACAAGTTTGGAAATTTGTTTATTAAGTTAAGATTTTTTGGTTTCTTAAAGGTGTCACACAAACATCTGTTGTTTTCATCAAGTTTAATTGTTCCAAACAGATTACAAAGTTCATATTTGATAAGAACACACAATTTTAGGTGGAATACATGTTTCACTTGTTGAAAAAGGATTTCAAATAAATTATTTATGAATTAAACAAGTTTAAGCAAGAATTAAATGAATTTAATTCAAACATGAACTTATTTGAATTTTTATTTGTTCAAAACATTAGATGAAGTTCATATTTGAAAAGGTTATGCTTTGATGGTTTGAAAACATATTTTATATGTCCCAAAAGAATTTGTTTTGATCAAGTTATAAATTTAGCAATTTAAAATGAATTAAACAAGGTTTAAATTATTTAACCAATTTTAATTATCAAAACATGAAACAAATTTTTATATTTGGAAAGGTGGTTTAATTTTGCATGGAAAACATATTTCATTTGTTGAAATTGGATTTAAAATGAGCAAGTTATTATTTTGGCAATTTTAAATGCAATAATTAAGAAACAATTGTTTTCAGCAATTTAAATTATTCAAAACAGCAAACAAAATTTATATTTGGAAAGTACATGAAAAGTTGATTGGAAAACATATTTCATTTGTGGAATTTGGAATTTTTATGCTCAAGTTATGAATTTTGCAAAATTAAGTGATTTAAACAAGAATTCAAATATTTCAACAATTTAAAATATTCAAAACAGTAAACAAATTTTATATTTGGATAGATCATTCAATTTGGGACAGAAAACATATTAAAATGTTGAATTTGGAGTTGGGATGAATTTCTTATGCATTTTACAAGTTAAGGTGCAAATCTGCCATTTTTATGAATCTAGGGACTTGGAAAATATTTTTACAGGGGCTAGAAATAATTTACAAGGACTTGGTTGTGTTTTCTTGGAAGCTGCTGTAACAAAACAAAAAGGAAAAAAAGTTTTGGTTTAATGTGGGAGGGGGGAATCGAACCCCCCACCTCCTGCTGAGGACAAGGAGCAGAACCAGTGGGCTAATGTGCTGTGTGTTGACAGGGAAGTGGACTCGGGGGGTATAAGCTTCAGATGGCGCGATTTTTCTCTGAACTGAAGATGGGTCGCTGCCTTTCCTGTACCTGTAACTGCACGAGATGGGGAAGAAGGGCAGCGATGCTCGCCGGCCATCTGCGCCGTGGGGGTGCCGTGCGTGGTAGGGGCTGCGAGGGGGAGGAGGAGAGACGAGGGGAGACGGAGGGAGGCGCTCACCTCGATGGCCTCGAGCAGGAGGGGGTCGGGGCGGACAGAGAGCAGTGCAGCGGACAGGGAGGCGAGGGCGCCTTGGGGCGGACGGCGGCGGCGGCTCCGGCCATCCCCCCCGTGCCGAGGGGGGGAGAAGGAGCCCGCGGTGGGGCGGCTCCATTCCCGCCCTCACCGCGGCCGGAGGGGCCTCGACGGCCGGCGATCACCGGAGCCAAAAGGAGGAAGCTTCCTGTTGAGTTTCAGCTACAGAGGGAAGAAATACAGGTATGAGGGAGATGGAGGGAGGAAGAGGATGGCGGCTATGGAGGATGGAAGAGGGGACTAGGTTTGGCTAGGGCAGGG
The DNA here is from genome assembly GCA_028641055.1 of Alopecurus myosuroides. Classification (NCBI taxonomy): domain Eukaryota; kingdom Viridiplantae; phylum Streptophyta; class Magnoliopsida; order Poales; family Poaceae; genus Alopecurus; species Alopecurus myosuroides. The sequence goes on from CM054057.1 coordinate 546,932,854, forward strand.
GAACTCGGCTAGAGTTTTATGGAGGGGGAGAGTGGTACGGCAAGCATCAGAGGGTGGGGAGGAGGATCGTGTGGTGTGGCTGCTGTTCGTACAGGGGAAGAAGACGACAAGGGGAAGAAAGACTGAAACGGTATCGGGCTAGATAGGGAAAGTGGGCTTGGGAGAAAAATAAAGGTTTGGGCTGCCTCTCTCCTCTCTTGTTAGTTGTTGGCTTTTATTTTTATTTTGTCCCTCTATTTTTTTTGTGCTGAAATGTAATAGGAAGAAAAGGAGGTATTTTTGGGGTAGAACATTTTAGGGAGAACTTTTGTTATAGCTATTTAGGTTAACATCAACCACTTGTTAACTTTGATTTCAAATTTTCAAAAGAACTTGTGGTTTGCAAATTAATTCAAATTTGAATCATCTTTATATTAAGTGGTTATTGAAAACAATAATTTAATTAGGGTGGACATACATTTTTAATTGGAAGCAAAAGGTTATGATTGTTGTGTAATTTTCATGATTTCAAATTGGTTGCTGATTAGGGAGATGTATTTGAATTTGGGTAACAAATTGGATTAAGTGGATTATTAAAACCACAATTTTAAATAGTTGACCTTAGGGATTTAATGGAAACAATTGATTGAATGGTTTTGCAATTTTCATAACTTTCAAAAGGGTTGTTGTTTTGGAAATTAATTGAATTTGAAAAGGGTTTGATATTAAATGAATTTTTGATGAAACAAAACAACAGTTTTGGAATCTCACTTTAATGGAAACAATTGATTGTTTTATTTTGAAATATCATTTGGAAATTGTAACATCACAAGGATGAAACAAAAGGTTTGAATTTTTGGTTTGAAATTCAAATAGAAAACAAAGGAAAACAAATGAAAACAGTTGGAAAACAAAAGAAAACAGAGGAAAACAAAAGGAAAACAAGCAAAACAATTGCAATCAACATGATGCCATGATGCAAAACATAAAATAACAGAGAGCAAACATTCTAATGGCTATTTTTCATACTTGGGATGTTACAATGGATGAACTGGTCATAGATCCATGACCATTTTAAATCTAATGGTCATGAGATATTTAGGAGGGACTAAACCATGTATTCATATGACTTTTTTTTGCAAAAAAAGTCATAATTTGCTTTGCACAAGATAGTCATAGCACATATTACTTGGTTCATGACTTTTTCTTTGCTTAACTAACACCAATTTAGTTGGTCATTATTTTGTTGGCTATGATATCTTGGTATTACTTGGCAATTTCGCCTGTGTCACGTCCACATGTCAATTTTTGCTTATCTGTCATGTCCATTTTTAATTTAAGCCAACAATTATTGTTGGTATTACTTGGCAATTTCTCCTATGTGTCATTTCCACGTGTCAATTTTCGCTTGTGTGTCACACCCATATTTTTAATTTAAGCCAACAATTATTGTTGACTAGTTGACCATAAAATCCAGTACACCACAAATAAACAATGACAGGTCGGACCCACAGAACTGACATGTGGGACCCGCCACGACCTCACATGCAATCCACCAAGACTGACTTCCACCTGACAGGAAGGACCCACCCAACTGCGACCTAACGGGCGGGACCCACCACTGACGGACAGAAGATGAAATCATAAGAGAAAAGAGAATAAAATACATGAGGCGAGGCTCGAACAAGTGAGCTCATGCCCAGCACAGAGTGCTCCTGCCACTAGGCCAGAATCACATTCATGTTATGTAATAACACGGTGACCTCTTATAAATTTACAATGGATCGTAGGCGAAAGCCCATTGCAAGAAAGTTGTGGGAAGGGTGGGTCAGGCCAAAGGCCGTTTTCGACGCGTCTTGGGCCAAAGCCCAAGACCAATTATTCAGCCACGTTCCTGGGATGGGTTGGATAGTTTTTTTGGTATTTTTTCTTTTCTTCTTCTATTATAACTTTTTTTTACTTCAATTGAAACCAAATAAATTTTTAAAATTTGTATAAATATCCCCTACCATTATAGAATATCAGGGAATGTGTTTAGTAATTTTTTTTTACAAAATACCACATATCAAATATATTGTTTTATATAGGATTTTAAGGAAATATTTTTTGGAATTGTTTCAAAATAGGGTCAACCCGGAGGACATGACCTTTTATAGCTAGGCGTTGTATCTTTTGAAAATATTGGTGTATCAGTGATGAAATAGATACTTTGTAGCAAAAAAGCATTTTTTTGCAAAAAAATCACGAGAAAACTACGAAGCACCTAATGTTCAAATTTGGCCCGCTTTCAGCCGAATTAGCGCCAATTTGTCTTTTTTTAAATAGTTGTATGTAAATATTTTTAGAGGATGGATTTTAATTATTTGTAGATCAAATATGGTATAATAACTTTATAAATTTATTTAGTACAATTTTGTAACATATTGCTAGTAGGTTCACAATTTTTTTTTTGACATTCTCAAAGAAAAATAAAACTGTTATAAAAAAATATTCTTCGTCAACATTGTCCGTGTTCCAATATGCATGTTTGTCTGGAATATGGGCACATTTAAACAAACTATTCCATGAATGTGCCCATAACATCCGTCTTTTGGCCCGAAAGAATGAATCTTCGTAGATGATAGTTCATTTATGTGAACACTTTTTCGTGATAATTGATGTATTCTAAGTTTATTAGTTTTTATGGTTACTAGGTCACATATGATGACACATTGCGGAGTTTTTCCTTTTTTTGAATTTTTTTAACATTTTATGCCGATTTCAAATTACGGTCAAAACGAGGGACATGACCGTTCATAGCTAGGTGTTGAATATCGCAAAACTCTTGGCCTATCTCTGATGAAATAGGTACTTTCTTAGCTAAAAGTCATTCTTGCGAAAAATCACGAGAAAACTACGAAGCACCTATAGTTCAAATTTGGCCCGGTTTCAACTAAATCGGCAAAAATTTGTCTTTTTCAAAAGAGTTGTATGTAAATATTTTTAGAGGTAAATTTAGTTATTTGTAGATCAAATATGGCATACTAACTTTATAAATTTATTTCGTACAATTTTGTAACATATTTTTGATAGGTGCTTCACAAAAGAACCCACTTTTGACACTCCGAAAAATAGAAAATGATATTTTATTCAAAGAAAAATAAAACTTTCTTCGTCAATATTGCCCGTTGTTCCAATATGCATGTTTGTGTGGAATATGGGCATATTTAAATAAACTATTCCATGAATGTGGCCATAGCATCCGTCATATGGCCCGAAAGCCATGAATCTTTGTAGATGATAGCTCATTTCTGTGAACACTTTCGCGATAATTGATGTATTTCAAGTTTATTATTGTTTATGGTTACTACGTCACATATGATGACACATTGCGAAGTTTTTCCTTTTTCCTGAATTTTTTTGAACCTTTTATGTCGATTTCAAGTTACGGTCAAAACGGGGACATGACCGTTTGCAAAACTCTTGGCGTATCTTTGATGAAATAGGTACTTGTGTACCTAAATATGATTTTTACAAAAAAAATCATGAGCAAACTACAAGGAACCTTTAGTTCAATTTTGAATCTATGGGTAGGTGTCATTTCCAAAAAAATTGTAACGTTTTGGCAAGTATTTTTTTTTCTTGGGCTAACATATTCTTTTGACTGCCCACTACACGCCGTACAAGCCGTCGGAGTTGTGCGACTGTGTCCATTTCGATGGAATGACCCTCATTTTGGTATGGTTGGAAGTTCATTTTGCACATTTTGGTTACTGGCTGGGAAGTTTTGGATTCACTTTGATGAATATACTTCTATTTTGGACAATTGTCTATTGGCCATTTTTTATGAAATGACATGTACGAATCGTGGTTGTAGTGAGATGTACCGGTCATGTCTGAATGCTTGTTGATTTGAACCTGGTGCCTTGAATATGAGTTCTGTGTTGACATTTTTTGGCATGTGTTGTAATTCAAATTAACTGGAACTCAAATATGTTTGCATTGATTTTAATTTGATGCACCTATATGCAATTGGGCTTAACAGTAAAAATCCCATGGTGAAAATAATTGGGCTGTAATATAAGGCCTCAGCCGAACTACTAGAGGGCTATAATCAATTATAAAGACAGGAAATTCGAATTTCAATGGACCAAAAGTAGTCAAGAACCAAGAAATATATTTGGCCATAAATAGGCATAAACCCAGAGTTGAAATGGATGAAAAAAGGCCTAGGCTAGAAAGTAAAATGGCTGAAATATTTACATGAGCCTGTTAAACAGACAAAAAATTAAAGGAAAAAAATTAACGGGCTAAAACATTCGGCTGGCCCATATGGAGGAGCAACATGGACTGGGCTGAATCTCTTCCATGACCTACTCAGTTAGTCATAATTTTGCATGTAGGATTTTCCACATATGATCTGACGTGGCTATGGCATGATATCACATGACCAAAGCAACTCGTCATAGGGTTATGATCCTCTGATTGGGTCATAGAGGTTATGACAACTAGTCGCCAACCCGTGCATTCGCACGGGCTAGGGTATACAATAGTGATAAGTAGTCACTAAGATCTCTCGAGATCGTCATCATTCATTTATAATGCTTGATAAAGGGTTGAAAGGTTGATTTCTTATGGCACTTAAATTTATAGGTTTGTTTTGTTTTTAACCACCTATGCGTCTTTACATCCGGTATTCTCTTAATTTTTTAAACACATTTGAATACCACTGATTTATCAAATTTCTTTTTAATTACTTGTAGGTTAGGATTTATACTATATTCATATATGAAGTGCACAATTTTATTATAGACCTTTTTTACTTGTGAAAGTAAACATATTTTAGGATTTTTCTTCCATTTATTATGTAGCATACAAAATCTTCCATAGATATGGGAAACAAAATCCTTTTGCCAAATAATTACAGAAATCACATTTTTTTAAAATACGGAACTTTAAAATTATGAGTTTGATAATAAGTAGAAAATAGTAGTATATGAAATAAACTTGGTGAGTTCTACTAAAAATATGAACTCTCTTGTCAAAATGCAGCAGACCTTTAAATTGGCCACGAATTTACTCATATAATAAATTTCATTGAAGGACAGAATATGCAGGTCATGAACTGATGACCTTCGGTTAATATATTTAATCATATATTCCATAGAGGAAAAATAACTGTATATACTAAATTTAAATAAATAACCTGGAGAGACAAACTCTTACTACACTTTCAGTTAAAAATTTAAGGAAATCAGGTGCAGTGCTAATAATTTGCATATAGCAGTGAAGATCCAGGGAGACAAATCTGCAAAGAGCAACAGACTGCTCCTCGAAAAATAGCAGACATTTGTTTGCCCCCCGTAGTACAGATTTTGCATCCGTGAGATTCTCCTCCACGACTACCACTGTGGCTCCTGTTGAATCCATCCCTGCGTGGTAACTTCCCCAATTCCCTATTCTCGCACCAATAAAAATAAGACTTCCTCGACTCCCTACACAATGATCCAAGTGACGGTGAGAATACAGATACAGCACAAAGATGACAGAATCGGTGCTAATGGGGAAAGTGATTCCTCTTTTTTTTTAATAGAGAAATGAGGGGATTTGAACACCTGGAGCATGTATTTATACACGTTGGGCAGAGGACGACAGATCGGCGGTGATTTCATACAACCTGCCGATGAAGACGACTTGTAAGGGGTCGTCGCAAGGGAAAACCCGTTGCGCTTCTCCCTGCCGCTGATCATCCTGCAGATATGTCTCATCGTCGGCCTCGCGTTTGTCCTCAGCCCGCTTCACCAGCAATGCGTCATGGTCGAGATCATAGTAAGTTCCTCAATTCCTCGCCGTGTGATGCATTTGAGTAAAATTATAATGCTTGTGCTTAGTCGAACCTTATTGATTCAAAATGCAATAACAATTTTGTGTGTGAATATGTTTTCACTAATTGCAATAGAGAATTTGCAATTGTAACTCTTTTAATAAACACATTTGAGAACATATAATAATTGACACCATCGTCCATAAATTTTAAATGTACATATTTCTTCAATTGTTTATTGATTAAAAAATATCTATGCTCTTAACTGGTTACTAATATATTTATGTTTTGTCAATTAAGTTGCGATTAGGAAACTTCTGATTTGTGTGCTTCATATAAAATTAATTTGTATACAAATATTTACTGCCTGTAGTAACCAAGCACAATAGACAATTGATAATGTATGTGATGTAAAGTTACAGTACGTGTTAGTAAAGCAGGGCATAGCCTGAAACATTGAGGTTTCTTTCTAGGGATTCAAATATTTAATTTTGACTCAGAAGCCTTATTGCAATAAGCCGTGAGATGATGTTATACAAAGAAAATATAAGAGTAGAAGCATATGAAAGTTGAGCATGCAAAAACCAAGAACTCCATACAGGAGTTTCTGAAGATCTACGGAGTAGCATATACTATAGTGCGATCAGAAAATAATGAAAGTAATGTCTGAATGGTTACATTTTTCAGTGAAATCTAGTGCACCAAGGTGCAACTCCTTTTAAAGACAAATACACCATCGAACCGAGCCACTTCAGTTGCAGCTATTCTTTCAACATGAAGAGAACCACGGTATAATAGGACACTTTAATTGCCACTTAAGTATCCTACTAAATGACCAATGGGTTGACAACTACAAAAAGTTAAAGTGATAGGCTACAAAATGGCAAAAGTTTGTAGTTACAAATCTATTGTTGATAAATACAGATAACTTTGAGGTAAGTGGTTTGTATAGAAATGAAAGTCCACGTAAGGCATTAAATACAGAATATATCTTCCGGCACCATGAGTACAGATTACCTGGATGGCTGGAGACAAATTGAAAGATGGAAATTGCTGAGCGTCAGTGAATATATAATTATTGCTCAGTTGCATTATGGTCTCCTAACAGATGAAGAGAAATGCAGAAACATACTAATATGTATTGTCAGTAGGGCTTCTCTTTCCAGTTCGTAGAAGCAATGTTAGCTCTTTGACCATCATGAAAAGACACACTATAGTAGCATATCTCACGATTGTACGTAGAATGCTATTGTTCAATGCTCAAACCCATGGAATAAAGAATAGAAAAAGATACAAATTTCTAGCTCTGGTTTTCGAAAAAGGATCCGACCACATCACAGTTAGGTTGTCATAGAATCATCCCTAGCTTTCTTATTGCATCTATCAAAGTTACCTTGGTTCCCTGTAGTAGTTAATCTAAAGGCTTCTAACACGTGGATTTCGTTCTCAAATTGTATCTATTGCGCCCGTTAGCGGCATATATCCTGGATGCTTCCTTGACTCCAGTCTATTAGCACCGTGTTACGTGACGTCTGCCTCACCTCCTATTTGAAGGTACATCGGGACCTATAGTCTCATCGCCGGCCGGTGGCTTACGTGAGGATGACGACAATACTGGGTAATATGATAGTTCAGCTTAGGCTCATGCTAAATGGAGCTTAAGCTAAGGAGATCAAACACTAAAACTAAATGCTCCCTGCAAAAAACAGAGGAAGAATCAGCAAAACAGAACATCATGATTGTCACGATCTGTGTGGTTTTCGGGCGAAAACAGTGAAACATACCTCAGAATCAGTCTATTAGTGGAGCTGGGAGGCTTGTTTTGCAATGGATCTACAGGAGCCTTATACTATCCAAAGTTCCAGACTCCCACAACGCTCGTCTGCTCCTAAATCCAATCTCTATGCTGATCAAGGACCGCGGATGGATAAAACCTTGTAAACTTCTAAGATTAACTGGTGCCTTTTAGAGAGTCTCTAATTATTAATGGCCGTAGGATTAGAAAATTAAGTGATGATTTATTGGAGCAAGGAGATGAAAATTCTCTAATTAAAATATTTGCCAAACTAAAGCAAGTTGCCTACATGAGTATTTATCCATGGTTGTCTTGCTACTTGAAAACTTTAGAAAATCTGCATCTATTTATCCCTAAAGAGATTGCATCTATTATTCAATCTGGCGCACCAATGTTAGGGAGTCCACTCAAGTGTTGTAAGATACCAATCTCTGCAATCGTTTTGCCTCACATGAAGTCCACCTGGTGCCCAACTATTTGTTACAGTTAAATTGGGGTTTCCAGTTTGAAATCATCACAACTGAACACACTTCTTCAAATCAAATATATCTAATTCTACACTATTTATCCAGTTGAAGCATATAACTATTGAATATGAAGTTATATCATAGCTTAAGAAAATAGACGTTATGATGATATAAGGGCTTACGCTTGTGGAGAAGGGGCCAGGCTGTCTGGAACGCTGCAAGAGAGTAAAAACCAGGGCGAGTTGGTGACATGATCGGACGGATCATAGGATCATACGGTCATACCTTGCCGAGAAGCACCGCAAGGTCTACTGCCCTGGTGCCGGTGGCGCCTTATTGGTCAAGCCATGCTGTGACGATAATTAACATGCTGGAGACGGTGGAAACCTTGCCAAGCAGTGCCGCAAGGTCTATTGTCGGATTGGCAACCTCGCCGGAGCGACTGCCGTCACACTGGAGTCACGGCCTAGCCGAGTTTGCAGCCATCTCCCACATCTTGGCATGATGCGGAGGAGGCTACACGGAGGAAGAGGTTAGAGTCGGCATCGGTAATAGATCGATCTCCATCTGGAGAGATCGCCGTGGAGCAGTCGACTGCCGGAGTGGTCACCTCGCCGGAACGACCACCATCCCAAATCGCTGTCACGCCGGAGTCACGTCCTGACCGGCGTTTGCAACCATCTGCAACAGATCGATCTCCATCCGAAGAGATCTTTGTGGAGAAGACGATGCCATTTTTTTTTCTAGGGAGGAGATACATTGACCATGCCTTGTAGGATATAACCGGTGCATAGATATGTATAACCTGTACGCTGCAGTTTTTTTATTTTGGAGCATTGTACGATGCAGATTAGCTGTTGGGAAAATCTCGTCTAGAATTCTGCATGAACGTGTGACTTAGGATTCGAACCCAGACGCAGAGAGATAGGTGCGATAAGAGTCACCCCTAGCGCATTGGACAAACTACTTTAATCTAAGGGCAGGATATAACCGGTGCATAGATATGTATAACCTGTACGCTGCAGTTTTTTTTATTTTGGAGCATTGTACGATGCAGATTAGCTGTTGGGAAAATCTCGTCTAGAATTCTGCATGAACGTGTGACTTAGGATTCGAACCCAGACGCAGAGAGATAGGTGCGATAAGAGTCACCCCTAGCGCATTGGACAAACTACTTTAATCTAAGGGCAGGATATAACCGGTGCATAGATATGTATAACCTGTACGCTGCAGTTTTTTTATTTTGGAGCATTGTACGATGCAGATTAGCTGTTGGGAAAATCTCGTCTAGAATTCTGCATGAACGTGTGACTTAGGATTCGAACCCAGACGCAGAGAGATAGGTGCGATAAGAGTCACCCCTAGCGCATTGGACAAACTACTTTAATCTAAGGGCTTTAGATAGATTATTGTTAGATCCGATGGACACAATTTTCTAACCTCGAGGATTAACGTGGAGCCTTTTACGGTGCCTCCAATTAGTAGATATAAGATTCCATTAAAAAAAGTCGTTGGCGACCAAATAAACGCTCGGTATGTGACTTTCAGTTTTTGGTCAAAAAGGGGTCATGAATGAAACTCCATGACCTTTTAAGAGACAAATATTGAGGGTCATGTATCAACATATTACTTGTAGTGAGGGTGGAGTTCTCAACACATAAGAGAGAGTAATTAGAAGTTAGATCTAATTGGGATAGGACACCTCAAAACCCTAACTAAAATAAGCTCTAATTCAATTAGAGGTGCTCTAATTTGAATCTCTAATTACACCTTCTAATTCTACTAGAGAGAGAAGGGGGCTTGAAACCCAATTGATATGTTTTCGTTTGAGCCTTGGGGTCCTTTTTATAGCTGTATGAGGGGAGAGACCTTCAAGGAAGGGAGGATTTCACTAGTCGGAAACAACCTATTAGCAGCGTGGCATTTTCCACTTCTGTGGCGTTTATCTCCCACGTCACAGCTGTCACGTCCTTGGTAACTAGTAGCAGTGTACTATGCAGGTGGCTAGTGGCGTGTTACTGGTCTCGACACTATCCTATAAAAAAGCACTGGTGTTTCTATCATATGCCACACCACTATTCTAGAGAAACTGCAATAATAAGAAACAATTTGGTATCTATTATTGACAAAAATCACTTTTCAACATTGTTGAATTGAACAGATATTCATTACTACATAACATAACAAACTTGATCAATACCATATAATCTAAAAGTTTGCACAAACATAGATATATTCAACTAGCTACTTGTCATCTTCACTGTCGTCAGAATCCCCAGATCGATCATAGAGGAAGTAGGTGGACACGTCACCTTCATTGAGATAGAAGGTACATCTCCCCGTGGGTTCCATCTCGTAACGTTTCACATACATGCCCCATTGATAACCACTGAAATATGTTTTTCCATCCTCATGTGCGATAAGAACTTTATGCTCATGCTCCGACACTCTAAAGCTCACCAGGTTCACCTCGATATTTAAGGGTAATCCCAAATTGCCATATGGACATGCTCCAAAAAGTAACGTATGTATCTTCAAGGTATGATCTGAGAAAACAACAAGTACATATGTTTGTAATGCTTTCATTTTTTAAATACAACACTTAGATGAGCCAAACATATACCAATTTGTTTTGAAACCCCTCTGGTAGAATAATGGTAAATTTCTTGTTCATGCACTTGTTGTAGCCATAGGCTGCACATATATCCATTCCCTGCGCTGGTTCATTGCATACAACAAATTTAGCTACACATCTAAATATTTAACAATATAAAACAACTTAATAGTCTAAATCAACTTAAATCTAAAGATCTAGCAATAAACATATAATATCTAACAATGAACATCTAACCCTAACAATGAAAACAGACTAAACCGAACAATGAACATCTAATATCTAAGTCTCAAAATCTAAGTCAATCTACATCTAAACAAAGAACTAGGCATGTACGTCGGCGGAGGAAACTACCAGTGGCGCGAAGGCGAGACGTCACGACGGTGAGGTGGCGAGGGAGGCCTTGGTTGCGGCAGCGTTCCGTTCGTGGCGAGAGAGGGGGCCTTGGTCACGGCGGTGGCGTTGGGAGGCGGCGATGGTCCGTCGGTGCTGGAGAGAGGGGAGAGGGGAGAGGAGTGGCAGCGGATAGGGGTGGGAGGGATAAGCATGGCGGCCATGTGGAACGAGGGTGGAGAGGGAGAGGAGTCGGCATGTGCTTCATGGGGGGGGGAGGGAAAGGTCGAGTAGTGCGCGTCGACCGCGCACGAGGGTAGTTATCCCTGGGAGAATAACTATAGCGTGGTGCATGTTGCCACGTCAATAGCTGTGATGAACCTCTGGCGTGCCTTTCAGCTCCACGTCAGTCATATTTTGGCCCGGGTGCTCACCGAGACGAAATAACTGTGTCGTGGAACTTTACTGCCATGCCACTGACATCCTGCTAGCAATGGCGTGACCGTTACCTCCATGCCACTCCAATTTTTCGGCAACACAACATATCTTGCTAGTGGCGTGACTTAGCATGACCCGCTACTGATGTGCTTTCACCTATAATACCTTTCCTACTAGTGGCCCCTCCCTCAATCCACCAAGGAGGTGGCCACACCATCAAGTTGGCCGAACCCCTCCTACTAGGAGGATTCCGATTGGACTCCTAGTGGAGTTCAACTCCACCTCCTTTTTCCCTTTTTCTTTTTACTCTCCAACTAAATTACGGAAAAATACAAAGAGAATACTGCGCCATGGTGTGGTACCCTGGGCCCACCTGGCAGCCCAAAATATAGGTGGGGCCATAGGGGTATTCCTGTCACTGTTTGTCACTCCCCAACCCCTTTCTCGATTTTTGTCCGAAACTCTTCTGGAACACTGCGACCCCTATAGATAAAATAAGCGACCTTATCTAACGATTTAATAATTATATTTCTGACATCCCGGTACATCTCTCATTTCCTCTCTTAGGAAAACTCCGGAATAAATTCTGGCAGTAATAGAAACGGTTTCTATTACTCTAGAATATTTAATGCCCTCATTATAATTTCTCTCTGATATATTAAATATATCTATCACCCTGACACATCGTTCCAATGATACTCCTTGGTGATCCGGACCTACCAATATACACATAAACTAGACCTAACTTAAGTGTGTTACTCCTACATGTCCGATAGTGTGTGGGCATGAAACTGGAAACTTTTTCCTTTTCAATAATCAATAGCAGAGCCATGGAAGCCCATATTTACTCTCACGCACTATACAAAATAGAATCCACTGAACCTATTAGTTCTTATACGATATTTCCATTACTCGCAATACCGAACTTACCCGATAGTATGGATTCCAGTATTTTCATGCAACAATCTTTGGTTCACTATGCCTTTGACTATCCCTTTAATCAGTAAGCTTTCTTTTACTTGTTATTGTATTATGATATCCCACATGATGTATCATCATCATGCATTGTCTGCAGAACATATGGATATCAAGAATACCGAGTGGGCCTAGTCTTGTATCTCTCTTGTTGCGGAGAAGTAATTTCCATCTCACAAGATGGAGGTAATATACTCCTTAAGAATTAGCCTATAGCTACCGTTATATCCACCCGTTTACAATTTTCTACAAGAAGTAGGTTAATTGTTGCAATTTTAAATGATCTCGTTAATATGATATTTATTTGATTTATCTTGACATACCGAAACTGCTATAATACTTTGTTGATACTCTATCTATATCGATTTTTCAGCTGAAGAAAAGAGTGAGCCATCAGACCACCGATTGTAATTGAAGTAAATTTCTCGTTATTTTGGTTAAAACACTAAGTTACTTATAATTTTGTTATTTGCTCGGGACGATCAAGGTTTAAGCTTGGGGATGTTGATGCGTCCAAAACATACACATCTATATCTTTGGCATGAAAATGACCGATATATTACGCTAAACCTGCCACTAATTGCTAATGCGCAAGTCAATTGGAAATCTCATTGTCAATATTATATTTCAGAATATGGATGTGGAAATCATAGGAAAACAACACTAGAAGGAAGGAAATGATCAGGTTTTGTGAAACAATTAAAGAGGCGCTCGAATGGAGCTTAACGACCACTGTTACAAGACCGTACCAGCCATAGTACCATGTGCCATCTTTGCCGTCTGATCAAACCGATTAAAAAGTCATCAAAGGGACCAGAGTAATTTTGTGAAGGAAGAAGCCCGAAAACCTAATTCTATTTGCTATTGCTATATAAAGGTGAGGAAATAACCCTCCCCCTCCCCAGAGAGGAGAGCCAGACCATCATTCACCGCCACGAAGTGCTGCCGCCATCACCGCCCCACCACCATCTACAACACTGTAGTGATAGTCATACTACCTTGTAAGTTAGATCTCATCGCAATTGGCAACATTCTAAGAACTATCATCCATTCAATACAAGTACTATTTTTACAATTTTTTTCTATTGTTGATCTGATTGCCAAGTGTGAGTAGCCCCCTCGGGCAAAGGGTTGAGGCCTAACCTCGAAGCTACATGCTTCATCTAACCCATGTGGTTTTATTATAATGAGTTCATTATGTTATTTGTGTGTGTTTCTATATCTATGCCTCGCACCTAGTACTTTTTAGGTACCCAAGACCCCGAAGGGTGATCAAGGTAGAGGTGTGAAGAGGGAGAAATGAAAGGCCAACTGACGAAAATCTGTGAGAGGGGGAGTAGTATAGCAGCTGGAAGTGGATCTCTTAGAAACCAGAATTATACAATAAAAGAAATCGTCAATTTATTTTTAAATAACAAGGTAACCCCGCGAGACGGATCGAAAGGGCCAGGGGTTGGACGAATTACTCTATGGTAACCCGTGCTCAGAGTGTTATTTTGATATGTCCCTATCTATGTCATAACTCTATGCCACTCTTGTGGATCGATGAACTAATAAAATTTATGTTTAGTTAGATTTTATCGATCTGTCGTTTAATTTTTGTCTGCAGAACATATGGATATCAAGAATACCAAGTTGGCCCAGTCTTGTATCTCTCTTTTTACGGAGAATCAATTTCCATCTCACAAGATGGAGGTAATATACTCCTTAAGAATTAGCCTGTAGCTACAGTTATATCCACCCAGTTTACAATTTCCTACACGAAGTAGATTAATTGTTGCAATTTTAAATGTTCCTGTTAATACGAGATTTATTTGATTTGTCTTTACATACCGAAACTGCTATAATACTTTGTTGATACTCTATCTATATCGATTTTTCAGCTGAAGAAAAGAGTGACCCCTTAGACCACCAATTGTAAGTGAACTAAATTTCTCGTTGTTTCGGTTTAAACACTAAGTTCCTTATAATTTTGTTACTTGCTCGAGACAATCAAGGTTTAAGCTTGGGGATGTTGATGCGTCCAAAACATACGCATCTTAGCTATGTTAAAACTATATCTTTAGCATGAGAATGCCCGATATATTAATCTAAACCTGCCACTAATCGCTAATGTGCAAGTCAATTGCAAATCTCATTGTCATTATTTTTATTTCAGAATATGGATGTGGAAATCATTGGAAATCAACACTAGAAGGAAGGAAATGATCAGATTTGGTAAACAATTAAAGAGTTGCTCGAATGGAGCTTAACGACCACTAGTTCGGTGATCGTACCAGCCACTGTACCATGTGCCATCTTGACCGTCTGATCAAACCGACTAAAAAGTTATCAAAGGGACCAGAGCCATTTCGTGAAGGAAGACGCCCGAAAACCTAATTCTATTCGCTACTGCTATATAAAGAAGAGGAAATAACCCCCCATAGAGAGGAGAGACAGACCATCATTCACCGCCACGAAGTGCTGCCGCCATCGCCACCCCACCACCATCTACACCACCGTAGTCATAGCCATACTACCTTGTAAGTTAGATCTCAACGCAATTGGCAACGTCGTAAGAACTATCATCCATTCAATACATGTACTATTTTTCTACAATTTTATTTCCATTGTTGATCTTATTGCGAATTGTGAGTAGTACCCTCGAGCAAAGGGCTGAGGACTAACCTCGCAGCTACGTGCTTCATCTAACCCATGGGATTTTATTTTAATGAGTTCATTATGTTATCTGTGTGTTTCTATATCTATGCCTCGATCCTAGTACTTTTCAGGTATCCAAAACCCTGAAGAGTGATCAATGTAGAGGTGTGAAGAGGGAGAAATGAAAGGCTGGCCGACAAAAATCTATGATAGGGGGAGGAGTATAGGAGCTGGAAGTAGATCTCTTAGATACCACAATGATATCACTACAGTAAAAGAAATCATCAGTTTATTTTTAAATAACAAGGCAACCCCGCGAGACGGATCGAAAGGGTCAGGGGTTGGACAAATTACTCTATGGTAACCCGTGCTCAGAGTGTTATTTAGATATGTCCATGTCTTTGTCATAACTCTATGTCACTCTTGTGGATCGATGAACGAATAAAATTTATGTTTAACTAGATTTTATCGATCTGTCGTTTAATTTTTCTCTGTTCCTCAGTGTATGTGGGTTTTGCATGTATATTCGATTTGATTCTCCAACTTTATGCGAGTTTTTCAGGATAGCAAAGTACTGAAAGAGATCCATCAACCGATATATTTTAATTTTGAATAGTAAATGTCCTATTTAGTCGGGTGTTAATAACGCACATCTCTAACAGTACAATATTAGAGGGGCGTGAAATGTAGCCGCATGCATACGCACTAGAGTCGGTCAAATTTTGCCACCGGCTCTGTTAGAGGCGACGTAAAATAATAATTGACTTTAAAATCATTAAATACGGAACTGTATTTAAATACAGCTGTACGAGGGTTTCTTCCTGGTCGAATTATTATTTTTCTTTTTGTTGAAGCGGCTCTAGGTACCGTCTCGAAAAGTCATTTTTTGTACTAGTGTATGTAGTTGCAAATTCGAAATATGCAACCAAATACGATTTGTGCCCTAATTTACATCATTTGTCGGGTGATTGTTGCCCTATTTTACACCATCCACCGGAGCAAAACAAAAGTTGCGCCCTATAACGTAAAAAGTGGTACCCTTAAGGGCTCCTTTGATTCATAGGATAGGAAAAGTATAGAAATCGTATAAGATTGAGATGACATGTCAACTTGAATCCTATGGTAAGAGTGATTCTCTTTGATTGTGCAAAGAAATTTTTCCATGAGGTTGGACCTCATATTATTTTTCTATAGGATTTGCACTAGAATATTTCCTATAGGATACAATCCTATAAATCAAACAAGCTCAAAAGGAAAATTTCCTATAGGATTCTATCCTACAAAAATCCTATTATATTCCTTTGAATCAAAGAGGTCCTAAACCAAAAGGTGATGCCCTCTTTTTTTGGGAGAGAGAATTTTGGGCCATCTATTGAAGATGTGCCAATTAAGAATAGTGATGGCGATGGAACGGAGAAACTTTGTATTTGAATTTGGAAATTTGCACGTTTGTAGGATGCACTAATATGTACATCCGCATTTTTTTCAGAAAATTTTAAATACTCCCTCCGATCCGTATTTAGTGTCGCTGCTTCTTCACAAATTTGTATTGGCCCAGTATGCTTTTTCCGACACTTAAATTGGACTGGAGGAAGTATTTCTTTCGGAATTTTTAAGTGGCCCAACCCAAAGTACGCCGGCCCAGAGTGGTCCAATAGTGCAGAACATTGTGTGTAATCGTCGCGGGCATCGAGTTGGATCAAGACCGAACGGCTCCCGTTCTGTGAACATTTTCTCTGTGATCCCCATTCCCTTCTTGCTTGTATTCAAAATTGCAGACTGATTTTTTTTTTTTTTTTTTGAGAAATTGCAGACTAGAGATGCGAAGAGAGCCTAGGAAGATTTGGCTGAAACCAAAAGGTCCCAGCGCGCTCCGATTGAGATCGGACGGCGGAACACGCGCTTGTTCGCGGGCAACGTCTCCTTGCGCAGAACAAAACAGAGGAGAGGCAAAGGCAGAGGGGAGGGGAAATTTTGCCTCCAGCCATCGGTTCCGTTTCGCATTTTGAGAACCTCGACCGCTAGGGTTTACAGCGGAAGGGATCGACGGGAACCGCACGTCGTCGGCGTCGAGGGGGGAGGGGGAGACTCAGGACCAGCGGAGGCGGCCGCGCGGCGTCACCATGTCCAGGCTTGGACAGAGTCGGGGTGGCGACCGGGCGTTGCTAGCGCCGGGGAGCGGCAGTCACGGCGGAGGAGGCGACGACGACGACGACCGCCTGGCGAGATCGCCGGGATGCCTCGGCTTCTTCGCCGCATGGAAGAGGCGGCGGGCGGCCACCAACGGCAAGGTCGCCGCCGCACCCCCACCTGCACCCGCAGCCCCGCCCGCCCACGGTAGTTTCTGAGCTCCTCCGGTTTGGTATGCACATGAGGTGTTCGACCAATTTCTCAACCCAGTTTGCTGTCCATACACTTGCAGACATTAAGGAGGAAGTCACGCCAGCGGATATGGAAGAAGCGCAAGAGGCAGCCATCCAACAAGTGCCAGCACCACAGAGCCGAGAGCTACCGGCAGAGATTGACTGTTTGATCGTGTCAAAGATCCCATCGATCTACGACCGATCGACTTTGCAGGGCGTATGCGGCCGCTGGCGCAATGCCACTCTCACCTGCAGCACCCCACCGCTGCCACTGATTGTCAATGCGGATAATACCATGACGAACTACTTCGCTGAAGGAGCACACAGTGTTCCGCAAAACATTAACCCTCTCATCCAACACCCACCTGATCACCAGTCAACTTCTCTTGGTTCTTTTGGCAATTGGATAGTTCTCGGCTACGAGCCTCGGTTTGATCCACAGGGAGATCTGGACCTCATCCATGACGAGTGTCATATGCTGCAGCCCATCAAGGGTGCTGTTATTCCTTTGCCAAGTCCTTCAAGCTTTGAATCCAGAGGAGGGCGCTATGGTTCACTTCAGATCATCGATGGCAACGGCACTCTATCCTACTACCAGCCAGCCAGAAAATGCCGTGTGAGGCTGCAGAAAATAGCGCTTTTCCACTCACCAGGCTTCGTCAACTTTAAGATTGCTGCTCTCGCAACACAAAGGGGGCAGAATCACATCATATCCTGCACACCAGAGTCCAACAGTTGGACCTTTTCCACTGCCGAATTCATAACAATTGGATCTGATCTTGAGTTTTGGGACGAAGCTTTGTTTGTTCTAGGCAATAACCAAGAAGAGCTATTCATCGTCGAGTTTGGTCCTCACCTATGCCTCTTTCCTGCTGTGACCTCTGTCCGAAGATGCAGTGTCATTGGAATTCCTGTTGCCGAGAATACTCAACAGCAGAGGAACCTGGTACGGTCTGTTAAAAGCCTTTTGTTGGTTGTCAGATACTTCACTGAAAATTGGAATCAGTTGACTGCAGTCAGAGTCTTTGAGCTGGATGCAAATTCTTCCCTGTGGATAGAGAGGCACAGCCTAGGGTCTATGAGTATCTTGATCAGCCTGAGTTCCAGCCAGTGTGTGGATTGCTCTGAGCATAAAGAGATCGACAGCGACGAGGTATACTTTATGGATCATTTCTGTCCTAACTTCCTTCCAGCTGAGGATCAGCGGTTCTCTTACCGGTCACAGAAGTATAGCATGAGGACTCGAACAGTAACTGAGAAGGTGATTGGTAGGGAGCCAGCAAGCCGGCGACCAGGTTATCCCATGTGGTTCTTCCCTACCGACTAGAATGACGAAGCGACTGCAACATGATGGTGGCTTTGGTGCCCTGTTACTAAGTCAATTTGCCTACTGTTTTGATTGATCTGTATGAATTTTTCCCGATTCATCTTCTGTGGACGTATTCTGAATGCTCTTGTCCACACTATTTGTTCAAATGGGTTGTTTTCTTAACATTGTAGAAAACAAATCACTGTCTTTCTTGTTGATTGCTTTGGATTACATGAGTTTTCCCTTATGTTGAGGAAAGCATTCATCCATTGCTGGTGTTTAATTATTTGCCCGAGCCACAAAGCAAGTGGATGCATTGCTGTCTTGCTGCAGGATGCACTGTGTCAGGCAATTGAACTCATTCTGTGATTTGTGCTCTTGCAAGTCGGGGAATTTGGGTTGAGCTCCAGCAGTCCATATCCTGGAGCAAGACAGCAATGCATACTAGCTTAACTAAGTAATGTGAAGTCGTTGTAATTTCTGAATTTGGCAAGGATCGTAACATGCTGCATTTCCTTGGAAAACAATATGGATAGCAGAATCACAAAGTAACTGTCTCAGCCTAGCCGACCCCTGCATTTTGTTTCAGATTTTAAATAATCAGGCTTATCTTGCTTCAGATGGGCAGCGGCTGAATTTTTCCGGAGAAGACTGATCTGTTGTTTGTATCCCTGAAGTCGGTTTCCTCCCAATGTTTGAACTAGCACTGACATGCGGTAGTCATGCAGCATGTTAACCTTGTCTTCATCTCCAGTTTTTATCCTCTACATACATGTGGTTTGATTTTAAATTTGGAACGGGTTAAGTTCACAATGGGAGTGCTAGCTAGTAGAGGTCCTTCCCTGATTCTGTATAGCTTTGACTTGTTGTGCCCAGTAGAACATGCTGGCATGTTTGCAGTATGCCCTGCTTCTTCTCTACTCATTTATTCCCCTTCCTGCCAATAGAACATCATTGTTACCCTGAACTCGTTTGGCTTGCAGACAGAGCTTTTGTACTAAGTAGAAAATGATGTGTTGATCCTGAGCTAGCACCGCCATCCATTACTCATGCAGCATAATCAACATTATCTTCCATCCCCAATTTGTTATTGTCTCTGTATATTTGTGTTTGAATTCTAATTTAAAATGGGTGAAATTCAGATCGGCAGTGCTAGTAGTGGTCCTTCCTGGATTTGAACTTGTCTGTAGAATAACTTTGACTTGTTGTGCCAGTACGAAGTCATAGTGTCACATTGTGTAGAGCAGAAGGCTGAAGCATGTGGGCATGTTGGCAGTGTGTATTTCTTCTTCTTCTACGCGTTGATTCCTTTTATAGGACAGCATTGTTACCCTGAACTTGTTTGACTTGCAGAGAGTGCTTTTTACTAGGTAGAACATGCTCTGATTTTGAGCCTTGATCATGACTTGGTGCTGCCAAGTAATGGTACTAATGAATTCATTGTAATTTCTTCCATCTTTATGTCCGATTTTCAATATCCACTTGCTTGTATCTAAATTTAGATATGAAATGGATGAGTAGTAGTAACGAACAGTCTTGCGGCGGTAGTGGATGGTAGGCAGTTCAGGCCTCTCTACTTGTGTTCGAGTTCAAATTTGGAATGAATAAGTAACTAGTGTTAGTTCAGATTGGCAGCAGTCCTTGCGAAATGGAAAAGTGTAGACTTGAGTTTTGACTTGTTAGAAGAATTCTGTCTAGAGACTGGTGCCATGTCCTGCAGAGTAGACATCAAAGGTTCAGCCATTAATTCCATATGATATGCGTATTTCTTATAACCTGGTTGATACAGTAAGGCTGTTGACTCATCAGGGCACCCTGCGATTAGCTGCGAGAAAGAGCCTTGTCACTATGTCAATTATCTCTGTATTTTACTAGTTAACTCTGTCAAATTTTCTGTCCGTATAGTACCTTATGAGTTGTGACTAATGTCACAGTAATCCTGATGCTGTGGTACCTGGGTTATGTTTTCCTTTTGTGTGTGGAAACAACATGCTTATGTGCTAGTTGTTACTGGCTGTTGCTTGTAGGGGATATAACCTCATTCCCTGTGCTATCCATATCAAAAAAGTGAAATCCACCTCTGGGTGTTGGGGTCCCCGGAATGAAATTCTTAAGCCATATCTTATACTGTGGACTTTTTTCCTCCAAAGTTAAGGTAGGTGAGGACCATGGTGCAAAAATTTGGATTGTTTTTAGTTTTGGTTAAACTACACCAATGCAGTAGAAATAAAAGTAAACTTATCCCTTAGTTAAAGTGGGCATGCCAATCCAATCCCACCACATGTAGTACAGTAGTACGACCTGAGTGTGTTACTTTCAGCCTGTCAAACTATGTATCACCATGAATCATATGAAACTTCACCAATTGCAGTCACATGTATAAGAAGATGAGAGAGAATGTAAAATCAATATTTGAATGTATGTAAAATGGTGCCATTGTGTTTGGATTCACATGGACGGCGACTCCAAATTACGGTAACTGGTATCTCAAAGCTACTAATATTCATGCCTCACTTTCAGATGCATCTGGTTCTCTTATCAGCACTTGGTGGTACAAGTTGAATCAGACAACAGGGGTTAGGTAAGCACTACGTCAGTCCTCACTCTTATAATAATCTCTTTGCAGCTTCTTAAAAGTAAAACGAAAGCATACCTTATTTCCTTAGCAGATATCAGTAAAACGAAAGCAGGGGTTAGGTAAGCAGTAAATACCAGTAAAAACAAAATAATAGTTATGAGCCAATATCAGTAAAACGAAAGCATACCTTATTTCCTTAGCAGATATTTTGTATTGCCTTTTATGAACCATAACTTTGGTTTTTGGGCCGATGCATAGTGTGCTGCTACAAAATATATATGTGCTGCTTGAACTAGATATTTTTTTTGACGTGAGGTCTTACGCTGGTTTTACCAATTAACTGGTTCCCTGTTTTTCTACATATAGCTTAAGTATACATGTTCCGGAATTGGTGCTTTTGATTTTCTGCAGTTTCCTTGAGGCAGTAGTTGCATGGTGGGCATCAGTATGCTCCACTTGATCAATCAGTTTTCCAGCTCAAGTTTACGTCAACGTTCATTTATCCATGCATTTGAGGCAAGCATTTGTTTGTGTAGACTTTGTTCTGTGTGGTATGCCATTTTTTCCTACATTGTGTGTTTATTGTAGTTTCTGTTACCTTTATCTTCTAGGATACCAAAACAGAACATCATGTTTGATAAAACTGCAATAACCCAACATCATGTTTGTCCCTTGTTTATATAATTGTTACTATTACTACGTTTTAAGATTATATGATAGGAAAAGTAATAGAATAACCAGGTGGTTTAATTAGTAGAACAATAAAGCTTGTGTTTATGCAAATTAAATGGCATTCTAGCTACTTAGGTTGTTTATATCGTTGATGTCATCCATTAGGCTTCAGTTGACTGAAAAGTTGTTTCAGATTAAGGGAGTACATTGTAAGATATACTATTGCCATTTTACTCATATGCATGCATAACTTCTTTTTCATTCTGGTTATGAAAAACAATCAGTAATACTCTTGATTCTCAAATTTGTTGTGTCAACAGTCACTGAACTCATAAGTGTTAACTTATTTGCTGCTTATATTTTGAATGAAACACCTAAAGGCCTCCCCTCCCGTTCTTCTCCAGAAAAATATGCAAGTTGCTTATTTTTCTGAAACATATCGGGTGTAGACCTTATGTTGTGCTGTTGGTATTGTGATTTATTTCTCAAGGTTGATCTATTTAGTTGAAGTTCTTCCTCTAATTTCGTTAGATACAACATTGAAAAGAAAAAGCTAACCTAAACCCTTTTGTTCTTTTGCAGGTTTTCTTTTCCTTGGATTGGGTGAAATACATGCTGGATGATGTCAAACTATTCAAGTCATTTCTCAGAATTACACTGACATGTGTGATAAGTGTTGGCACCCTTGCTCTTGGGATTGGTACTGCATCAGGTTACATATCCCCTTGGACGGGACGGTTTTATTCCCTGCTTGATTCGACCTATGCAAAAGACCACATACCATCATCGCATCTGTTTCCGAGCATGGTCTTCCTTTATGTTTGATTTCCACATCCTGCCTTTTCTGTTCCCAGCTGGCCTCTATTTCTGCTTCAAGAGCCTCTCAGATGCCACAATATTTATAGTTATGTATGGCCTCACGAGTATGTACTTTGCTGGTGTGATGGTAAGATTAATTCTTGTTGCGACACCTGCTGTTTGTCTTATCAGTGCAATTGATGTATCCGCTACAATTAAAAAAATCTGACAACATTGATCCGGACTAAACGCAAAAGTCCACAGACTACTGGAAAAGCGACAGGCTCAAAGGCAGCTGCTAAGGTTTTTTTGTTTTTATTTTCACGTATACTTGCTGTTATTTACTTCTATATGTAGTAGAAATATAAATTAGTATGGTTCCGAAGAAAATGTTTTTCAGTCTCAGAATTAAGTAGTGCAACCAAAGTTTCTCCTCACATACTTTACATCCTTTATAGAAGAGACGTGAAAACTATATGTTAATGTTTAGCATGGGAGTAAAACAGATGAGTCTAAAACATATTTGACAATTCTTGGGCCAATCACAACCATGTTGAAGGTGGGACTGTACGCTTTCCGGACTAACTGATACAAGGAATTCATGATAGGAAGCTTGGCCCTCTTTGACAAAAGACCTGCTTTTGCTGACAACATGCCAATTTACAACTTTAATTTGAATCTCACAAGAATTTTAGATTTTCCGCCAACTGTTTTACATTTTTGTTTTGACTTCATTTTGCAACTGACTGATTGGGTTCCTGTGTAAACAGGGGGCAGTTGATCAACCCTTGCCTTTCCAACATAATGCATCTATTGCCTTACTTTTGGGTGCTTTCTATATAGCAGCAATATTGAGTTGCATAGAACTTTGTACTAGAATATATATACTCTGATTTGATTCTGACCATGACTTGCTTGCTGCTAAGTAGTGGCAGTAAGGAAGCTATACCAATTTCTGAACTTGTCAGCTATCGGTATATCCTGCTGTTCTACTTTCTTGATTCTTGAAGCCTTGCAATATTGACTTGCAACCCAAGGTCAAAGAAAACATCTTTCAGTCTTGCAATCTTTCTGTATATACATATAAGCTACAAACATGCATCTTCGGTACAAATTAAGCTACAAACTTTATACTAAATGGATGACACTTTTTATGGATGGGAGGGAGTAGAATTTAGGACAGTAGCTAGTAAAGAGAGGGTGTGATCCAGATGGGAGGCTGCTCATCCAGCCAAGGCGGCAGGTCAGCACCAAACTTGTGCATGCTCCCACTCCCAAAATCCCAGATACCGGCATCTCGTCGCGTGATGGGCGGGAAGTGTTGCTCACTGTCGTCGGCGAGATAGGCGCAGTTGGGCCGCAACATGGGGTAGTCCTTCACCGGAAGGCACATGGGCTGGTTGTGGCCGAGGAAGAGGGCGTAGTCGTCCCCGATGCCCGGCAACCCCCCTTCCGGCGGCGTTGGCACCTCGGAAGCCACCGTCTCGATCCATATGTCGGTGGTAGACACGTCCTTCTCCCCGGCCCGAGGTCTTGTCAGTAGCAGCTGTCTTGTCACCAGCAGGAGCTCCCCGCCGCGGAACACGAGGTAGTAGGTGTATTTATAGCTTGGACGGAGCGGCCTCAACATGTACCTCACCGGTCGCCCCGCCGGCACCGGTCCGGACAGGTCCACGGAGTAGATGCCCCCTCCTTCGTTTAACAGGTAGAAGAGGCCATTGTCGTCATTGTGGGCGGCTCCGATTATTGGGCACACGAACAAGTATGGGCGGACCGTGGAGAGTGAGGTCCAGCGCTCATCTCCCGGCGCCGCGTAGGATGCCTCGCCGTGCGGCATGTGCACCAGCAGGACGACGCCGGCCGCGGAGATGGCGACGCGACGGAACATCCACTCTCGCGCCCTCCGCGCTGTCACAGGCTCCACGCGCGCTGACCTCGTTCGGGGCGAGTGGTCGACGTCGTACACGGCGTTGCCGTCGGCGTCGACACAGGTGCGCTTGACACGCTCGAGGGTGGCAAGGGGCGGGAGCGCGGCCCGGGCGCCCGTGAGGGGGTTGAGGAGGAAGGGGTCGGCCATGGTCTCGTCGGCGGCGAACACCCACCCGTGCGCCGAGCCGGCGACGACGAATCCACCACCGCCGCAGGGGAAGTTGGCGCCGCTGGACGGGCAGTAGATCGCGGCGGCCCCGTCAGCGGCGCGGGCGTGCAGCAGACAGGGCGGCGGGTTGGGCTTGGCTGGGAGGCGGAGCCGGCGGAACTGCCTATACGCCGCGCGCCAGGAGCAGCAGACCCAGCCGGAGCTGACGACGTCGAGAACGTCCATCGACGCCATTGCCATCAGCAGCATGTCCTCCGGCAGCCCGGACCAATCCCGTTGGTCCGTGGCGCCGGCCAGCTGTTCGGTCGCCGCCTCTGGTGATGCTGGCTTCCGTGGCCAGTGTGTGTGAGACCACCGCGCGACCCGACGCGCCGCCGCGGCCACCGTTCGGTGATCCTGGCTCCGGCAAGATCGTCGGCGGCGGCGGCCCAGGCCGCCGAAACATGCCGAAATTGTTCGCATCGTGCGTGGCGTCGGTTTTGCCGGACTCGCGCAGCGGCATCGATCACCAGAACAATTTATGCACCTCAGCTGATCCGATTCACACTCTGACAATCCGTTTGAATCGGAAAAGGTTCCTACGAGGGGATTTGATCCAAATCGTTTCTTTCCTATGAGGGGTCGAGACAAGGACGGTTAACTTAGGCCTTGTTCGGTTAATCCCAACCCCGCCGGATCCAGTCCAATTCCCGGCCGATCCTCGTGGGTCGGTCCGGCCGGGGTTTAATCCCGGCTTATCACTATCTGTGCGCTCGGTTATACCCGGCCGGTATTGAACCCCGCCTCATTCCCTCCCAAACCACGCGGATTCCACCGGGGTAAAAAAACTCGTCACCTCACCCGTGGAACGAATCCCAAGCCGGTACGAAGTTTGGAACTGGTGTTGCTTCCTGCATGTGTGCTGTCTGTACTTGCTGCTGCATGCGTTTGTTGCCCACTTGCTGGCTGCTGCTCCCTGCGCAGGGATTAACCGAACGGCACTAGTAGCAAAGGGATTAGTACGGAATATGAGGAGAGGGATTAGTGAGGATCTGGGTGACAAGTTGGGTTCACCCAATACCTGCAGGGATAAGATCCACCAGGGGATCTAATCCCCTGCAACCGAACAAAGCATACAACGTTTACCGTCAGATAGTTGTGCGACACTCCCGTTGTACCGTGCTAAATATTCTGCAAATGCGGAAGGTCGAGCCCATGACAGGTTTCTCTTGCTACGTTTCACGTCTCACTCTTTCGTGCAATCTGTATTCCGTTCTTCTGAACCTGTCCCAGAGAGAGTAAACTGTCATTTGTTAGTGAAATATGCTAAGTGCCACAATATATAGTAAATGTAGGAGTACAGTATTGTAACTGGTTCTTCACATTACATTGGTTCAGCGATCGGATATAATTATATCTTTTCTATATTAATATTTTTTTATCAAAATAAATTTCACATTACTTTCTCCAATGACTGGATATAACTATATAGTTTTATCTCAATACCTTCTATGAGAAATGGTAAAAATATACAGATAATACATGGCAACATAATATAATTCTAACACCACTCACGTCTGCAATTACGGCAACTGCAATGCCGCACCCATTTTGGAACCTAGAATTGAGCCGTTTGGGTGGCACCGCAGACATGGGTCTGGCATATGGCACCCAACGACGTACCCCATTTGGTCAGGTCTATCCCTTTATCCCCCCTTCTGTTTTTCTCTTTTTAAACCATTTCAGATTAAAGAAATAGGGTATAAAATTAAAACTAAACTAAATAAACTAGGTTATCTAATTTTGAACTAAAACTAAATGAAATAAACTAGGAAATAAAAATTAAAAATAAATAAACCCTAGTATCTATGGTTTTTCTACTCACGCTCATCATCTGAATTGAGGTTAAGGATGGCGCTAGTGGTATAGTTGTCCGTGGCACTGTCGCTGACGCTGCATGGGGTGCAGGTGGACCAGAAACCCATGGGGACCAAGGTTATGTGCTGCGGGTAGCGGTCGAGTTGGTGACGACTGAAGCAGCGAGCGCAGCGTCCATGTGAGCCTAGAGTGCGTCCAACGCCTACAGTGCACATGGACGCTGGGCTAGACTACCCGTCGGCACCCTTTTAAATATTATTAGCTTCTTATATGGAAGAAACTATCATTGTTGGATTTTTTTCGTAATATCAGATAATAAACTTTGGTTTTAGGGGTTATATTTCAAATTTGCCTTTTTATTTATGAAGATGGAGAACCACTTTTGTTTCTATAGTTGTGAAGCGGGTACTTCTTTTTAGTTTTGGCAGATCATTCTTATTGCAAGTAATGATAATTATAGATTACTAAGGCTATTAAGATTTAATCTAATCTTTCTAAATTGTTAATTTTGTATATATTTTTCGTGCTGGTCCATCGTTGGGGCTCCCTTTGTGCTACATGTAGACATAGACTCCTCGCCCCACTTGGTCCCTAGGAATTCTTGACAATCCACTAAATAATGTCGTCATCGATGCTTCTCTACCCCCACCAATTTCAAAGAGTGACCCATGTCGGGCATGTATGCCCTGTCGAAGCAACATGGGGAGTAGTACGGGATGTGCAACCCGGTGCCCGAGATTTCCATAACCACAAGTTGTCGACCACAATCGTCAATGCGATGTCTTTTACAAAGTCACTAGATGACCCATTCCGCCACTGGCGCAAATACCGGATTATTACCGATTTTTTTTTCCATAAGAAAAGAACTATAAATTAATTCAGCATTTACATATTGATGGAAATACCGACTTTTTCCGAAATTTTTTTTTGGTAAGAGAATCAGTATTAGCTCTATGTAAATGAATTATCTTCTTTGTTGCTATAATCAGCAATTAAAAGGTATCATATCAGGCCGAATTAAAATAAATTCTACGTAAAATGATTGAGAACATATGGAAACAAATTGCTATTTTACAATTATCGATGTTTACTATTGTGCTTGTCCTATCGAGAATATATAAAACCTTTTTGGGGAAATTCTTGGAGCAACAAAAGGTGGAGCACTGCAAAACCACAGAGGTTATGAGATGGAACATATGATCTAATAGTTTGAAACTGCCGTTTGTCATCTATATAAGGAAGATCGTTTTGCTTCTAAGCTATGTGGACCGTTTTTTGGATGATCGTTTGATGGTCAGCATATAATCACTGGGTTTCGACCTGCTCCGTCGAAAATTATGTTGTTACTCGCCCATTTTCTCCTCCTACGAAGGAATTCTTGCTAAACATAGCTGGGAATGTGTGATTTCGCGCCCAGACTCTTTTCGAAAACATCTAGAGCGTAAACGATGGCTTTATGAAATGCCTGTTTTTCATCCCGCCTCTTATAAATCAGACTGTTTCCAGTACGCAGAGAGGGTAGATCTCAGTGCAATCATTGAGCCTGTCTTTATTCTGTAGAGGCAATATTTGTAGGAACATGTAAGAGTACGCACCAAAGTCTGGTGGTATATTGAACGTGGAACTATAGAGAGGAAAAGAGAACAGACATATTGATGATGGCAGTAACATAATATAGGTGGCCATTCCATATCCTGGAGTCATAGCGACATAGGAATGCGCATAGATACAATGTTATCACAGTGGTTGGCTATACAAGTCTGTTGCATAAAGGTAGCAGCAAAATGGTTAACCCAGGAGAGCTGTGCACATGTGCTTCCATCCTAGCGGAGAGAGGACGACCACATGCAGGAGAGAGCACATGGGGAACTATGTCTAGCAAAAGGGGGACAACAAGGCCGATGCAGCAATGATGTCCCACCGGTCGATGATACACAAAAGAAAAGCCACTGGGCATCAATATACGTCGAACCGACAGGTACTAAGAGGTGGTTTATATGGCCTTGGGAGTATAGCTCGCAGGCACCACCTAGCTGGATCATACCTAGCTGGATCATAAGTATATGTACATAAGCACCTGCGAAAAATAGGGAAAAATTAATATGGCCAACCAGAAAGCAGAGTCATGTATATATATCTCTATGAATGAAAGGTTCTGTACCTTATATACGAACTACGATCATGAAGGAATTAGATGATTCACACCTTTTGCTTCTTCGCGTCCTTACCGGTCTTTGCACCGGCGGCACCCCTAACGGAAACAAAGGAACAGATAAAAGGACATGTCTAAGAATAGAACCAACAGAACATGCCAAACCAGAGGACGAAGAAGTATATCTGAAGGAGACATACACACTGGGAAACCAACACTACAGCTCATGTAAGTTTGAGCCGCCGGAAACATTGGCCCACATTCTAACAAACCCCGTTGTGCAAAAGCCACATAAAAGAGCGTTATCTATATTTGAACCTAGGAAAAAACGAAGAGACCATCGACTAAATGACCTAAAAGAGACTATTATCGACAATCTGGTAAGTACCCCTTTATCTTTGGAATTATGGGCTCCGCAGACTTTTCTTCAGGGACAACCTCACCAAAATTTTCCTCCGCAGTCAGCACTACGACCTCGTCACCTCCACCCACCTTGTCCTCCACGGTGCAGCGTACAGTGGCAGCTGGGTCTTTAGTTACAGCCTAAACCAGTCATTGTAAGAGCGTGCTAAAGGCATACAGGAGAGCAAACCGGAAGAGTACCAACAGGTCGAAGATAGGCTGTACCTTTTCAATCAGAAGGCCACCCTGGAGCGGAAGCACCGCCTTGTCACTGGAAGAAGAGCTGAAAAGCGAGCGTCTCGAACCACGCATAGGGGCAGATGAGCTGGGATAAGAAGCAAGCAATGTTAAAAAGGATAGCAAAGAACCACGAGCAGGTATAGAGTGTGGTAATATTCCAAACTATAGCACCTTGATCCCTGAGGAGCACCAGCAATCCTGTTATCATAGGAAGCAGGCGTATGTGGCTGGAAACGAAACCACAAATGTAAAAAAGAGCACGCATAACCATAGAAAATCAACGGCGACACAGCAGATATGTATCGCCACTGGTTTCGGAATCACACCTGGAGCACTGGCGATTGCTTGCCAAGAAGGGGCCGCTGAAACTGGGAACCCAGGCCTAAAGGCGTGGCTGGCATAAGAACCATGGACGGGCCGAGAGCAGGCAGAGGAGCATTTAAACCCTTGCCAGACTATGATGCTCCGCTGAATCCAGCAGCAATAGCAGGAACGGTGGGTGGAAGCTCAGGCCTGAATGTTTCTACTATCCTATTTATCTGGAAGGATATTGTCGTGCTAGTCGCAGAGAAACTTTTCTTTGATATAGCAACCAGCAGCTTGTACTTTTGACCAGCCAAGCGAGCGATCGGAGTAGCCATGTCATTTCTAGCAATATAGGCCAAGTCCTGAACCGTGTGATGCCCTGGATATCGCTGAAACATCAAGGACATGATCGTTTTTCCTACCGCTCCTGTTGCAACCTTGTCAAAGAATACAAACTCCGCCTCATCAGTGGCATCAGCAGCAAACACAGAAACACAGTACCTGCATATGGAAACATGCAGAAATAAGCGTCTGGACGACATTAAAAGGAACCTCGGACAACAAATGAAAGGGGCAACGTACGTTAGATCTGCATCCACCGAGCCACAGCGAACGTCGGTGCATTTAAACTCGTAACCGGTGATCCTAGCGGACTTGCGGCATGAGGTACATGAAGCGAACCACCAGCGCTGATTGGCGCTAACCCTGTTTACAGTGACAGTGCAGATGTAACGCTTGTCCTGCATAGTGAAGGCAATATAACAACATTAGCACCCGAAGCATTCAAAAAATATATAATGCGAGAAGGAAAAAGGCAAGCAACCGATTGACCGACCAAGTCCTCAAAGGGGTCAAGTTTGTTGAGCTCCACAACAGTCGTCTCAATTGGATCTGGCTGCACACGAGCCTGGAAGGCATGCTAGCCACCCGAAGGAACATATGAGTTCAAGGCAGTAAACTTCCCTCCGAGGCTGTAACCAACAATAGGTAAGTAGAAGAAGCAGACGAAACGGGAAAGAAGAATATTCACTAACAAAAGATACAATCTAAATCACAAACCTAGCACGAAAGGAGTTGATATCAGATATGTCTTCATCAATATACCAACGGCAAGCAGAGCTACCACTCAGGCTCCTAACACCTATAAGACAACCATAACATGGAAAGAAAGGGTAAAGGCACAACCTAAGCGGTAAGAATGGACGCAACTGACACACATAGAGCTAGAGAGCATTCGAGAATGAAACAATATTGGAAGAAAACCAAGGCAGCCTAAACGAAAAAAAACTAGTGATTACCGTGAGATGTCTTTGGCAATGTCCCTACAAATATAGCAATGACTGGTTCTTTAGCTCCCATTGCACGGACTGTGTCTGCGTCGAACTCACTTGCATGGGCACCCCAAAGAATGATCCTCATCTCCTGACACCTGTATACGCATATTGAAGAAACCAAGTGAATAGGTAGACCTTCGAGATAAATAAAAATCGCATATAAGCAGCAGGGGAAAAGGAATTCAGGTGGAACTACTCACAGCAGATCTGTAAGCACCACTATCCTAGTATCCGAAGCCGCCGTCTGATGCGTGATTCACCCAATAACGTCTGCAAGAGGAATGCACCCCATATAAGTGACAGATAATAAAAGGAAATGAAAAGGGAACGCGTACATCACTAAAGCAGAATCTAGATCTCAAAAAAAGCATTGGATAGGAAAACAAACTAACCAATGAAACGTGCAGGCGTCAAAGCAGGCTTTGGGATATCTGCAAATGACGTTAGGCTGTAAGTGCAGAATGGAAAAGCGTCTTCCATCCCAGGCCTTTCTTCCACCACACTATAACTTGTAAACTGGACCATATACGGGCTCTCCACTGGCCTGAATGATGTCTTAGACGGGTTGCAGAGAAACTTCTTTATAACAAACACCTTCCCTTCCTTTAGCGCATGTTGTAGGCGCTCCGCCGGGTTAGGAGGAATCTGACCATACATGTGTGTCCCCTAAAGAAGATGGGCCTCACATGAGAAATAAACAAGGAAGATAAAAGAAGATGCACTGACATAACATGGCATACAGAAATAAGCGAACAGTCAGACCAACCCGACTATCAATGAGGACCAAGTCAGTATGTATGATTGGGCCTTCATCAGTTCCTCCACGGTAATGCCACATCCGCGACACAAGAGCGCAGATAGTCCACTGCTTACTCTTGTCATGGATTTCAGAGAGCAAGTTGTGTGCCATCTACAACAATATAAGCATAATCAACAACCAGATAGCATGGAAAGGAGACATGAAAAGGCTAGCATTAAATAGACGGGAGCCAAACCAGAGTGTAAATGCATCATGGAAGATGGGAAAACAACAAACTTGCGGCAACTATAATCAAAAGCAGAGACCAAGCATCAAAATCCCAAACCACATGCCCCATTAAATAACGCTTAGAAGACAAACCCGTAGCAGGATCCAAAAGTTTAAAATATTCGCCAAAAGAGCAAGCAAACTGGATATAATGACCATTATTCAGAAGCAAGCATGTATAATCTATATAGGAGGCAACACGGTAACCAGGCTGTAGAATGGAGCACCAGCAGCTTGGGAATAGCTCTAGATCGGAGATACTGTAATAGTTGGGTTCGGAAACTACTTAGAGCACGACCAGCTGGATATATGCTATAAGCAGGTACATGCAATATATACACAGCAAAGAAAAGATCACAATATCGAAGGGCGAAGGGACTGGAATATTTCAGAGAAGACAATATTCTAAGTCTCAGAGCCAGAAGTTCCATCCTCATTCTCAATTAATATCCGAAGAGCCTTCTTTGAAGTCACACGTGAAACTGCCACATCAAGTTGGCCATGTGTAAACACAAAGGTTTTAAGATACAAACCAACCGCTGCAAGAGTTTGGCCTTGGCTCTTATTAATGGTCATAGAATACGAAATCCTGATAGGGAATTGGCGTTGGTGCAGAGTAAAAGGCCATTTAGGGTCTCTAGTAGTAAGACATATTCTTGGGATGCAGACGGTATCTCCAATATTCGAGCCAGTTATAACAACTGCCTCGATCACCTTTTCTGCAAGTCTAGTAACAATCAAGCGTGTACCGTTACATAGACCAGCAGCCTGGCTTATATTCCGAAGAAGCATGATAGGAACCCCTCTTTTTAGTACGAGCCTATGGTAAGGAAATTGTTGACTTTAATAGTATTCAAGATTTCTACAGGATAAAAGAGATCCATGTTACGCACTCCATCAGCAGGGCTCCCCATGCTATCATAGCTTAGGTACTCTCTTTCCTCTCCAGGTACAAGGGATAGAACATGCTTATTGATCTCTTCAGCTATTTCATTTGTGGGTGTTAAAATAGCTCTTTCTCTTAGGTAGTTAGGATCAGAAAACCTGCTAATGAATTCCACATAAATGGAGTCAACAATAGCTAGAATTTTCTCGCCATCGGTGGATACTAAATGCTCAGCAGGAATGGTTATCCAAGTTGGGTCAGACTCCCCTTTACGAGCGACGGCAGAGATCGCACCATCACCAATATCCAAAACCCATTTCGCAAAAGATTCATCCTTGGCTTGTACATCTGGGCTAGACGTCCGAACAGCTAAACGCATGTTCTCAGTAAGATGGAGAATTTCAGTTGCATCCCAAAAAGGAGAATTAGTAACTACAGCATTTGCAATCTGAGATCTAGTCCCATCCTCAATAACTGGCAGAATTTGTCTTAAATCACCGCCCAAAACAACTATCTTTCCACCAAACGGCAACTTAGCCAACAAAAGATTATTTTAGAGACAAAACATCTCGAAGGCTCTGATCTAGTGCCTCAAAGCATCTCCTATGGGTCATCAGAGCCTCATCCCATATGATAAGCGAGGCAGTCTCAATCAAAGAAGCAAGCATGCTAATTATCCTAATGTCGCAGACCCCGTTATCATCAAGGTCAAGAGGTATCTTGAACCTTGAATGGGCCGTTCTACCGCCAGGCAATAGAAGCGCCGCAACGCCAAAAGAGGCGACCGTTAAAACTATTCTTTTATGGCCTCTAAGGTAAGAAACAATGGCATTCCAGAGGAAAGTTTTTCCCGTACCTCCAGACCCCGACACAAAAAACAACCTAGGTCTATCAGCCCTCACTCGTTCAACAATAACTGAAAAGGCCCTTTCCTGGCCCTCGTTAAACTTTGCACGCAATACCCCAACAGTTGTAATGAGGCTCTCAAAATCCTGACACATCTCATCGCTAATCATGCTTCCTTGAGACGAGGCCGTATCACGGACACTTTTCAAAGGCAACCCATAATATAGAATACTAAACCCATTTTTAGCAAATAGAACTGCTAACTTATCTAGAAGCATATCCCTTAGTTCTTCAACAGGAACGCAATGAGCTGGATCGCAAAGCAAAGAGCGAAGCCTATACTAAATGTCCTCAGCCAAATATACCCAGTATTTCTCAAAGAAAGCTCTTTTATCAATGATATCACAGAATAAAACCATAGTAACAAACAGCTGCCTTTGTTGCCCGCCCATACCCTAGGTTAGAGCCTCATCGAACGAGCCATACCACTCAACGTCATCCCCAAGTAAACCCCTGGCTGAACATGCCTCTCTAAACGTCCCGTACACAACACCACCGTAAGTCCGAACATCAGAATAACACTTTGCACCCTTGACAAGCATTAACAACATTCTTAGATAATAAAGCTCGCCAACAGAAGGATGAACATAATATATCCTACCAATCTTGTCCTTCCGCTTTCTACGCATCCATTTTTTTTGTCTGCAACCCAAGCATATCTAGTAGGGAAATCACAGTATGTTAAAGACCTGCCCCTTTTAGACCTTCTATTGGCAACAAACCATTCAGTCAACATAGTTTTGTGGAGCAAGTCATTATTAATAAGTGAAGATAGATTAGCCTTTGCACGGAAACGAACGATATGTTTATTTAGGAGATGAACAGGTAGTCTCTCAACAGAAGGCATCTTGCTATGCAGGTCATACCCATATGATCTCCAAAAAGCATCATAAGCACAGATGTAGCGACACTCTCGGTATTCCTGGATTTCATCAACTCCTTCACCGTCTCCATCGCCTCCTTTCTTAATCCTTTCAAACAGGGTCTTTGAAAAGTCAGGCCCCTTAGTGACATACTTATAAAGATATTTGATGACATTTGTTTTATCACACCACTCAACATTTAAATGGGCCTGGTACCTTTTAAGAAACACCATATTGTAAGGAATAACATGTCTGTTGTCTAGCCTAACCCTATTCTTAATGATAAAACGACCATCTTTGCGACGCCTATACATAGGGAAACCTTGTTCATCAATTGAAGTTTCATCCTAAAATGATTTCGGGTATTTTTGGAGCACACACCATCCTTCATGCAAGGACATT
Organism: Alopecurus myosuroides; assembly: GCA_028641055.1. Taxonomy (NCBI): domain Eukaryota; kingdom Viridiplantae; phylum Streptophyta; class Magnoliopsida; order Poales; family Poaceae; genus Alopecurus; species Alopecurus myosuroides. The sequence goes on from CM054057.1 coordinate 546,968,091, forward strand.
TAGGATTATCTTCTCCACACGGGCCATGCACCATGAATTCAGAAACAAGGGCATAACCAAGAGGGTCCTCGACAGGGTCAGGGATCTCCGCACAGACGAACGAATCGATCATAGTAGGAGTGACCTGACCCCGTATGTCTTTGTCTTGCTAGACAAGAATATGATCATGAGGAAGGCCTCTCTTCTAAAATTCTACAGTATGCAACGCTGGAAAGGAAAGAGATAGACACAATCAAAGAAAGGAAGACAGTAAAACAAAGGCACCCAACAAACAGGCAGGAGCACCCAAAGTTACCTGCAACGATGGGACTATATGCTTCACCGGCCTTAATCTGATCAAGATATTCAGCAAGTTTCATATGGTACACCCTAACAACAAGATCGGGCCTATTATGTGATTTCTGACCAGGCTCGAGAGCCTCAGTGATTTCTGGCCATTTAGGATTACATGTGAAAGTTGTAAAATGTCCGGAGGACCATGAACACGTGAAATAGCTACTGCATCCTGAAAGTTCTCAACCATATAACGACGAACACCAGTAAAAGAAGAGGGCAGTATGTTTTTCTTCCCTATGGAAGAACCATCAAATTTCCCTTCTCCTACTGTGTCTACAAGGCCCTGAAGGTTTTCAGCCCTCAAATTATCATTGCATTTCAGAATGAAGTGCAACCTGCATTCATCAATGCAAGCACGGGAATCTACTATGGCCTGATCAGAAAGCAAACCACAACATAGATAGGGATTATGCTGTTTTGGCTTATAATGACCGCAGAAGGAATAAAAATCTTGCATGGTTACTTTAAGGCGCTTGTTTGTACTCTGGGGATCCACTCCAATATATGGCACACCAAGCTGGAACCCTCGCTCAGCATACGGAAAGATAAGAGGGTACTGTAACGCCATGTAAGCAGGATGCAAAAAAGAAATGTACTGCAGCCTGTCCTCCGTACTACGAATGATTATGTCACGACACGGGGACATAGTTGTAAACTCACCGACCACAAGACCCGCAAGTTCATCCGTGGCAGGTAGATTAAACTGAGGACCATCGTTTGGACCAGGAGCAAGTATATGGATAGAAATTTCAGCATGCTTATTTTCTTTAAAAATCTGCTCAGCCATACGAAACTTCTTAACCAACGAATTCTCAGCATTAAGCATCAGTCTAAGACCATTAACTTTTACCTCATCTAAAGCACCCTCACATTTATCATCCTTATTTAAAGCCTGAATTCGATTTGCAACCTTATTGCCCGTGTTAAACGTCTATAGCTCTGCAAATTTTGGTTTGTTGCCTCTTTTAGGCAAAAGTCCTCCTATGCAATGACAAAGAGCACCAGATACCTTAAAGATATTAGGCCCCCTGCCATCGTTTAGCGAACGATAAATGGTTGCTCCCATTGATGTAAATGCAAAGAGACAATTGTATTGCCGGATTTTTTTAAGGAAGGCCATGCTGCGGGGTGGCCCGGTGTAGTCCATTAGGTCTTTCAGGAACCCAGGAGGATCCCTGAATGGTTGAATGAACACTCTACCACCCTTGCAGCAGAGGTTATAGGCCACACGCCTCTTTGAAATAGCCGACTCTTTCTTCACCCTCTCCTGGTACCAAAAGCATGCCTTACATCTAAGACAGTCGTACTCTGGACCTCCGTAATACGACATGTCTACATAGGAAGCTAAGAAACAATCCATGTGTTCAGGAGAGGAGCACACAAGGAAAAAAAACACAAGCAGCCCACAGGAAAAACTAAAGCACGCTCTACCTTTCAAATAATCAGTTTCTTCCACCGTGAAGCCAACTCAACCAGGTGCCAAGGGAGAACGGTAAGGAGCATCTATAGCAAAAAACGCATAGGGATGGTTCACTACAGTCAAACACGGACGGCACGATCCTAGGGCTTAACACACAACGATAGAAAATAAGGTAGGCACCTGTGTTTCTCCCACACTTTCTATCATATATAACCTTCCGCTTCTTTCAATTGACAGCAGCAGCCTCTCGGCTCACGACTGGAAAAAAACCCATCATCTATAGCAGCGCCACATATGTCGCATGGACATATCAGTGAGCAGAAAACAAAAGAGTAAACCCAGAAACAAACAAAGGAACAGAAGACATACATGTCCTCTTCCGAACAGGCAATAAAAGGAACACAGAGTGCGGTATAACTTGCGCCCGTGGTAGAGGGATCCTGAGCGAAGCAGCACGTCGACGAAGGGGCGGTGCTTTAGGCAAACTGGGTCGCACTAGTGCCAAAGGTATCTTGCGCCGAGCAGCACGCTTACGAACAGGGGGTGCTTTAGGCACACTACGGCAAACAGGAGGACGACAACCCCACGCCCGAGCACGCTCTCTATCATGTATAGCCTTCCGCTTCTTCCAATTGGTAGCAGCGACCTCTCAACTCACAACCGGAAAGAAATCGTCATCTATAACAGCAACAAAGGAAACACGCGCACACATGATCATCCAACAACGCCATACGGAAAAGAAAGAACCCCCAAAAAAGCAGAGGACATACATTTTCTCTTCCGATCGGGCAAAGGAACTAACCCAGCCGGCGGCACGGCCGATACTGCTGGCAAAGGGAGCGCGCGCTGAGAAGGGCGCGGACCAACCATTTCAACAACCGAAAGCCATAGCGATGAGCTCGCTAAAACTGAAGGCACTGCAGCAGGACCAAAAAAACAGAAAAGAACAAAATCAGAAGAAACACAACAGCAAGCAATATGAAAACAAGGGCATGCAGATTTGGGCAAGACCCCAAAATCAACAAAGGCCAGCAGGGAAAAAACAGGGCAGGGAAAGCATGAAAGCAAGAAAGAAAAACTAAGAATCAAACAGGGGCATAAACTTAACAAACTGGCATCAAAAGATCCTCAATCCCAATAAAAGAGGAAAAATAACAAACCAAAAGCAACTAAGCTGCCAAGGCACCAGCAGAAACAACAGAGGCCACCCACCTAAAAAAATGCAGGGAAAGCAGGAAAGCATATAAGGAAAACCAGAAGGGGAAAACAAAGAAGCAGAATGGAGGCCCACGGGCCGCAAGACCGGCAGGCGCAAAGCAAACCAGAAAATAGCACATGGGCCAGCACTAAAGATACGCATGGAAGGCAGTGAGGGGACCTAGGCCGAAAGTAATGGACGCTCAGAGATTACCCGCGTGTTCTTCCTGGGGGAAACCACTGTGCTCGTGAGGGAAAGTACACACTATATCAAGGAAGAAACAAACTACCGCAGACAGCAATGCAGACATGAATTTATTACCCATTAAAGAGACTATACATTAATACGGACCCGTGCAGAATGGAACACATAGCACCCCAACCAACATTCTAGATGCGACGCACAGAAGCCAGAAGGCATGAATACAGAAGTGCCCAGTCAAACGGCTACGAACCAACACATCCAAAGACACCTTCCGAACCTAGGCGTGCGAGCTCTTCCTGCGAGCGACCAGCGGCTCGTGCAACAGATGCAGCCATCACAACGGCAGAATACAAAGATTCCCTATAGGCCAACATGCAATCATAGTTTTAGCCCCGAAATACAAAACCATATAAAGCCCCAGCTAGCACAGACCCGTCTTCCGTCACTTTAGTTAGATAAGAGATAGATGGCATAGCGTAACGCGCCGCAACAGCCTCTAAAATCAGTATAACAAAGGAAACAACATCACACATCATGTGTAGGAACGCAGAATAATAAGTAAGGAAAACAAATCACCGAGAACACACACAACACAGGGAACCGGAAAAACATGAATTAGCACATAGCGGTAGGAAAATAGGGAACTAAGAGGGCTTTTATATGCAAACCTCGAGAACGGACGAATACCGCGAGCCGAGCAAAATAGCAGGAGCAGTCAACAAGAAGCGACGACGGCTGGTCGGATCCCAAACAGTACCCAGTCCTGCAAACACACAGGAAGACACAGAGGCATTTCATCAAACAGATGAGCTGCAGCATAAAGAAGGAGGGCGAAAAACGCAGGAGGCAGAAGGATACTCACATGAACGAACGGTCCTTGAAGGGGCTGGATCAGACGCGGGCCGATTGCAAACGAAACTGTGTAAGAAACAAATGAGAATAGGAATCGAGGAACACACACGACGGGAAGCAAGGAAACGGCGGAAGAAAGGGGCCATCCAACCTTAACCGCAGGGGCGACGCAGCGAGCTTGACATCCTCCGTCTCGAAGAAACCCTAGGGAAGACCAAAGATCACGGGCAGTCTGTAGAGGCGTGCGCTCCGGAAGTGACGAGGACGAAAAGCTAGCACAGGGGGGAAAGGGATGGGGAGAGCAGATGAGAGGAGCGTGGCGAAAGGCACACAGCCGCAAGGACTTCCAAACACACAAACAAGGGGGCCCACGTGCCAAGGGGGCCACGCACAGAGACCACACAGCCCTGGACTCGCGTGATCGAAGCAGGGCGGGGCAAACCCATCTATCTACTCAAACCGCACGCGGCGAGTGGCAGCCTCTGAGAACGGGCATACAAGCGGCACACAGAGAGCCCGAGAACCCGTCACACCGACAGATGGACCCAGGCATCACCTGGCCCACAGACACGAAACGCGCAAAAGGCAGGGACATCACGGATCCGCGGCGTCCAATTCGTCCAGGCAGGAACCAGAGGCAGTGGGCCAAACAGGAAGAGGAGACAACCAGCGCTGGACGGACAGGAAAGTCCACGCCACCGGTCCCACCACGTCCTCCTCTCCCCACCAAGCAGTAGCGGCGTTCGAAGGCAGAAGATCCAACGGCGTGGAGCGAGCAGAACCTATAGGCAAGAGGATCCGGGCCTACACGTGGAGGCAGCAGGAGAGTGCGCACCGCGAGCGTCGCTTCCTCAACGATTGGCAAAGACAGACTATGCCTCCAGCTGTTATAGGAGTAATTCCTCTGTACTACTCCCTCTGTTCACAAATAGATGACTTCCATTTGTCCAAATATGAATGTATGTAGACATGTTTGTGTCAAATACATTCATATTTTTTTTAGATAAAAGGCCTTTCGCCCAACTTTGAATTAACAAAGCCAAACAAGGTTCAGTGGTTACGATACAAATAGCTGGGCATACAGCTTAGCCGAAATAAAGACGAACAGAGCCAACCACCAGAACAGGTTGGGCAAAAGCAAAGACTAAGCACTATGCGCTAGGCAGAAGGAAGGACAACATGTTGGGCATACAGCTTGCGCCGAAGAAGTAACTGCAACAAGAAAGCAACATGAAAGCGACGCCAGAGGTGGGGGCTTCCGGCGGCTAGTAGCGAAGCAGCAAACAAGAGCGGTGGATCCTCTTCAACTCCTCAGTGATAAGTCTAGCATCCTCCTGGTCCTCCCCCCGAAGCGTAGGTGTCCACAGCTGTAAGAATAATGATGTTTTAAACACAATGTCAGCAGGGTGATTAATGATTTTTCCTTCGATCGCATGTTTATTGCGGATGGTCCACAATGCCCAGGATTGGGCGAGGAAAAGGAGCCAGCCGCGTCTGATATCTCTAGGTTGCGACGTGGATATTAAGTGAAGCCATTGCTGTCTAGAGTTTGGGTTCCAGGCCCTCCCTAGGGCCTGTTGCGCCACGCTCCAAGCGAACGATGCTAGAGAACAAGCGAAGAAGATGTGGTCGGCATTTTCCGGTGCCGCGCAGACCTTACATAGACCGTTAGAGGGGCCCTGACGAGTCGCAATTTGCTCGCCAGAGGGCAGTCTGTCTAACAGCAGCTGCCACGCGAAAACTTTAATTTTAAGAGGGAATCTAGCTTCCCAGATATCCTTGTGGAAAGGAATCGGAGTGCCCTGAGAGAGGGCAGCATACATGGACCGGACAGAGAAAATTCCGGTGCTCTCTAGCCTCCAGGAAATCCTGTCAGGCCCCTGAGAGAGGTGAGCCTCTTGAGAAATAGCCATTAACTCCGTCCATTGAGCGAGGCCTCTAGGGTCCAGAGAGCGGCGTAGTCGAATCCCCCTAGGATCGCCTGTTCCACCGAGATGTCCTTGTTGTCACAAATACTGAAAAGGAGGGGGAATTTGGTCGAAAGCGGCCCCTCCTCGATCCACCAGTCCGTCCAAAAAAGGGTTCGACGGCCATTATTGATGTGGTGCCTAGCTCCTACCTTAAAGAGTTGTTTAATCTTTTGTAGGCTTTTCCAAAACTGTGATCCCCCCTAGGATTGCTAGCGAATATGTCACCTTCCGGCGCGTATTTATTACGGATAATGACTGCCCACAGATCATCATCTGCCTGGTATAGTTTCCAGATCCACTTAAGCATCAAAGCTTTGTTCATTGCTAGCGAGTTAATCAACCCAAGACCGCCAACCTCTTTCGGTCGGCAGACCGAAGGCCAGTTGATCATATGATATTTTCTATTGGGTCCCAAACCCTCCCAGAAGAATCTTGAGCGGTGAGAGTCCATTTTCTCGTGCACCCCTTTCTGCAAAAGGAATAGTCCCATAGCGTAGGTAATAAGATTATCCAGGCAGGAGTTAGACAGAACCAATCTTCCTCCTGACGACAGGAACCTACCAATCCAGGGTTCTACCCTGCCCGCTAATTTCTGAACTAGGAACTCCCATTGTTCCTTTGTAAGTTTCCTATCAGAGACTGGAAGGCCGAGGTAAGTCATTGGGAATTTTCCGGTTTTGCAATTAAGTTGGCGCGCTACCCTTAGCTGCACCTCCTCCGGTTGGTTCATGACTATAACCTCACTCTTGTGATAGTTGATCTTTAATCCCGACATGTTCTCGAGGCACATGAGGAGAAATTTAAGATTAGCCACCTCGTGGTCGACACATTGGATCAAGATGATCGTATCATCCGTGTATTGAAGGTGAGTTACCCCTCCGGGGTATAAGTGTGGGACCACCCCGTGAATGTGTCCGGCGGCATTAGCCTTGTTTAGAATCGCCGAGAGCCCCTCGGCAACGAAATTGAAGAGCAAGGGCGATAGCGGATCGCCCTGTCTCACTCCTCTTTTATTACGGAAGAAGGGGCCCATTTCCCCGTTAATGGAGATGGCCGTTTGTCCTCCTTGGATAAGCTGCGAGATCCTATGGATGTATCCCGCGTCGAAACCCTTTCGACGAAGGATGTCAGTGAGGAAGTCCCAGTTAACTCGATCATATGCTTTTTGGAAGTCCAGCTTTAGCAAAATCCCCCCCAGGTTTTTGGACTTTAGTTCGTGGACAATCTCCTGAAGGGCCAGAGCCCCGTCTAGAATGAATCTCCCTTTGATGAAGGCCGTCTGATTACGGCTAATTACTTTGTTGGCTATTGGGTCTAGTTTGCTAGCGTAGGCTTTTGCAATGATCTTGAAGATCACATTGATGAGCGCAATAGGGCGGAACTGGCCAATGGTGTCCGCGCCTGGGCACTTGGGAATCAGGGATAACACTCCAAAATTAAGTCTCGAGATGTCTATTCTGCCCAAAATGAAGTCGTTAAGGATGTGCAGCACCCCGTTCTTCACAAGATGCCAGAATCTTTTGAAGAAAATTACCGGGAACCCGTCCGGTCCGGGGGCGGTATCTGTTTTCATTTCTTTGATTAAGACCTCGAGCTCCTCCTCTGAAAACGTGCGGCAGAGAGCCTCGTTGTCGTGATCCACGACCCTCGGGGAGTTGGCCCAAATAGATGGAGCTAAATTGTAGTGTCTGGGAGTAGTCGACCCGAGGAGCTCTCTATAGAAGTCGTAAATATGTTTCTGTAGCGCGGTTTTCTCCGAGATCACCTCATCACCCTTGATGAGCGAGGAGATAATGCACTTTCGTCTTTTGCCGTTAGCTATGGCATGGAAGTAGGCGGTGTTAGCGTCCCCCTGGAGGGCCCACCTAATTCTGCCTCTTTGTCTCCAGTATACCTGGCCATGGGCAGCCCGGCCCGGACGGCCCGACCCGACCCGGCCCGAAAATCCCGGGCCGGGCTGAGCCCGACAGCACCATCGGGCCGGGCTCGGGCCTGGGAATCTAAGCCCGGTGGTCGGGCCGGGCCGGGCTCGGGCCCGGCAAAATCATGTTTTCAGCCGTAGTCGGGCCGGGCTGGTCGGGCCTGGGCGGGCTTTCTCGGGCTCGGGCCGGGTTCGGGCCCGTTTTCTGCAGCCCGACAGTCGGGCCGGGCCGGGCTCGGGCCTAAGTTTTGCCCGGTAATTTTTTTAGGCCCGGCCCGAAGCCCGGCCCGGCCCGAATTTTGGCCAGGTATAGTCTCCAGTACTCCTCCTCTGCCCTATATAAGTGAATGAGTTGATCCTCTAGGTGAAAGCGTAGGGCCCATTCTTCGTCCTCTAGACCAAGGGAGTCTGCTAAGACATCGAGTTGTTTGATGGACATGAGAAGAGCATCTTTCTTCTCTCTATGGTTCTTCCCGAGGTTACGGCTCCACCCTCGAAGCCATTGTCTAGTTCCACCGCTCATAAAAGACCACCAGTCTAAGATGTCCCTTCCTCCGACTAGGTGGGACAGGGAATCCCACTTAGCCGCAAGGAGCTCGGGAAAATCGGGCAGCTCCAGCCAGCCAGACTCAAAGAAGAATCGGTTACTGCGTATTATAGTCCCTTCGCCGGTGTCCAGGATGAGGGGGGTATGATCAGAACCCAAGCTGGTTTCCGCGACCAGAGATAAAAGAGGGAATTGGCTGTCAAGAGCAGGAGAAACAAAGACTCTATCTAGGACGCATCTGATTGGATTCAGGCGTTTATTCGTCCAGGTGTAACGGGCCCCAGCACGCTCCACCTCGCGCAGACCCCAGTTGGCTATGTGTAAGTTGAACATGGCCACTCTGGCCCAATTAATGTTGTCATTGTTTTTGTCTTGACCCCCCCTGATCAGGTTGAAGTCCCCTCCCATGACTATCGGGAGTTGGGTGTTATCGATCTTAGCCGAAATCTCCTCTAAGAATTGGGACGAGTTCGAGTGATCTGCAGGACCATACACATTAATGAAAAGGAACTTCTTACTGGAAGGGCGATGGCACACCTCGAGGCTAAGGAAATGAACACCCCTGTCCATACTTCCAACGTCGAACAAATTGTCTCGGACTCCAATGAGCATCCCACCCGATTGGCCAGAGGCCGGGAGCCAGTTCCAAAAGAAAAGTTCGTTAGCCTCTAAGCTGCGGAGTTCCCTGTCCGAAAAGTCCTGTTTAATTGTTTCTTGAAGACAGACTACGTCTATTTTATGGTTCCGGAGTAGATCCTTTAGCAGAGTTCGACGCCCCGGTGCGGCGAACCCGCGAATGTTTAGGAAGAGCCATCGCATTAGGACACCGCGGGGGTATCCCGTGCTAGGCGGGTGTTCGGCCGAGTAGTGACTGGTTCCCTCGCAGTAACTAAAGCTTTTGATTTTTTTCTTATAGGGTTTCTTTGGTTGTTGACGGGCTAGCGTTTGTTTCCTGGTTCTCTTGGCAGGGCAACCCGAGCCACTTCCACGAAGGGGGAGAGGTGAGCGCGTCCCCGACACCGCCTTCTCGATGCTCAAGGGGTCCCTAGTTCCCTGCGTGGAAGGGACAGCTGGAGTAGTGGGATCCCTATCCCTTGTGGGCTCTGTAGGAGAGCCAGGAGCGGAGTGGGACCCTATCGCTTTCTCAACAAGGGGTGTCACCTGGGTCTTAGCATTTTGCAATTCCCTGGCTATAGCTAGTTCCGCTTGGGCAAGCTCAGAGGCTCTAATAATGGACAGAAAAACCTTCGGAGAATCAAGAGTCGTGGTATCTAGCACGATCCCGCTATCGGTCGCCACCGCAAGTAAATGGTCGTCATTAACATCCGCGAGGGGAGTGAATTGGTTGAGAGTGGGTACAGACGTACCTGTGTTGTTGCGTGCAGCCGCCCTGGCAGCAGCTCGGTCCAGCACCGAGCCCTCCGTGTGCCCTTCGCCGCGAGCGCTCTTGCGAGTGGCGGACACCGGGATCGCCGCGCTCCTCAGGCCGCGGGAAACCGTGGCAGCCAGTGCCGGAATCACCCCCGCCGAAGCTGCTGAATCGCCGGAGAAATCCGGTTGGGGAAACATCCCAAGCGAGTCAGCCAGGGACTTGGCGGGGCGGTCGGCATTCTTCTTGCTGCGCCGCTCCTTGGCGCGAGCAGCCGCCGGGTCGGAGACCCAATCGGGGGTGTCCACGCCTCTCCCACCAGACCCGAGATTAGCTGATAACGTGAGCGAAGGCGAGGGGGCCGGGGAGACAGCGTCTGCCGACCGGGCGGCGTCTTTACGCGGAGGGGAGGAGGCGTTGAGCTCCAACGACTTGGCCGAGATGAAGGAGCCATACTGGCCAGTCAGCGTGGAGGATGGGGGGACTCCCAGTCCCATGTGCACCTTCTTGCCAGTAGAGCCCGGGCCCGAAACCTTGGACGTAGGGGCCGACTTAGGCAGGGGGGGGAGGGACGGCGGCTGCGCTTCCCGTTCCATTCTCCTTCCTCCTCCGAGCTCTTCTCATTAGCATCATCCTTGTCATCACGGGGGGGAGGCGGGGGTGGAGGGGAGATCGCCGTGGTCCTCCTAGCCGCACGCTCCACCTCCACTCTGACATTGAAACCTTGTTCATTCACGAACAGTGGGAAAGATTCCACTGTCCGAGCTCCCGCACGACAACCAATCTGAATACGGACAGGCAGAGACGGGTCCTCCAGGCTCTCCTCGTCCACAGCCAAAGGGCGCCCCACCGGGCAGGCTGCGATCCTAAGCTTGCTCGTGAAGCGGTAAGGGGGGGGAACCCCGTGGAGTTTCACCCAGGTCGGGACCAGCGCCTCGGAAGCATGCTCGTGAATAGCTCCCTCCAGAACGATGGCGTTGGCCTTAGAGATTGGCAAGCGGAGCCCTCCTCCGCGTATGGCCATCCTGAGGTTGCCGGCAGAGGGGAACACTAGCGAGAAGTCAGCCGCGCTGAGCTGTTACACCTGCCAGTTCCAGTTTTCGTCCACTAGTTCCTTGAACTCCGCCTCCACCTCCGCGGCAGAGAGTTCAGTTCCTTCCACAAACACAGTAGCCGAGTTCGGGGGGGCCCTCCCCATCTCCCCTTCTTCCACCTCGAGGCATATGAAACCTATGCCATCAAGTCCATAGCCCGCCCAGAAGGGGTCGAAGCGATCATCAGTGCCCGTGCACATCGCCGAGGGGTGACCACTCATGTTGCACTTTACACAAAACGGCTCGTCAGTGCAATCCGCCTGGAAGTGTCCCACCTTGCTACAGTTGTAGCAGGTGGCCTTGGAGGCGTCGGTAGCCCCTGCTACCGCTCCCACAGCCGAAGAGCCGCCGGTCCCCTCGACCGTGCCCTCGACCGCGTGCTTCTGGAAGCCAGAGCGGCCTTGCCCGCGTCCACCGCCACGACCAAAGGTCCGGCCTCTCTGGGCTCTACCGAAAGAGCCACCGCCCTCCCAGCGACCATCTCGCCTCGGGCGCTCGCGATCCTCGCGCTGCGCACGTTCACGACTGCGACGCGGAGAGGGGGGCCGCGGTCGAAGGAGCGCCGGTTGACCTCCACCTCGTGTTGCAAGCGGTCCTCCAGATCTCGCCGGTCGCCGCCGCCCGCATAATCCGCATAGGGGCGCTTCCCTTTGCGACCCTCGTCGCCGCGGCCTTGGGCACGGTCCATGGAAGCCAGGAAGGGAGGGGAGAGGGGTGGGTGGATGAGGCGTTTGGCTCTGCAGCGATGGCGGCTCACGTCTTCTGATGAGGCTGGGAAACTTTGGGAAAGGTCTAGGGTTAGGGCAGGCACCCAGCGCCACCCTCTTATAGTCGCGTGGGGAACGGATGGGGCAAAGCTGGGCCGAAACGACAAGTCGCCCGGGCCCCGAACGAAACGGTCAAGCCCACCAACCGGATGAACCAGCGAACCAGACACTGGGCCAACAGGGGCAGCAGGGCCGGCCCAGCTTCCGCCTGCGGGTCCCACCTGCACATAGCATCCTTGGGAAACCCTAGCATCGAGTCTGCGCTCCGCGCCGCCGCCGGCGATGAGGACGGAGCGATCTGGATCACCATTGATCCCACCGCCACGCACGACGGTCTCCCCGTGATATCCGTCGGAGACGAGGAGGCGGGCCCGCACCGTCCCCGCAGAGGAAGAAGCTCCTCCATTGATGTCGCCATTGGCACCTCCACCGTGCCGAAGCGGACCGTGTCCGCTCCCGCAGTCACCGGAACTTCCCTGGAAAGTGCGCCCTGCACCACACCCAACGGTGGGAAATCCGCCTTCGAGAGAGGGGAGTGCCGCACCTGGACGCCGGGAGCAAAGGTTTTGGGAGGCGCCGCCCCGCGCGCCGCCGTAGATCCAAGAGCTCCCGAGGAAGGAGACGCACCCCGCGCCGCCGCGAGCAGATCCCCCATGGAAACCACCCCGCGTGGCTCCACGGGAGAGGAGCTCCATCATCGTCACCGTCAGATCCCGCTGAGAGAGAGCTGCAGACGCCGTCTTCGAGCAGTGAGGCCGCAGACACCGCCGCCCGCACACCTGCCTCCTGCAACTCCTCGAGCACCATGTGGCTCCTCCGTCCAGCCCTCCGGCGGATCTTGGTCCACGCGCGAGACGGCGCGGTGGAAGGATCCCAATCGCCGCGAGCGACGCCTGAGTCCACCGGGAGCCTCCGCGAACGCGCTGGCGAACCTTCCTCCATCGCAACAGCGAGCACCTCCCCTTCCACTGCTACCGCAGCCAACGCTCCAACCTCCGCCGCACCGCCCTCCGGCACGGGGAGGGTCGCAGACCGCCGGCGCCCCTTGCGCCTATGGCCTATCGCATCCGCACGGCGAGGTTCCGCCGGGGGAACCCAGTCGCCCTGGGAGTCGCCCGTCGCCACGGGCCTTCTTTCCGTGAGACACATTCCACAATCAGTTACAACAGCCATCAATACATTCATATTTAGAGAAATGGAAGTCATCTTTTTGCGAACGGAGGGAGTAGTTGTAGTCATGATGGCGGATCTAACATTCTTGCGGGAGCTTTGTCGGCCCTTATACTAGTAGGTTCTACCCAACATGATATCACCATCCTCGGTGATGTGCTTGAAGCCCTTGCCCGATAGCACGCCTAGTTGCGGAGCTTCTTTGGAGCGAAATGCCCCCCCAAAAAAAATGCGGCGTGTGTCCCTTCTTCATACACTTTTGCGGAGCCATAAGCTCGGTGGTTGTAATTACAGTATCTAAGCGACTAAGATTCAAACTAATCTTTCTAAATTAGTATAATTTCTAATTATTATTGATGTGGACCGACCTTTTTGGGGGTGCAATCTCCGCTTCTTCAAGTAACACACTCTAGTAACGTGGTACCACCGGACAAAAATGCTCTACCTTGTCCCCTTTGCCAGTAGATGGGAAACACGTGATGTCTTAGTCAGAAACGTCCTTCATGGTACACTTAGAGCTCTTATATAAATACAAAATATAAAAAATTAGAAGAATGTAGATATTCTTTTTTAGACTGTCGGAGAGGCGGATCTGTCCGAGATAGGATCGCTTCTAGAGGTTCAAAAGCTGGGGCTAACCGCGTTCAAACGAACCTCGAGAGGAACGCTCGTGAAGACAGTCAATGGTGACACGAAGAGTTTACCCAGGTTTAGCCCACTGTGATGGTGTAAAACTCTACTCCTTCTTGCCTGATGGATTGCACTGTGTTGTCTACAGTACAAATGCGAGCTTCCGCGAAGGAGCCACCAATGAGCGCATGCTCTAATAACTCGGCATCAGGGATGACCTCGCCTCCACCGCTGAGCTCGCGGACATGGCCGGCAGGTGCGCCAAGGGTTCAGGCACAACGCTTCTGCCGATGAATCCAATACAGTGGCTTCCAAGGCCAAGGGCAAGACCCGGAGCGATGACGCGAACGCCAAGCGCAAGGATCTAGCCGTCTTGGGGGCAGAGCCAGAACGTAAGCATGGCCGCAGCGACGCCGCTCCCGCGACGTACAACCGCCCCTTCTGCACGTTCCACAGAATGCACTCCCACTCCACGGAGGACTGCTTCGAGATGGGGAAGATGCGAGGCGACCGCCTCATGAGGAGTGTCCAGGAGGGCTACTCTCGAGGCAACAGCTGGCGCAATCTTGGACGAGGAGGCGGCCGCGGCAGCAGCCGCTGGGAAGAGCGCGGACTGAACAGCTACAACGGGTACATAAACTACAACACTAACACCAGCGGCAACAACAACAACGTCCCAACCCACCCCTCCTTAGATGAACGTTGTTGCACATCACCACCCTAAGGGAAACCAGGGCCGTGGCGACAAAAATTGCGGGGACTACCAAGACCCCACAGGCTACATAGCCCGCGTCTTTAGCGGAGCATAAGCTCCCATCTCCAACCTCCACTTCAAGAAAATCTCGCGTGAGATCAACATCGTCCTTCTAGAAGAAGAGGCGGCCAAACCTCTCAAGTGATCCGACCACAAAGTCTCCTTTGACATTCGCGACCACCCCAAGTTCACAAGGAACATGGGCACCATTCACCGGGTCTGCACCCCCACCATCAACAACATCGCCATCACCAAGACGCTCCTGGATGGGGTGTATGCCTCAACATCATCTCGATGCCAACGTTTGAGAAGCTACAGGTGCGCTACGAGCGTCTGGCTCCCACGAGGCCGTTCACAGGCGTCACCGACGGAACCACGGTTCCCCTGGGACAGGTGCGTCTCGTTGTCACACTCGGCACTCGCCAGAACTACCACGCCGAGACCCTTGACTTCGTGCGGCACACATCACCCTCCCCTAGAACGCCATCCTCGGCTACCGAGACCTCGTCAAGTTCATGGTTGTGACGCACCATGCGTACAACATCGCCAAGCTGCCTGGGCCTGTTGGGACCATCACCATCCACGATGAGATGGAAGAGGCGATGTGCTCCGTTGCGCAATGATGGCAGTAGTAAAACAATAGGAGCAGTATGAAAACAAAGATTGCAGTGGTTGTATTATCAGTATGAGGAAAATGGACTGGGGTCCACAGTTCACTAGAGGTGTCTCTCCCAAGACACCTAGATTGCATGTGTGGTAAACAAATTACAGCTGGGAAATTGACAGATATAAAGGCTGCACCGTAGTGCATATGCATGACATGATGATTACTATGTGATTCATGTGGGAATTACAACAAGATACATAGACCGTCATCCAACTGCATCTATGACAAATAATCCACCCTCGGAATGTCATCCGAGCAAACCTTGTGTATTGAGTTGCAAGCACCATATAATCGCAGTAAGCAAAGTGTGTAATGTAAACAATGTAAACATCGTTGTTTTCTCCCTAATGGCAACAACACATCCTCCATCTGTCACGTTTCTGTCACTCGAGCAAAGCTGCAAAGGAGGCATGAACTCACTATCGATCATAAATACTCCCTCTTGGAGTCACTAGCATCTACTTGGCCAGAGCATCTACTAACAACGGAGAGCATGCAGGATCATAAATAATATACATATGAAAGGAACATGATAGATTGATAATCAAGAGGCATAGCATTCAGTACTCATCGGATTCCAGCAAACACAACATGAGGCATTACAATAAGATGATCTTGATCATGTAGGGCAGCTCACAAGATCTAAACATGAGGCATAAAGAGGATAGAACAACCATCTAGCTACTACTATGGACCCCTGGTCCAAGGATGAACTACTCATGCATCATACCGGAGGCGGGCATGGTGGTGTTAGAGCCCTCCGGTGATGATTCCCCTCCCGGCAGGGTGCCGGGGAGAGCTCTAAAACCCTCCCGAACTAGGGTTGACGATGACGGCGGTTGTGGATGTTTTTCGTGGAAAAGGCTCTTGTGTTTAGGGTTAACCCTTCGAGGAGACTAAATAGGCGAGAGGGCAACGACGGTGGGCGAGAAGGGGGCCACACCACCCCTGGGCGCGGCCAGGGGTCGCCCACCCATGGTGTGGTCCCCTTGTGGCTCCCCTCCAGGTCTCCTCCGGACTCAGTGTGCGCGACAACTTTCTAAGACTTCTGGGCTTCGAATCGTCCAATTCCGAGAATATTTCCAGAAGAACTTTTCTTAAACTAAAAACAGAAGAAAACAGGAACCGGCTCTGTGGCATCTTGTCAATAGGTTAGTAATAGGAAATCGATAAAAATGGCATAAAGTGTAAAGGAAACATGTAGCATATGGCATGAAAACAACATGGAACAGCAGAAATTAAGGATACGTTTATGACGTATCAACATACCCAAGCTTAGTTCCTACTCGTCCTCGAGTAGGTAAACGATAAAAAAATAAATTCTGAGGTGACATGCTACCAACATAAACTTGATCATCTAAATTTTAAAAGAATAAGTATAGCTGAGATCATAGTTCTTTAAACACAAGCATGCTAGATATAATTTTAACAATAAAACTTAGCAGTCACCTTGCATCATGAAAAGTAACACAAATAAAAGATCATGAATAATAATGCACTCGAAAGATATACGTTTGTTTCAAGTATAGAGAAAACATGGCAAAGTGATATTTCGCTTGTCCTTAAGAGTGGGGAAAAACATAAATGCCAGGACACATTCAAAGTTCAAGTGGATGACTACAACAAATAATTTGAGAGCAAATAATAACACATCATGAATCAATTAATAATGTTTCTGGGACAAATGCACATTAAACTCAGAATGGCAATTATGCTCGCTCAACTGTGCATAAAGTTAGAAGATGGAGACTCAACATAAAAGTCAAAGAAAGGCCCTTCTTAGATGGAAGCAGGGATTAATTCATGTGCTAGAGCTTTTTATTTTATTAAACAGAGGTATTGAAAACATTTTTTAGAGAGGTGTATGGTTATGTCAACGAATGGTAAACAAACAATATAGTACGTCACAAGCCAACTAGACTTCACACGAGTGGCACCCATTGAAGGACGCAACTGGGGTCAGAAGGTCATCCCTCTTTCTCTTTTGTTTACACAATTATGCTTTGACTGATAAATCAGGGGCAAAAATAGTGAAGAGAATTTAATAGTAACCGATTTTGGGGCTGGGCACCCCGCTGCCAGCTCTTCTATCATTTGGATAAGAGGATGAAGCCACTAGTCCAGGTGTGGAAATTCCAATCAACAAGTGAGATAAAGATTCTCTATTTACGTCCTCATGAGCTAAAACAGGAGCACAAAACATGAATAATTTTGAAAGTTTTAAAGGTAGCACATGAGAAATTTACTTGGAGTGGCGGTTAAATACCACATGTAGGTAGGTATGGTGGACACATTTGGAAAACTTTGGTTTTTGGGGGTTGGATGCACGAGTAGAGCTCATACTCAGTACAGGTGGAGGCTAGCAAGACTGGGAGCGACAAATCAAGACAGCAATAATGCCCATAATCATGTGTAGCGAGAAAAACATTGTTAATCAAAGTATAAAGGGTATTACAAGTTCAAAAACTAAAGGATCATAGAGGATATAAGTTACTGATTTGTAGTCATAAACTTGGTGTAAGCATGCGCCAAGTCAACCAAATAAAGCATTCAAAGGAGAAAACCACAAATTCATGCTTCAATATGACAAAAACAACTCATGATTCTTTCAATGGCACATTAAGAACTCTCAGCTATTTGAGGCAATTTATGCTACAAACAACTACTAATCATAGAATTATAATAACATCTAGCATGACATGAAAAAGTCTAGTCACAGTCTATACAAGCTTCTATTTGTACCGTTATAAGCACGAAAACTGTACTACTGCTTTCCAACACCAAACATTTTATACTAAAAAAATCTCTCCAAGAGATATAGCAATGAGTAACACAACTCTACTAAAACTAACAGCTCTGAATAAGAGATGCATGAAAAATAGGAGCTAAAAAGGAATTTTGCAGCAACTAGAAGAAAAACTAAGATTACGAGAATAACGAGTATTCATATGAAAAAAGCGGAGCGTGTCTCTATCCCACACAAAGAATGCTAGGTTCCAACAATATTATTGCATAAAGGAAAACAGACGCTCCAAGTAAAAAATTCATATTATGTGACCGAATAAAAATATAATTTCACTAGAAGTGACCTGATAAATTGTTGATGAAGAAGGGGATGCCTTGGGCATCCCCAAGCTTAGACGCTTGAGTCTTCTTAGAATTTTCTGGGATGAACCACAGGGGCATCCCCAAGATTTGACCTTGCATTCTTCTTTGTCACATTATATCATCCTCTTCTCTCGACTCTTGAAAACTTCCTTCACACCACACTCAATGTAATTCACATTAGAGGGTTAGTGCAAAATTAAAATTCACATGTTCTGCAAGGACAGAAGCATTATTGATACTTTTAAACATTATCTACAGACATTGATGTTCTATGGAGCAAAGAAATCCAGTTGACATAGTAAAAGAGAGAATGCAAGCAAAAAGGCAGAATCTGTCAAAACCAGAAGAGTCTGTAAGACGAATTTTTTCGGGGCACTTAAGGTTCTTAGATTAAAAAAAAATGTAAAGAACGGAAAAGTTTCGGAATTAGCTGAAAGGGATACACTTATGAAAACAAATTTATAAATTGCCATTATAATGTCACAAAAAGGGATACACTTATGAAAACAAATTTATAAATTGAATAACTATGCTAAAAATGTGTGATCTACTTATAATGTTACTTATTTCTTTAATAAATCTTGTTGCTATAGGAGTTATAAACAGCTCCCTTTTCAACGTGATTATAATTATAATGTTACCATATCTTCTTATGTTAAGGGAAATTATGACTTTTATGATGTGGAACAAATTGAAGAATTTATTTCTTGGAAGGGTGCCTTCGAAATTGCTTATTTGCTTGAAAATATTGATGATGCACCTTATAAATATGAGATTTATGATATGCTTGAATTTTTCTTTGATAATTAAAAGGAAGAAAAATGCATATATATTAAATATCTTTATAGATGCTCTCCACCAAAGGAAGAGACTAATGCCTTGCAGAAGCCTATGGAAGAAGAAATTGCTGAATCTGGAAGCTCGTTGGATGAAAAAGAGGAGGAGAGTGATGATCAAGTGGAGGAAGAATCGAGTAGATACCCATGTCTACCTCCCAATGAGAGTAAATATTTAACTCATAAATTATTTGATTGCCCTCCATGCTTACCAAAGGAGGATGAGTGTTATATTGATAATTGTGATTATCCTATTGATTCTTTTAAAATATCCCTTTTATATGAAATTGATACTTGCTATACTTGTGACCTTGATACTACTATGAATGAAACTTGTGAGAATGATATTGCTACTATTATGTATGATAATCCATGCCACTTTTATAAAACCTATGATAATCCTCTATTTATTCCAACTATTGATATGCATGATAATGAGGAAGTTTGTTTAGAAAATTTATATGATGATGCTCTAGATGATGGTCCTATGTTACTTGATGTTATAAATTATAATGCTACTGAAAATAGGATTGCTATAATGTGTCCCATACCTTTTAAGAGTGACCAATCATCTTGTTTTGCTATTGCTAAAAGTGAGAAAGAAGAGGTATTTATTTTTAATTTTGATCCCACTATTTTTGAGCTTGATATGAATTGTGTGCTTTTAGACCATGAACAACATGTTTTTTGTGATAATTATGTTGTTGAGTTTGTTCATGATGCTACTGAAAATTACCATGAGAGAGTAAAATATGGTTGTAGGAATTTTCATGTTACTAACACACCTCTCTTTTTGTTGAAAGTTTTAAAATTCCACTTGTTCTACCTTCCCATGATTTCTAGTTTGAACTTCTTTAATTTATTTCTTTACAAGATTCCTATGCATAGGAAGTTGGCTAGACTTAAATTTGTTTTGTACTTGCTTCTTGATTCTCTCTTTTTCTTAATTCATATTTCTTATGTGAGCATCTTCTTTCTTTATGTGCCTAGCTGAAAGGCGTTCAAAAATCACTTCTTTGGAGATAACCCGTGTTTTTATTTTTGCAATGTTTTCTTTTGTTTCCTTTGATTCAAGGTGTTGTTTACTTCTGTATAAAATCCTTTGTATCTTTACTTTTTCGTATTGTTGAGCCAAGTAAAGTCTCTAGTGAAAAGTTGATGCTAGATTTGGATTTCTGCGCAGGAACAGATTTTTGTTGTCCACTATTTAATTCGTATAAATTCACGGAAAAATCGAACCCACCTTAAAAAAATTGCGCATGATCCTCAACTATTTTAGAAACATTTTTTATTTCTGAGTTTTCTGATATGAGCAACATAAGTGCCTCGAAAAAATTCCTCTTTACAGACTGTTCCGGTTTTGATAGATTATTGCTTTTTTACTTTGAATTATCTCTTTTACTCTGTTGAGTGGACTTTTTTGCTCCACAAAACATTAGTGGCTGTAGTAATGTTTATAAAGTATTGTTAATGCTTGTCTCCATGGAGAACATGTGAGTTTTCAATTGTGCACTAACCCTCTAATGAGAATTATCTTTGAGTTTGGTGTGAAGGAAGTTTTCAAGGATAAAGAGAAGAGGATGATATAATGTGATTAAGAAGAGTGAAAAGCCTAAACTTGGGGATGCCCCCGTGGATTATCCCATAAATTTCTAAGAAGACTCAAGCGTCTAAGATTGGGGATTCCCAAGGCATCTCCTTCTTCATCAACAACTTATCAGGTCACTTCTAGTGAAACTATATTTTTATTTGGTCACATCATATGCACTTTACTTGGAGTGTCTGTTTGTTTTTGTTTTGTTGTATTTTATTTTCCTTACTGCAATAAACTTAGTTGGAACCCAGCATTCTTGTGTGGGAGAGAGACATGTTCCGCTTTTTTTATATGAATACTCGTAATCCTCATTTATCATACTCGTATTCTTCGTTTTTCTTCTAGCTGCTGCAAATCCTTTTAGCTCATATTTTTCATGCATCTCTTATTCAGAGTTGTTAGTTCATGTAGAGTATTAGTACTCTCTTGTTTCATTGATAAATTATTTGGAGAGTTTTTGTTGAAATAAAATGATTGGTGTTGGAAAGAAATAAATATTTCATGCTTATAACAGTGCAAAAAGAAGCTTGTTTAGACTGTGGCTAGACTTTATCATGTCATGTTAGATATTATTTTAATTCTATTCTTAGTAGTTATTGATGCAGCATGACTTGTCTCAAATATCTGAGAGTGCTTAATGTGCCATTGAAAGAATCATGAGTTATTTTTATCATATCGAAGCATAATATTGTGGTATTCTCCTTCGAATGCTTTATTTGGTTGGCTTGGCGCATGCTTACACCATGTTATGACTACAAATCAGTCACCTCTAGCCTCTATGAACATTTATTTTTTGACTTTAAATACCATTTATGCTTTGATTCATAATGTTTTTGTCGGTATGCATGATTAGGGCCATTATTTCTCTCTTAATTTGTCGCTCCCAGTTTTTTGCTAGCCTCCACATGTACTGAGTATGAGCTCTACTCATGCATCCAACTCCCAAAAAACCAAATTTTGTCAAATGTGTCCACCATACCTACCTATATGTGGTATTTAACCACCGCTCCAAAGTAAATTTCTCATGTGTACCTTTAAAACCTTTACAATTATACCTGTTTTGTGTTCTTGTTTTAGCTCATGAGGACGTAAGTAGACGATCTTTATTTCACTTGTTAATTGTACTTTACACACCTGGAATAGTGACACATCCGCTTATCCAAATGATAGAAGAGCTGGCAACAGGGTGCCCAGCCCCAAACTTGGTTACTATAAATTCTCTTCACTCGTTTTGCCCTAATTTATCAATTAAAGCATAATTGTGTAAACAGAAGAGAAGAGGGATGATCTACTGACCCTAGTAGAAAGAACATCCTTCAATTTGAGCCGCTCTTGTAAAGTCTAGTTAACTTGTTGAGTACTTTATTGTCTGTTTACCATTCGTTGACATAGACATACACCTCTCTAAAAAATGGTTTTCAATACCTCAGTTTTAATAAAATAAAAAGCTCTAGCACATGAGTTAATCCCTGCTTCCCTCTGCGAATGGCCTTTCTTTTACTTTTATGTTGAGTTTTCATCTTATAACTTGCACAATTAAGAGAGCATAGTTGTCATTCTGAGTATAATGTGCATCAGTCCTAAAGATTATTATTTATTGATTCATGATATGTTATTACTTGTTCTCAAATTACTTGTTTCTAGTCACCACTTGAACTTTGAAGGTGTCTTGGCATTTATGTTTTGCTCTCACTTTTAAGGACAAGCGGAATACCACTTTGCTATGTTGTCTTTATGCCCGAAACAAACATATAACTTTCAAGTGCATTATTATTCATGATCTTTTGTTTGTGTTACTTTTCATGTTGCAATATGGGTTGCTAAGTTTAATTGTTGAAATTATATATGTCATGCCTATTCCTAGAGTACTATGATCTCAGATTACAAATATGATGATCAAGCTTATGTTGGTAGCATGTCACCTCAGAAATTATTTTGTTTTTATCGTTTTACCTACTCGAGGACGAGTAGAACTAAGCTTGGAGATGCTTGATACGTCTCAAACGTACCTATAGTTTCTGATGTTCCATGTTGTTTTCATGACATTTGCTACATGTTTTCTATAGATTTTATATAATTTTTATGGATTTCCTGGGACTAACTAATGGTGCCGGTATTGCACTCATTGGGAGACCTCAAGAGGAAGGTGTGAAGAGCACGGCGGCAAGTTTTCCCTCAGAAAAGAAACCAAGGTTGAATCAACCAGTAGGAGGACAAGGAACTTCTGAAGGTTGATGCAGTTGATGTGGTAGGGCGCACTACCGGTTCAGCAGCAACGTGGAACCTACACAACACAATAAATTCATTTTGCTGGTAATAAAGAGGTTAAACGTATGGTGTGGAAAACAGTATGAGAACAATGTGAAAACAGCATTAGCAGCGTAAAAACAGTAATTGCAGTGCTTGTATTATCAGTATGAGAAAATGGACCGGGTTTCACAGTTCACTAGAGGTGTCTCTCCCAAGACATATAACATGTGTGGTGAACAAATTGCAACTGGGAAATTGATAGATAATGAAACATGCATGACATGATGATTACTATGTGATTCATGCGGGCATTACAACAAGATACATAGACCGTTATCCAACTTCATCTATGACTAATAATCCACCCTCAGAATATCATCCGAACAAACCTTCGGTATTAAGTTGCAAGCAACAGATAATCACAGTAAGGAAAGTGTGTAATCTAAACAATGTAAACACCGTTGTTTTATCCCTAATGGCAACAACACATCCTCCATCTGTCACGTTTCTGTCACTCGAGCACATATGCAAAGGAGGCATGAACTCACTATCGAGCATAAATACTCCCTCTTGGAGGTACTAGTATCTACTTGGCCAGAGCATCTACTAACAACGGAGAGCATGCAAGATCACAAATAACATACACATGAAGATAACATGATAGATTGATAATCAAGAGACATATCATTCAATAATCATCGGATCCCAGCAAACAAAACATGTAGCATTACTATAAGATTATCTCGATCATGTAGGGAAGCTCACGAGATCTAAACATGAGGCATAAAGAGGAGAGAACAACTATCTAGCTACTGCTATGCACCCGTAGTCCAAGGATGAACTACTCACGAATCACTCCGGAGGCGGGCATGGTGGTGTAGAGCCCTCCGGTGATGATTTCCCTCCAGGCAGGGTGACGGGGAGAACTCCAGAACCCTCCCGATCTCGGGTTGACAATGACGGCGGCCTCGGGTGTTTTTCGTGGAAAACTGGTCTATGTTTAGGGTTCACGCATCAGGGGAATAAATAGGCGAAAGGGAAATGGCGGTGGGCGCCGGAGGGGCCCACACCACCCCATGGCGCGGCCAGGGGCGCGCCGCCCTATGGTGTGGCCCCCCTGTGGGCCCCCTCCGGGCCTCTTCAGGGATCCGTGGAACCTTCGGGAATTCTAAGACTTCTGGGCTTCAAATTTTCCAATTCCGAGAATATTTCCAGAACAACTTTTCTGAAACTAAAAACAACAAAAAATAGGAACTGTCTCTGTGGCATCTTGTCAATAGGTTAGTCCTAGGAAATCAATAAAAATGACATAAAGTGTAAGGAAAACATGTAGCATATGGCATGAAAACAACATGGAACATCAAAAATTAAGGATATGTTTATGACGTATCAACATCCCCAAGCTTAGTTCCTACTCGTCCTCGACTAGGTAAACGATAAAAACACATAAATTCTGTGGTGATATGCTACAAACATAAACTTGATCATCTAAATTGTAAAAGCATAAGTAAGCTGAGATCATAGTACTTTAAACACAAGCAAGATAGATATAATTTTAATAATGAAACATAGCAATCACCTTGCATCATGAAAAGTGACACAAATAAAAGATCATGAATAATAATGCACTTGAAAGTTATACGTTTGTTTCAAGCATAGAGAAAACATAGAAAAGTGATATTTAACTTGTCCTTAAGAGTGGGGAAAAACATAAATGCCAGGACACCTTCAAAGTTCAAGAGGAAGACTAGAACAATTTAAGAGCAAATAATAACACACCATGAATCAGTTAATAATATTTCTAGGACAAATGCACATTAAACTCAGAATGGCAACTATGCTCTCTCAACTATGCATAAAGTTAGAAGATGAAGACTCAACATAAAATTAAAAGAAAGGCCCTTCGCACAGGGAAGTAGGGATCAACTCATGTGCTAGAGCTTTTTATTTTATAAAACAGAGGTATTGAAAACATTTTTTTAGAGAGGTGTGTATGCTTATGTCAACAAATGGTAAACATAAAATACAGTACGTCACAGGCCAATTAGACTTCACAAGAGAGACTCCCATAGAAGGACGCATCTGGGTAGAAGGTCATCACTCTTTCTCTTTTGTTTACAAAATTATCCTTTGACTAATAAATCAGGGGGAAATAGTGAAGAGAATTTGTTGTATTAGTTTGGGGCTGGGCACCCTGCTGCCAGCTCTTCTATCAATTGGATAAGCGGATGAAGCCACTAGTCCAGAGTGTGAAAGTGCAATCAACAAGTGAGATAAATATTCTCTACTTATGTCCTCATGAGCTAAAACAGGAGCACAAAACAGGAGTAACTTTGAAAGTTTTAAAGGTAACACATGAGCAATTTACTTTGGAGTGGCGGTTAAATACCACATGTAGGTAAGTATGGTGGACACATTTGGCATACTTTGGTTTTTGGGAGTTGGCTGAATGAGAGAGCTCCTACTCAGTACAAGTGGGAGCGACAAATCAAGAGAGCAATAATGGCCATAATCATGCATAGCGACAAAAACATCTTTAATAAAAGTATAAAGGGTATTACAAGTTCAAAAACTAAATGATCATAGAGGCTATAAGTGACTGGTTTGTAGTCATAAACATGGTGTAAGCATGCGCCAATTCAACCAAATAAAACATTCAAAGGAGAACACCACAAATTTATACTTCAATATGACAACAACAACTCATGATTATTTAAATGGCACATTAAACACTCTCAGATATTTGAGAAAATTCATGCTACAAAAATAACCACTAGTCTTAGAAGTAAAATAACATCTAGCATGACATGAAAAAGTCTAG
The DNA here is from genome assembly GCA_028641055.1 of Alopecurus myosuroides. Taxonomy (NCBI): domain Eukaryota; kingdom Viridiplantae; phylum Streptophyta; class Magnoliopsida; order Poales; family Poaceae; genus Alopecurus; species Alopecurus myosuroides. The sequence goes on from CM054057.1 coordinate 546,993,599, forward strand.
CGACGATCTATACAAGCTTCTATTTGCAACGTTATAAGAACGAAAACTGTACTACTGCTTTCCAACACCAAGCAATTTATACTAAACAAAAACTCTCAAATAGATACAGCAATGAAACAATAGAGTAATAACACAACTCTACTAAAACTAACATCTCTGAATAAGAGATGCATGAAAAACAGGAGCTAAAAGGGAATTTTGCAGCAACTAGAACAAAAAACTAAGAATACAAGCATAACGAGTATTCAATGAAAAATTGGAGCATTTCTCTCTCCCAAACAAGAAGGCTAGGTTCCAACAATATTATTGCAGCAATAAAAAAAAATAAAAAATACGCTCCAAGTAATTCATATGATGTGACCAAATAAAAATATAGTTTCATTAGACGTGACCTGATAAATTGTTGATGAAGAAGGGGATGCCTTGGGAATCCCCAAGATTAGACGCTTGAGTCTTCGTAGAGTTTGCTGGGATGAACCACGGGGGCATCCCAAAGCTTTGTCCTTGCACTCATCTTGATCACATTATATAACCCTCTTCTCTCGACCCTTGAAAACTTCCTCCACACCACACTCAAAGTAATTCACATTAGAGGGTTAGTGAAACAATAGAAAATCCATGGGTTCTGCATGGGCACAAGTTATATTGATAATTTTAGACATTAGTTACAGCCATTGATGTTTTGCGAAGCAAAGAAATCCACTTGACATAGTAAAAGAGCAAATGCAAAAAAAATGGCAGAATCTGCCAAAACCAGAACAGTCTGTAATGACGAATTGTTTCGGGGCACTTAAGTTGCTCAGATCAAAAAACATAAAGAACGAAAAAGTTTAAGAATTATCTTAGGAATAAGCACAAAATAGTTCAGGTCATTTTGATCTTTCCGTAATTTATACGATTTTCTGGTGGACAGTAGAAATCTGTTTTCTGCGCAGAAATCCAAAACCAACTCCAACTTTCGCTAGAAACTTTACTTGGCACAAATAATACATTAAAATAAATATACAAAGGAGTTTCTACAGAAGTATACAACCCCTTGACTCAAATAAAAAATAGAAAAGCAAAGCAAAAAATAAACCATGGGTTATCTCCCAAGAACTGCTTTTCTTTAACGCCTTTTAGCTAGGCCCAGAAAAATGGAATTAAGTGTTTTCAAAAGGAGTGGCATTCAAATCAAGATAAGGCAATTCCTCAATAATGCATTGTATTTTATCTAAATGAGTTTCAGATGTTCGTCTCTTAGAACTTTTAGGTTTACTACTCTCATCAAATTAATTCTCAGGAACAATCCAATCAAAATTCTTTTCTTGGGCTTCATGCAGTGCTACCAATTTAAAGGGGATTGGTATTTTCATCTCCTTTTCACTTTTAGGTTCAGATTTTTCAAGAGAACCAACAACATCTACACATGAGCTTATCATATTCAAATGGTCAAAAACTTTTCAAGCTTTTATAGCAACATCTCCAAATTCTTTAAGCATGGCTTCTAAGATAAAATTTATTTTTTCAATATCTTCAATGTTATTCAAGTTGAGGAACATTTTTTGCGGTATGGGGTGAAGGTTAACAAAACTAGCTTCTGACATGTGAATTAAAGAAGTTGCAGCAATTTCATAATTTGGAGCAAGTTCTACTATGTATTTTTCCTCAAAATTATCATGCTTACTAACATGATTAAATAATTCTTTAATGGTATCCTTCCCAAGTATAGAACCACTAACAACTGGAAGATCTTTCAGGGTAAACTTAGGGAGCAACATGATAAATAATAGTAACTGGGAAACAAAAATAATAACTAGAATAAGAACTTTTTTTTCGTGTTTTTGATAAAGAGAAGCAAACAAGACAAAATAAAATAAACTAAGGAAAACGAAAACGAAGTAAAGAGATTGGAAGTGAGAGACTCCCCTTGCAGAAATTCTCTTCCTCCCCGGCAACGGCGCCAGAAAAATGCTTGATGGTGCAGGTCTTGCACTCGTTGGGAGACCCCAAGAGGAAGTTGTGAAGAGCACATTAGCAAGTTTTCCCTCAGAAAAGAAACCTAGGTTGAATCGACCAGTAGGAGGACAAGCAACTTCTGAAGGTTTATGCAATTGATGTGGTAGGGCGCACAACCGGTTCAGCGGCAACATGGAACCTACACAATACAATCAATTCACTTTGCCCCAACGAAGCAGTGAGGTTGTCAACCTCACCGGTTTTGCTAATAACAAAGAGGTGAAATGTATGGTGTGGAAGACAGTATGAGAACAGTGTGAAAACAGTAATTGCAGTGGTGGTATTATTAGTATGAGAAAATGGACCGGAGTCCACAGTTCACTAGAGGTGTCTCTCCCAAGACAGATAACATGTGTGGTGAACAAATTACAGCTAGGCAATTGATAGATAATGAAACATGCATGACATGATGATTACTATGTGATTCATGCGGGCATTACAACAAGATACATAGACTGTTGTCCAACTGCATCTATGACTAATAATCCATCCTCAGAATATCATCCGAACAAACCTTGGGTATTAAGTTGCAAGCAAGAGATAATTACAGTAAGAAAAGTGTGTAATGTAAACATTGTTGTTTTCTCCCTAATGGCAACAACACATCCTCCATCCGTCACGTTTCTGTCACTCGAGCACAGATGCAAAGGAGGCTTGAACCCACTATCGAGCATAAATACTCCCTCTTGGAGTTACTAGTATCTACTTGGCCAGATCATCTACTAACCACGAATATCATGCAAGATCATAAATAACATACACATGAAGATAACATGTTAGATTGATAATAAAGAGACATATCATTCAATAATCATCGGATCCCAGCAAACACAACATGTAGCATTAAAATAAGATGATCTCGATCATGTAGGGAAGCTCACGAGATCTAAACATGAGGCATAAAGAGGAGAGAACAACCATCTAGCTACTGCTATGGACCCATAGTCCAAGGATGAACTACTCACGCATCACTCTAGAGGCGGGCATGGTGGTGTAGAGCCCTCTGGTGATGATTTCCCCTCCTTGTAGGGTGCCGGGGAGAACTCCAGAACCCTCGCGATCTCGGGTTGATGATGACGGTGGTATCGGGTGTGTTTCTTAGTTAAGCGGTATATTTTTAGGGTTCACGCATCGGGGGGAATAAATAGGCGAAAGGGCGATGGCGGTGGGCGCCCGAGGGGCCACACCACCCCATGGCGCGGCCAGAGGGCACGCCGCCCTATGGTGTGGCCCCCCTCCGGGCCTCTTCGGGACTCCGTGGAACCTTCAGGAATTCTAAGACTTCCGGGCTTCAAATTTTCCAATTCCGAGAATATTTCCAAAACAACTTTTCTGAAACTTAAAACAGCAGAAAACAGGAACTATCTCTGTGGCATCTTTTCAAAAGGTTAGTCCCAGGAAATTGATAAAAATGACATAAAGTTTAAGGAAAACATGTAGCATATGGCATGAAACAACATGGAACATCTAAAATTAAGGATACGTTTATGATGCATCACTAACATATTGACAAGATGCCACAGCGTTGGTTCCTGTTTTCTGCTGTTTTTGCTTTCAGAAAAGTTGTTCTAGAAATATTCTTGGAATTGGACGAAACAAAATCCCAGGGTCTTATTTTTCTGTCATGTACACGGAGTCCGGAGGAGACGTGGAGGGGGGCCCTCAGGCAGCCACACTATAGGGTGGTGCCCCCTTCCTTGGTCGTGGCACCAGGTAGTGTGGGTCCCTCGCGCGCCCACCGACATCACCCTTTCGCCTATTTATACTCCTTGGTAAAACCCTAAATACTCGAGCCTCCATCCACAAAAATTTCTGCATCCGCCGTCATCGTCAACCCTAGTTCGAGAGGGTTCTGAAGCTCTCCCCGGCACCTTGCCGGGAGGGGAAATCATTGATACGTCTCCAACGTATCTATAATTTCTGATGCTCCATGATCATATTATGCCAATTGCTACTTGTTTTCTCCCTTATTTATAGCATTTTCATCGATTTCCCGGACTAACCTATTGACAAGATTCCACAAAGCCAGTTCCATGTTTTCTGCTGTTTTTAGTTTCACAAAAGTTGTTCTAGAAATATTCTCGGAATTGGAAAGTTCGAAGCCCGGAAGTCCTATTTTCCCCAGAAGCATCCAGAAGACCGAAGAGGAGTCGAAGATGGGCACTAGGGGGGCCACACCATAGGTTGGCACGGTCCCCCTGGCCGCGCCTGCTATCGGTGTGGGGCCCCCTGGCCTCCACCGCCTTTGCCCTTTCGCCTATTTAATCCACCCGGATGGAAAACCCTAAGCACTTGATCAAAATCCCCGAAAAAGATCTGCAGCCGCCGTCGCCGTCAACCGTAGATCAGGGGGGTTCTGAAACTGTCTCCGGCACCCTGCCGGAGAGGAAATCATCACTAGGGGCCTCTACATCACCATGCCTGCCTCCGGAGTGATGCGTGAGTAGTTCATCCTTGGACTACGGGTTCGTAGCTGTAGCTAGATGGTTGTCTTCTCCTCATATGCCTCCATGTTTAGATCTCGTGAGCTGCCTATCATGATCGAGATTGATCTTATATAATTCTATAAGATGTGTTTAATGGGATCCGATGAATATTGAACTTATGCCAAGTTGATTATAGTCTTTATTGCATGAGTTATTTGTGATCTTGCATGCTTTCGGTTGCTAGTGGTTGCTTTGGCCAAGTAGTTGCTAGTGACTCCAAGAGGGAGTATTTATGCTTGATAGTGGGTTCATGCCTCCTCACCATCTTGCTCGAGTGACAAAAACGTGAAGGGGGAGGATGTGTTGTTGCCATTAGGGAGAAAACAGCGGTGAGAGTGCCCGCGTGCATAATCATTGCTTACATTACACACATTGTTTAATGCAGTTATCTATTGCTAGCAACTTAATACCTAAGGGGGTCGGATGATAACCTAAGGGTGGATTATTAGTCATAGATGCAGATAGATTCGGTCTATGTATTTTTTTGTAATGCCCACACTAAATATCATAGTAGTCATCATGTTATATTGTGCACTACGGTGCAACCTCAATTTGTCAATTGCCCAGCTGTAATTTGTTTACCCAGCATGTTATCTTTCTGGAGAGACGCCACTAGTGAAACTATGAAACCCAGTCCATTTTTGCACTCTTAAACAAACCACAACAATTTCCTGCTTTCTTTACTTACTGCAAGCATACATCATTTTCCACACTATACGTCTAATATTTGTTTTCAGCAAGACCAATGAGATTGACAACCTCACTGTACCGTTGGGACAAAGTATTTTGGTTGTGTTGTGTGCAGGTTCTGTTGGAGGGATGGTAACAGGTAGGCCCATGCCTAGGTGAAACTCGGCCCGAAGGAAATCACATGAAACCCGGCCCAAGATAGAGGAGTTTCCAGAAGGCCCAAAAGGGAGCGTGGATCTTGTATATCCGTGCCTTGGGTCCACGATAGGAAACTTAGGGTTATGTGTGTGTTCTGGGTAGGATTCTGGGTGTGCCTTGTACGGGAAGCCAGAGAGCCGGGTAATATATAAACCGGCTCTCGGTACAGAGAAATAGAGAGTTTTTTCCAGATATTCGAGTATTCCAGTAACACGAGAGTTGATAAGTTGTAACCCTAGATCGGAGTCTCGGCGACATTGCAGCTCGAGCTACCAGATCCCCAGATAGCATGATTTCCCCTGAGATAAACCCTCTCGCAAACACCAGAGTCGATTTACCCCAAACTAAGTTACCCCTGGTAACGTCTGCCGTGATTATCCCACGACAGTTGGCGCCCACCGTGGGGCCTACGTCCAAAGGTGTTTACGTCACGGGAGAAGCTCGGGAAAGCATGAATAACCTCGTCATCGGCGAGATCATCACCAACCCCGAAGGAGAGAAGATCGTCGACGATTTTGGCTGGGCGCCAGAGTCGGATCGGCTAGAATCGGATCTGTCGTCACGATCGGCCGGGTTAACGTCTTCGTGGGTATGGTACGTACATCCGGTTTAATTTTGGTCGAAGAGATAGAAGACCCGCCATGTTGTTTCATACAGGTCAATGAGCTGGAAAATAAGAAAAGAGTCTCACCATTGCATTTTATTGATCACGATGAGCCGGAAACTCCTGGAAGAGGAGACCCGTGTCGCACCCGGACTTCTAAAGGATACTCGCCGTTCCGTTGAACAGTAGTAGATTGGATTACGGGGCTTACCGGCACCCGCGTCCTCTTACGAGTAGGCCAACACACGTATGTGTGACAACCAACCCCTATCTGTTCAGCGTCGACGTAAACTATCCCATAGAAATCAGGATACTTCCATTGACGTACTTCAAAACATACACACATGGTACGTCAACGGCGTTTGAACAAGTGATATCACAACAGATCTCTACGACACAAAAGATTGAAATAAGGTGCAACTAGCTCTCATTAGAGCAGAGATAGCAAATACAATCATTCAGAGGGCACATGCCCCAACATAACATCATTACAATACAGCGGAAGCATTCAACATGTCTGAGTACAGAAAAGAACCAAATAGGCCTAAGAGGCCGGAAACAAACAGACGGAGCCCATCCACGAAGTCTCGGATCCTGCCCGGGTCCGCTATCTACTCGTCAGCAGTCTCGTCAAACTCCACGTAGTAGCCACCATGTAGATCCTCGGAAACGTAGGTCTGCGGAAACCACAGCCCCAAAGGGGTCAGTACATAAACGTACTGGCAAGCAAGACTCACAGTTCACCAAAGTGTAACCTGTCAACACCAAGCACAGATGCCTGGGGTTCAACGGAAGAAAAGGGGTATGAAAGATGCTGCAACTGGCTGCGCTAACCAACTACAGAAACATACTACAACTGCCGGCTAACAGAAAGGAGATAAGATCGAGGGTTGTAACCAACTAAAAGATAACCTCAAACAAACCCATCCTGGATCTCGCCCCTTATCCAAAGAAGCAATCCGAGGATAACTCACACAGTTGTATTAAAGGTGAATCAAGTTATTGTGTCATCAACCTATTACTAGTCAAGTTATTAATCATTGGGTGTAACATGTTGGATCATTATGTTTAAGTTGTCCTGAGTACTTGTTAGCCAGTACTTTCACCAAGTAATCCATAACCGCGGAAAACACGGCTTCTCGAGAAGATTATCCCTGCAGGGTTGCACCAATTTGGTCGTACACGCAAGAATAACCCGCCAGATGGAAATGCACTTCCACCAAGCGGGGCACTCTACACAACTCGACTCTTCTTCGCATCAAGCCCAAAGAACCTTGGGCGCACGGCTAATCGAGCCCAGAAGAAAATGGACCCTCATAGCACTCTAAGAACGTGTCCCCCTATATGCCGACTACAAAAGTTTCACCCTGGCCTGGGCTCGCAAAAACATGCATGCGGCAAATGGAAAACACGAACTAAATGAGGCGATTTGGACAAGATGCGAATCGAATCAAATTGAGGGGGGCGCCCATACTCGCTTCCCACATGCGGTTAGTGCGCTCATCATGGATCAGTAGACAAGACCCTTTTCCTATTAGGGTCGACACTAGCAGGCCTCAAAACCACACAGGGCCTCCTGCCGGTGCCTTATCATCAAATTTATTATTTAACAGTAACAGTAGCATGATTGATTGATTAAACATCGAGCCCCCAGAACATAATAGAAATAGTAACAGAAAGTAACGGGTAACAGACTCGAGCAAAACAACCTAAGCATGCTAGTAAGACACTGGCTCAACCAAAGGGGTGATAGGAGGGGAGGTGAGGCAATATCAAGGTTAAGGGATTCATGTGATGGGTTCGTAACAGAAACAACTACTACTAAGGCTAGCAGAAAAGAACAACGGAAAGTATCGGTAACCAATGTTGAAAGGAACACAGTGGTTCATGTGAGTGATAACTTGCCTGCAAAACCCAGTAGCCTGGTACTGAGCTAACTCCTTAGAAGGGGTGTCGTAAGTATCGTCGGTCTCAACGTCGTCGTTTATCCGAGAAGAAGCAAACAAACAATGCAGAAAGATAAACAATCAATATAATGGCATAGGTGCACAAACATGGGATGATGCATGTCATGTTAATAGATGCATCAAAATAAACTACTTGACAAGATAACACAATTTAATTGGACCCATATGCAATTGGATTGCATATGGAAAAGATCCATTGAAATAAGTGGAAACAAATGATTTACAATTAATTATTATGTGAAAGTTGTTAGCATGATGCATGCATGATGGTAACAACAAAATAACAACAAATAACAATGATAGATGCAAGTGAAAAAGGATTGGAACAAGTTTTGGAAATGATTAAGTTTGGAAAGTTTGGTTACTTAAACATGTCACACAAGTATTTGTTGTTTTCATCAAGTTAAATTGTTCAAAATAGATAACAAAGTTTATATTTGAAAAGAAAACAAGATTTTAGTTGGATTACATGTTTCACTTGTTGCAAAAGGATTTCAATTGAATTATTTATGAATTAAACAAGTTTAAGCAAGAATTAAATGAATTTAATTCAAACATGAACTTATTTGAATTTTTATTTGTTCAAAACATTAAGTGAGATTCATATTTGAAAAGTTTATGCTTTTATGGTTTGAAAACATATTTTGTATGTCCCAAAAGAATTTGTTTTGATCAAGTTATGAATTTAACAATATTAAATGATTTAAACAAGGTTTAAATCATTTAACCAATTTTAATTATTGAAAACATGAAACAAATTTTATATTTGGAAAGGTGGTTTAATTTTGCATGGAAAACATATTTCATTTGTGGAAATTGGATTTAAAATGAGCAAGTTATTATTTTGGCAATTTTAAATGCAATAAACAAGAAACATTTGTTTTCAGCAATTTAAATTATTCAAACCAGAAAACAAAGTTGATATTTGGAAAGTACATGAAAAATTGATTGGAAAACATGTTTAGTTTGTTGAATTTGGAATTTTTATGCTCAAGTTATGATTTTTGCAAAATTAAGTGATTTAAACAAGATTTCAAATATTGCACCAATTTAAAATATTCAAAACAGTAAACAAATTTTATATTTGGGTAGACAATCCAATTTGGTGCAGAAAACATATTTAAAAAGTTGAATTTGGAGTTGAAATGATTTATTTATGCAATTTACAAGTTAAGGTGTAATTCTGCCATTTTTAGTGAACCAGGGACTAGAAAAATATTTTTGCAGGGCTAAAAAGTAATTTGTAAGGGTCTAGTTGTGAATTTGTGAAGTTGCTGTGACCAAATCATGGAAAAAATAAAAAGTTTGGCTTTTTTGGGGCGCAGGGGGATCGAACCCTGCACCTCACTGTGAGCAAAGGGTGCTGTTGCCAGTAGGGCTGATGCGATGTTGGTGGCAGTAGAGGGGCGTCGGGGTGGATATGCTGTGTGCTGCGGTTTAACTGAAACAAGCGAATAAGGAGGCAGAAAAAGGGTGGGGCTGGGGATTTGATCCCAGCACCTCACGCTGCGCGTGCAAGGTTCGCTGCCAGTGCGGTGCTGTGCTTCTGTTTGAAAAGAAAAGGGGGTGGGAAAGGTTATAGTTCAGATCTCTGTGGTTTTTTTAACTGAATCGAAGTTCAGTCACCTGAACCATCGACAGGGAGGAAGATTGGTCGCCGGCGGTGGCTCGCTGTGCTCGCCGTGGGTGTACTGTGGTTCGTGGGTGAGTGCGGACGTGCTGCTCGTGGCGTGTGGGTGAGAGAGCGTGACCGAGAGGGAGGGGAGAGTGGGAGGCGTGGCTCACCTCTCTGAAGACAAACGGCGGGCGCTCGGTGGCGACCGGCGGCAACTCCGGGACGGCGGCGGCGCTCCGGAGGCGCTCGTGCCCCTCGCTGGACTCGATGAGGACGAGGGTATCGAGGGGAATCCGTTCCCGTACTTAGCCACGGCGGTGGTGCCTCGACACGGCAGCGATCGCCGGAGAACAGAGGGTGGCGGGGTCGGTTTCAGCTACAGAGAGGGAGCCGCGCAGAGAGAAGAAAACAGAGGGAGAGAAAGAGAGAATGGAGGCGGGGAGAGGGAGTAGGAGGGAGAAGGCAGGGGCTAGGGCTCGAGGAGGAGGTTTTAAGGGGGATGGGTCGAGCTGTTGGCCGTCCCTGCTCCGCTGCTGCTACGTGGGTAGCACGGATGAGATCCGTACGAGGAGGAAGAAGGGCGAGGGGGTACTGGGCCAGGGAAAAAAATGGGCTTTGGGGAAGGAAAAGAAAAGGCTGGGCCATGCCCCTCTCCTTTGTGGTTTTAATTATTTGTTCTTATTTATTTATTTTTTGCATAGAACCAAATGGAAGAAAAGGATGGGGTTATGAGTTGCTAAAAATTTTGGGAAATTTCAGGTGCATTTCTTAGTCCAATATCTACCCTTGACAACTTAAGTTTTTTGAAAAATTCAAACTATTTGCTGTTTTGTCAATTGGTTGGAATTTAAATAATTTGCAACTTAATTGATTAATTATTGGAAAACATCAAATTTAATAGGGTAACCCTATTATTAACTTGGGTTAACTTAGTGGAATGGTTTGGTAGTTTTCATGAATTGGAAATTTTGGGTGCTGTTTGAATTTGGGTTTGAGTTTGAAAGCAATTTGGGAATTTATTTATTCGAAACAAAAGCACCATATTATTAGTTGATCAAACATGGAAATAATTGGAAACAAAAGATTAGATTGTTTTGGTAATTTTCATAATTTTCCAATTGGGTGTTGTTTATACAATGTATTGAATTTTTGAATGTGATTTGGAAACAATTGATTGATTAAAACCATTAACTTAACAAGTGAGCTTTCTGGAATAAAAAGAAAACAATTTGGTTGTTTTTATTTGAAATAAGATTTTGGAAATTGTAACATCACAAGGATGAAACAAAGGGTTTGAATTTTGGTTTGAAATTCAAATAGAAAACAAAGGAAAACAAATGAAAACAGTTGGAAAACAACTGAAAACAGAGGAAAACAAAAGGAAAACAAACAAAACAAATGCAATCAACATGATGCCATGATGCAAAACATAAAATAACAGAGAGCAAACATTCTAAAGGCTATTTTTCAGACTTGGGATGTTACAACCCGCCTTCGTCCTATATATCTGAATGTGTTGGAGACTTCTGAAAAAGGAGACCCACCATTGCTCAGTGGTCTTAGGGCTGCTTTGCTCTATGGAAGCAACAGCTTCAAACCTAATGACCCGGCCATGATGCCACTTTTGGTTATGGGGGCTCGTCATCGCATAGATGCAGCTGCAATCCTGTAACTCGGCTATGTCCTAGCCATTATATACTTGCCTATCTTGCTTAAGCTCGATGTGACTCGCACTTATATGGCTTGTTTGTTCTCCTGTAATCTCAATCAGTTATGATGCCCATGGGGACTTAACTGACCCTGTTTTACAGAGTGAGTACAACAGTGATAATCCATGCGAAAGCCGGCTTACAGTTAAAGGTTTGCAAAAGGGTGATCTAAACCATCGACATATTGAGAGGACCTATCTCGGTAACCTGGAGGCATATGAACCCAGGAAGAAACATGATTTATGGGATGTTATTGAGATAAACCTAGAGGCGTATGAACCCAGGAAGAAAAATATGGTGATAAAAAGGACCGCCAAAATGAGTTGGTCTAACAAGTATAACCGGGTTTTATCCTTTTATATAGTTATTTGTCTTATTTCAGGAGTTTAACCTGGATGATCGAGCTCTCTGCTTCACCTGAAACATGATGCCTAAAATCAAGATTATGAAGGAGAACAAGACAAGCTCGAATCCAGCTTAAACTTGGGGGCTACTGTTGGGGGAAAGATAACCTGGTACCCCTAAGGACAAAGAAAGTATGACCAGCCAGAGGCGAGACCCGGCCGGGAAGGAGACCCGGCCAGGAGGCGAGACCCGGCCAGGAAGGAGACCCGGCTAGGAGGCGAGACCCGGCCAGGAGGCGAGACCCGGCCAGGAAGGAGACCCGGCCAGAGGAGTCAGGAGATGACTCAGAATATTACCCGACCAGAGGAGTCAGGGGATAACTCAGCTTCGGAAGATGCCATAGAAGGAAGATTCTGGAAGACCCGGAAACCTTGTACAAGTTGGAGACTCAAGACTTGGAGGTCACGAAGGAGACCTAGATTAGGACTCTTAATATGGTATGACCCAGTTTTTACCTTGTACGACTAGGAGACCAGCCGCCCATATAAGCAGGCTCCTAGGTCATAGAGATTAAGGGTGCGTTCGGTTCCAGAACCAGGTGGAACGGAATGGAACCGTTCCGAACCTTGAGCCCATTCTTGTGTTCGGTTGGCAAAGGGAATGGAATGGGGTGGTTCCTCAAAAGGGAATGTTCGGCCTATATTCGGAACCCACACGTCCGGCCGATTCGGCCGGACCGAGTGGAATGCGTTCGCTAACCACCTCTCTCTCTCGCTAACCCCTCTCTCTCGCTAACCTCTCCCCTCCTCTCTCCTCGACCAGCCCGAGGCACGGCGACCAGCAGGCGCAGTGGCCAGCCAGCCCGCACGAGGCGGCGCAGCGGCCAGCACCGACCCGTGGCGCGGCGGCGCGGCTGCGACCAGCAGACGCGGCGTCCAGCCAGCCCGCACGAGGCGGCGCGGCGGCCAGCACCGGCTCGTGGCGCGGCTGCGACCGGCAGGCGCGGCGGCCAGCCAGCCCCACGTCGAGCGGCGGCCAGCACCGGCCCGAGGCGGCGCTGCTGCGACCAGGCAGGCGTGGCGGTGGCCAGCCGGCCCGAGGAGCGGCAGCGGCCACGAACGAGGCCACGGCGGCGCATCGTGCGGGATCCTTTGCGCGACATGTACTTCTAATCAGAAATTAGAACTAAATTGGTTGCTAATTCTAATCAGGCGAAGCATTCCATTCTATCTCATTTTTGCTGAATCAAACACTAGAATGGGATGGAATCGTGACATTCCATTTTAGTGGAATGGAACCGTTCCATTCCATTCCACATAGTCCTAAAACCGAACGCATCCTAAGAGATTTCGAGTAGAAACCCTAGATTCAAGGTACACGAGAGCTGGTATTTGTAACCCCAGATTTGGGGTCTCGGCGACATTGCAGCTCGAGCTACCAGATCCCCAGATAGCATGATTTCTCCTGAGCTAAACCCACTCCCAAACACCATAGTCGATTTACCCCAAACTAAGTTACCCCTGGTAACGTCTGACATGATTATCCCATGACGGGTTCCACGTTGTTGCTAACACCGGTGAGGCGCCATCACCACCGCAGGTGGCATCAACCTTACCGAGATCCTCTTCCTCCTACTGGATTGATAACCTTGGTTCCTAACTGCAGGAAATTCTTGCCGCTTGCTCATCACACCATCCTCTTGGGGTTTCCAACACACCATCAAAGGGCATCAAGAATTTCTGGCGCTGTTGCCGGGGAACAAACAAACATATATAAGAAGACTTCCTCCCGCCACGGTTGTCGTGGGATAATCACGGCAGATGTTACCGGGGGTAACTGATCTTGGGGCAAGTCGACACAGGTATTCGGGAGAGGGTTTAGCTCGAAGGAAGACATGGCGGAAAGCAATCTAAGAACCGGAAAATAACTCGCCGGATCTCAATATGAATTATGCTGGATACTCGTTAACAGGTGTTACAACTATGACTTGAATCTCTGGCAAACTAAACCTAGGGGCCGGTTTATAAAGCACCCGTACACCCCTAACTTGCCCTTCAAGGCACATCTTGAGTCCTACTCGAACTCCACATACAAACCCTAACTTTCCTTATCGCAGCCCACAATCCGGGTTACGAATCTCACAAGCCTTTGGGCCTTCCGGTAATCTCTTTACCCCTAGCCGGATATCGCTCAGCACACCTCGGGCCGGATTATATCTTGAAGTGGGCCTACCGGGTTACTATCCCCCCATCAGTAGTCCCCAGAATAGCCTGGGCTTCCAAGATTTACTCTTCGAAGTGCTGGCTATTCCCTGCAGAAATATTGGATACAAGAACACATGAAGATCAAGATACAATATGTTGACAAATGGCTGGGATTAGCACCAAGGGGATCAGGTAGCAACCCGGCTCTCCCTCAAAGGCTCTCCCTCAATCTTCCAGACTTGGGTCTTAATAGGAAACTCGATGATTTCACATCTTCCTCGATGACTATCGCTGATACTAGGAAAGAAATTTCCCTTCCTTTTTCTCTGGATTATATCGATCTATGCATAAGGCGCGTCTTTCAAATTTCAAATAGCCAACTATTACTCCGCACCTCCCGGGTTTCGCCCGTTAGGTTAGGCTTTTCCACCCGGGCTATTATAAATAGACCCCAAGGAGCAAACTCAACCCTAACGGCTCATTTCCCCACTCCTCTTCTCCTCAAGCTCGAGTTCGCGGAGTGCCACCACGGAAGCCCTACGCACATCGCCGGAGCCCATCCGCCGTCGCTTGCGCTCCGCCACCGTGCAACCCACTCCAGCTCCCAAATCCACCACCAAGCCCCCGATTCGCCGGCCGGAAATCGCGAAAGGGCATCAATCTTGCGCCATCTGTCTCCGCAAATCCCTACTTCAACCTCCTCCGGTAAGCTCTTGATATCCTCCAGCCCAACCTTGCAATCTCTTAGCTTTTCCTTAGATCAGATCTGAATCGAGTCGCCTGCAATTTCTCGGGCCCTGCCGAATTGACTTACTGGTGTTTACCATAACCACTCCCATAGATAGGATGCGCAGCTTATCTTACTCCCCTACCACTAAGTATCATTAGATTGGCCTTAAATACAGAAATTGGATTTCCCATCTGGGCTGGGGCCACCAAAAATTTCCGCCCTTGTTCTTATCATCCGGAAAATCTCACTTCTCCGGCTCACTTGCTGATAATAGACATAAGGGTATCCTTCTACCTTCCCCAGACACTTACTTTACGGAAAAACTTCACAGCTTCCGTAACGACATGCGATACCCGGACAGATCGCACTTGATCCGGCAAGGCAATACCCGGATCATTTTTAAGTTACCGGTAACTGACTATTCATTAATTTCCGAGTTTTCGCTTCTCACCTCCTTCCCTTTGATGTTTTAACAGGTCAACCTCATGGCACCCAAGAGGCAGGGGAAACAGCCGGCTAAAACTAAATCCACTAACTCCATTTCAGCCAATTGGGGGAGATCCTCCGTTACCAAGGCCAAACTGGAGGAGTTGGTCGAGCTTGGAATCCTTCCTCCCAGGAATCTATCCACTGGAGAGTACCAGGCAACGAAACCCGGCCTTCTCCAGCAACGGATGAGGTAATATGTTTCGTCGAACACGTGACCCGAGGCTTCAGGCCCCCGGGTCACCCTTTCTTTCGTGACGTCCTAGATCACTACAACCTCCGTATTTTCGATATAGGCCCAAACTCCGTTCTGAACATCACCCACTTTATCGTTCTTTCCGAGTCTTACTTGTGCACTCCGCCAAGTCTGGCTCTCTTTGTTGAACTCTTTCAGTGCAAGCCGTGCCGCGAAAGCGGTGACGGCGCACTTCTTACTTGCGGCGGGGTTTCTATCCAGCGCCGCAAGAATTCCTTGATGCCTCCCCTCACTCTCAATTCTCATGTAAAGCACTGGCAGCTCTCATACTTCTACTGCCAGGACACCTCCCCACCCGGCGAGAAGAAGTTGCCGGGTTACTCGGAGGGTCAGCTTGACATTTCCGAATCTTTCAACGCCTTCGCCTCTGACTCGGACAGGGAGGCGATCTTGCCTTCGTTGGCTAAGATCTCCATCTTATCAGCCCGAGGCCTCATCGGGCTAAACTTGGTGAAGACCTGGGTTAACTTCCGCATCCAGCCAAACTCCATTCGTGAGAAGCTGATGTGTGAATATTCGGGTCAAACCACGGACCCGATCCGATACTCTGCCAGCACCTTTGCCCCTAATGACATGAACAAACGATCAAGGGTTTTTTAACAGAGAAGCTCGAGGTAATCCGGAACATAGCCGGTTTAGAACCTTTTACACTCGAGAACCCCGCCCCCGCTGTAAGCTTTCTACCTCTTGATTTTGGATTTTAACAAGCTTACCTTTATCCGCTTTTCATGACTCAATATTAACCATTACCCCGGCATTTTCACCTCAGGCCGATAATGACTTTTGGACAATCGATACTCCTCCCAATTCTGGAGACGCGGAGGATGAAGATGACGCCGTTAATTCGGACGAAGGTGCATACTTAACCCCCTTGCACACATTATATCCTGTCTCCTCTTTTTCCTTATGCTATATCTTCAATACCTTTCAGAACGAGAGGACCAAGACGAGGAAGAAGAGACAGATGGCTGGGAAGAGTCCGCCAGCGAGGAGGACGAGCCGGAGCCGGCCACCAAAGCTGGATCCAAAAGGAAATCCCAGAGGATCGCCCTCCAGGTTTTTATTTCGTTCCCTTGCACTTTAATTTTTGTTCCCATAACGTCATTTCGGGGCTAACCCCACCTTCACCCCTTTTGATCATAAATGAAGGAGCCACCCGCGACTAGGCGCCGAGTAACCCGGAACCATCCAGGCAACGAGGGCCTTAACCCGGGCACTTCATCGCCCCCGGCTCGACACTCTGGTATTTATATCGTAAATAAAAACCCTTTCCGGACATTCCTTCGCAACATAATCTCAAACCTTGCTTGGCATTTTTCAGTATCTTCCGGATCTAGCAGCGGCTTTCCTTCGGACTTCCCGGTGAAACCGGGTAAGCGCCTTTTCCTGATATTATACCGAGCTTTTATCGCCTTTTTTCATAACCAAAGATTAATTGTGCCTTCGCACCTTCTTCAGAGCCACGGTTGTTACTAGCGACCAGGAGGACACCGAGGCTAAGGTCCGGGTCGAGAACGAGCCGGCTGATGATGCCTTCACCACAACTGGCGACGAGCAAGCGTCGCCACCGGAGCCAGCTAGGCATGACGCCGGGTATCCAATCGCTTCGCACGCAGGCGAGAAGGAGAAGGGAGCAGCTTCGAGCGCGGGAGGGGGACCAGACTCCGACATTCGGATGACCCGGGTGCCACCTCCTGTTACAAGAAAAGCTCCTTTTCCCACTTTCCAGGTACCCGAGTCATCTAACTCGGATAACGCTGATTTTAACCAGCTAATGAGCGCTCTTCTCGCCATGAAAGCTTCGGAAGGAAATATCCTAGAGCGTATGGCTGCAGCACATCAGGTAATCTTATTTGACACTTCTTACTATACATCCAGTCCCCAAGTTCCGAGCATAATTTTCTGTAATTATTCTCGGTACTTCGCATAATAATTTTCTGTAATTATTTTCTCAGAAGGAAATATTCTCGCGATATCCGGCTTACAGTTGCACTCATTCTTTGCAGGCGGAGATAACTCAGTCGGATGAAACATTACTTAAAACTGAGCAGCTCTTTCTTGCGGAAACAAAGCGCAGGGAAACCCTTGAAGCGGAGATAAAGACTTTGAAAAAAGATGTCTCCAAATACAAGAACAAATACAATGCTGCCCAATCCTCGCTGAATAACCTGTCGACTCAAATTACGGACACTTACCGTATCTTGCTAAGTAAGTTTGCTATTTGCGATTAACTTGCGTATCTCTATCTTGCCGCTGTAATAACCAATATTACTGATATGCTTTTGTGTGTTTCGATTGCAGGTGCTAACCTTGCTGCTCCGGAGGAGAACCGTTACTCAGGCTAAAACTCTGAAGACTGTGCCCGGACATTTTTTGCCGGCACGAAACTTTTGCTGGATGCTATAAAGTGGCCTTCGGAGGTATACCCGGGCGAAGAAAATCTCATGCAGGCCTTGTCCACAGCGCCTGGATGGATTGAAATATTGAAGCGTTCGTCTTGCCGTATTGGGATGACCCGGGCTTTGACGCTGGCGAAGGCTTTTTTCCTAAGCTTGACCCGGCCAAGGTAGTATCCGGGTTCCCGGAATTCAAGGCTGACGGGTCTAAGTTTAAACCCCAGGACTTCAAAGCTATACAATCTTCGGTACGTCACTCGGCCACAACTTTGGCAGATAAAATGGATCTAAACACAATTATGAGCTCATATGACTCTGAGGGCAAGGTTATTCTGGTGGAGGCACCCCCTCCTTTTGATATGCTGGAAAAGTGGTCGACTGACCTGGCCAGGAGGAAAGAAGAGGCTGCGAAGAGAGAGACCGAACTAGGCGTAAAGCCGTCTACCTCAACACCAGCCGTTCCTCCGCCTGTCCGTCCTGACGTGAAGAGTCCGAGTAAAACTGCTGGCAAAGCCAAGGAGCAAGTCCAAGACGAAGACCCGGAGAACCACTCCCGGGATGCCGAGTAGGATGATACCTAATGCTTTTGTGTTTCTCGAGACTGATATGACTTTTAGCGGTGCGCCTGTGCAACATTGATACTGATATTATGACTTTGCGCTTGTTAATTTATGATAACTCTTTGCCTCTCCCGGCTTTTGATAATCTCGATCCTTGTGTTACATGTAAGCTTATTCTCGATACTTTGAACTCTTGCTTTTGATTCCCTTTTGAGACTCGGCTAACCGAGTATCGTAGGTTTTGATAGACGGACTTTTCTTTAAGTCCCCAAGACTCGGAAACTAAGGTTTACGAGCTTTAGTAGTTAAGTAGTTTGTTTCTGTCTCGAAGTCCCCAGTCCCCATGACCCAAAGTACGAGCTAAGGGGCGTGGCCTTTCTCAGATGACAAAACTGCTCCTTACCAAGCTGAAGACCAATAGCTGTTCACATAAATACTGAAGTCATGCTTAATACTTGTTGAGTTTCCGGCTATTTGAGCCTTATACTCTGCATGGACTTGTGGTTTAGATGACCCTTTTGATTATCTTGTACTGTAAGCCGGCTTTCGCGTGGATACCATGCTGTTACATCTATACGAAAAACAGGGTCAAGCAAGTCCCATTGGGCTGCATAGTTGATTGTAATCGTAAGTGAACAGAGCATGCCACTTTAGCGCGAGTCACATCGAGCTTAAGTAAGAATAATCAAGAAATTTGGCTCCTTTGTCCGGTTATAAGATTGCAGCCGTACCCGTTTTTTCGAGTAATCAGCCCTCATAACTCATAGGCATCGAGGCCGGGTCTCCGGGTTTGTGATTACTTATTTAAGCACACCAATCCCCGAAGACCTATATGCACGTGACGTATTTTGATGATATTGACGTATTGATAATAACAAGCATTACTTACTTGTAACTGAAGCAAAGACCATGATAAGACTCGAGACCATCTTCTTTTATTGATAAAAATTTCTTTTTTGAATCAGCAGGCCGCCTCATTAAAAACCTTCCAGTCCCCTTAGGTACCCTGGATAGGAAAAGAGTGCGTATGAAACCTGCCGCCCATTACACTGCTTTAGTTATTCTCGAGGGTCGGCCCCACGTTGGTACGGCCGATGCACATTCTCCACTTGCTAGGCCCTTTCATGATGAGTACCGGATTTGCTAGCCAATCCGGGTATATCGTCCTTGAAGCGTGATCAGCTGCGGATGGCGGTACGTCTTCTTCTTCCCTGCTAGGAGTTTTGGAAGGATCGCTCCTGATGAAGCCTACCATCTTAGGGTTTTGTTCTGCCCTAACTTTTGCTTTGTCCCCCTCAGGAGTTGGCTTTTTTGACGTTGTCCTCTCTTCTAGGTCTACCTGAGAACGGTAATGTTTGAGTTCTTCCTTCCTGCAAGCTTGCTCGGCCATTGCCGCATCTCCCTCATCACATTCAGCTGCTATATCTCGATTTCCGTGTATTGTAATGGTCTTCTTAGGACCCGGGATTTTCAGCTGTAGGTACACATAACACGGTCTCGCCATGAACTTGGCATAAGCCGGCCTTCCAAACAATGCATGATAAGGACTGCGCAACTTTACTACTTCAAAGGTAAGCCACTCGACTCGGTAATTGTCCTTTGACTCTCCAAAAGCTACTTCCAGTGCCACCTTTCCTTCGGGGCATGCCGAATGGCCCAGCACTATCCCGTGAAAAACTGTTGTACTCTTTTGCAGCTGCGATTCCTTTAAGCCCATACGCAAAAAGGTTTCCCAGTACAGGATATTGATACTACTTCCTCCATCCATCAAGACTTTTTTCAGCTCGTAGCCGTTGACCTGTGGTGCCACTACCAAAGCCAAGACTCCCGGGTGGTCAACTCTGTCCGGGTGATCCTTCCTGCTCCATGTTACCTCTTGTTCTGACACCTCAAATATCTTGGAACAGCGGAGGAGACCGAATTAACTGCTTGTTTCAGTATCTTCTTATCCTTGTTAGAGCCTCCCGTAGTGTGCACATGATACTGACCCAGCTGTTTGGGGTTAGCTTGAAAACCTCCCGCTCCTCCTTGATTGTTACCTTGATTTCCAGCTGGCGGGTTGCCAGCTGGGGGCGGTCCGTTGCCCAAATTTCCACCTAGGCCCGGGCCTCCTCGGCCTGCACCTCGCATGGCTCTGTTCACTTCCTCGTTCTTCCACCTTTGTAAGTCGGCACATTGCTCCAATGAATGATTGGCCGGCTTGCCGTTCCTGCTATGCTTCGGGCATGCCATCCTAAATATGTCCCAACTGTTGCTTGGTCTTGGTGGTCCTTGGTAGTGTCCCCCATTGTGATTTCCAGCATTAAAATTTCCTTCGGATCTAGGTCTTGAAGACCCGGCCTCCGTGTTGGCTACAAACTCGGAATTCCCTTCAAACGGTCGTTTGTTCTGGCTGTTTCCATTATTGTTTGGCGCCGATACATTGCCGGTTTTCCCACTGCTACTTGTGTTTGCTTTTGCCTTCTTGTCATCAACTTCCTCCTCTGTGGTATCCGTTGCAGCGTGTTTGTTGCACGCATCCATTAACTCTCCCATCGTAACCTCCGCTGCATTCCTACTAGATTTCATGCGAGTTAGCTTTTGCACTAAAGGAACATACTTACATGTTTTTGCCATAGCTTGTAGCGCGTCCTTAGGCTGGATATCTGTAGACGAGTGGAGTATCTCCATAACCCGGCGCACCCAGCTGCGTGCTGACTCTCCTTTCTTCTGAACGCATCTTTCTAATCATCAATAGTAAATAACTTTCTGCATGTCCCATGAAAGTGCTTGATAAACGCGGTCTTTAACTCCTCCCACGATTTGATCGACTTTTCCGGTAAATTGGTGAACCATAACTTTGCTGCTCCTTCTGACATCATTAAGTACATGAATTTGGCTTGGAGGTTCTCGGATGCGTTGCGAATTGACATCGCCATCTCGTAGCTGCTCAGCCACGTTTCTGGATCCATTGTTGGCTCATAATTTACTACTTTCCCCGGTTCTTTGAACTTCTCCGGGTAAGGTTCTGCTCTGATATCGTCCGAGAGGCACTTGGGTCCCGCCAGGGTGGTTGGGGGTGGTCTTATTCGGGAGGCGCGTGACCCGGCTGGGGGTGCCTCGAGGTGCGGCGCCACCGGCAATCCGTGCCCAGCAGACCCGGCCCCGGCTCTTCTGGCCCTGGAACTGTCCACCACCGCCTGCGCTGCTGATACTACTGGTACTGTCTGGATACGCGGTGGAGGCGGCATTTGCTGCTGCTCTTCCCTTCGTCGTGCCGCACTTGCTTGAACATTGCCCTGTTGCTGACTGGCGTACGGCGTCCCATGCATTCCGCTTCTATGATCCGGATAATTGGCTTGCTGTGCTACCGCGGTGTGTAGCAGATCGATTGCTCGTCGGGTTCCTTCCGCATGAGGCGAATCTCCCACAGGAATCTGGTTTAATGCGAGCGTTGCTGCGTACACGTTGTCCATGGGATTGTTGTAATGACCTGCTGGTGTGTGGAATCGTGATGGTGGTGGCGGCATGGTATTGCCGGCTGTCACCCCCGTCTGTGGCAAAGGTAACCCGACTGGCACGTTTACCGGATGTGCTCCCGTTGACGGTCGCGGTATGGTCCCTTGGTTCGCCGGTGGAATCGGCTGATCTTGAGGCGTGAACACCAGGGCAGTCGGGTTAATAACCCCTCCTGTTGCCGGCAGCATAGTTCGGTGCCTTTGGTGCATCCTTGTCGTTTCCTCCCGGAGCCGGGTCTCTCGGTCATCCAATTCGCGCTGCCGCGCGACCATCCCCTGCCTTTTGCTTCCACTTGCCTTCTTTGCTGCTCCAATGCACGACGAGCCACGTCCAGGTCTCTTACGCGCTCTGCCGCGTTTTCTGGGGTAATAACTGTGGCCAAGACTGTGGGGTCCAAGATCAAATTATTATCAAACAGAGCCGGGTGGCGCGGATTCGAGGGGCCCGCCCCCGGTGTCCGGTTTGCTTGGAACCCAAACATATTTGCGTGTCGCTCCTCGTCTGCTGGGCGACTGGTGACTGATGCCGACTCTCCATCGACCTGGACCAAGACCGGGTCAACTGCACCTTGCTGCTGGGCCACTGCCTGAGCCGCCCCGACTGGCGCCGCGGCCGCGTTTTCTTGATCGAGATTGGTCGCGGGAGCCGCATAAACTGCAACCCGGCGCATGATGCCCGGTGTAGATTCGTATTGTTCTTCCTCGCTGTTTTCCCTTTCATATCGATCCTCCGACAAATCCCGTATAGACTCGGTATCATCCTCCCTCTCTATCTGACCCGTTGTTCCAATCGACTCTTCTTTTTCTGATCGGATATACGTGTCTTCTCCTGACACAGAATCAGATCCAATATTATCACAATTCGAACTGGAAGTACATACCATACCGACGAAGACGTTGACGCTGCCGACTGTCACGATGGATCCGGTTTCGAGGTGATCCGACTCTGGCCCCCAGCCAGAATCGTCTACCATCTTCTCTCCTTTGCTGTTGACGTAGATTTCTCCGACGATGAGGTTCTTCATGCCCTTCCGAGCTTCTCCCGTGATGTAAACACCTTTGGACGCAGGCCCCACGGTGGGCGCCAACTGTCGTGGGATAATCACGGCAAATGTTACCGGGGATAACTGATCTTGGGGCAAGTCGACACAGGTATTCGGGAGAGGGTTTAGCTCGAAGGAAGACATGGCGGAAAGCAATCTAAGAACCGGAAAATAACTCGCCGGATCTCAATATGAATTATGCTGGATACTCGTTAACAGGTGTTACAACTATGACTTGAATCTCTGGCAAACTAAACCTAGGGGCCGGTTTATAAAGCACCCGTACACCCCTAACTTGCCCTTCAAGGCACATCTTGAGTCCTACTCGAACTCCACATACAAACCCTAACTTTCCTTATCGCAGCCCACAATCCGGGTTACGAATCTCACAAGCCTTTGGGCCTTCCGGTAATCTCTTTACCCCTAGCCGGATATCGCTCAGCACACCTCGGGCCGGATTATATCTTGAAGTGGGCCTACCGGGTTACTATCCCCCCATCAACGGTCGCCATCACACATCAAGAATCACCGGAGGGCTCTTCATCACCATGCCTGCCTCCGGAGTGATGCGTGAGTAGTTCATCCTTGGGCTACGGGTCCATAGCAGTAGCTAGATGGTTGTCTTCTCCTCTTTATGCCACCATGTTTAGATCTTGTGAGCTGCCTAACATGATCAAGATCATCTATCTATAATGCTACATGTTGTGTTTGCTGGGATGTGATGAATATTGAATGCTATGTCAAGTTGATTATCAATCTATCACGTTTATGTTATTTATGATCTTGCATGCTCTCCGTTACTAGTAGATGCTCTGGCCAAGTTTATGCTTGTAACTCCAAGAGGGAGTATTTATGCTCGATAGTGGGTTCATGCCTCCCTTCCATATGTGCTTGAGTGAAAGAAACGTGACGGATGAGGGATGTGTTGTTGCCATTAGTGAGAAAACAACAATGCTTTTTCTAAGAATAAATTCTATTGTTTAAAATACACACTTTACTTAATGCAATAATATGTTGCTTGCAACTTAATACCCGAAGTCTATTTGGATTACGTTCTGAGGGTGGATTATTAGTCATAGATGTAGTTGGATAACGGTCTATGTATTATGTTGTAATCCCCACATGAATCTCATAGTAATCATCGTGTCTTGCATATGCACTATGGTTCATCCTTTATTTCTGTCAATTGCCCAGCTGTAATTTGTTTACCCAGCATGTTATCTATCTGTT
Organism: Alopecurus myosuroides; assembly: GCA_028641055.1. Lineage (NCBI taxonomy): Eukaryota > Viridiplantae > Streptophyta > Magnoliopsida > Poales > Poaceae > Alopecurus > Alopecurus myosuroides. The sequence continues at coordinate 547,017,613 of CM054057.1, forward strand.
TTGGAGAGACACCACTAGTGACCTGTGGACCCCGGTCCATTCTTTTACACTGATAATACAACCACTGAATACACTATTTTCCTTTCATTTACTGCAAACAAGTACTATTTTCCGCATTATATGTCTAATCCTTTGTGTTAGCAAAATCGGTGAGATTGACAACCTCACTGTTTCGTTGGGGGAAAGTATCTTGGTTGTGTTGTGTGCAGATTCCACGTTACTGCTGAGCCTAACTGAGGGAAAACTTATTGCTGTATTCTTCATACCTTTCTCTTGGGGTCTCCCAACGAGTGTGAGTTTCTCACGTCATGATGGTGGTATGGTGGGTCCCCCTGGGTTGCCTCTGGCGCCTTTCTGCCCCATTTTCAACGTAAAAAAATAATTTAAAATTTCTGGAATTTTTAGGTAAACTTTATTTCGGGGAATTTCCAGAATTTGATAAATGATTATAATCCAGAAAAACGATTATGGAACGACGGAAAACAAGTTCAAAATCAAATCTGCATAAGTTCTAAGACACTCTAATATGCAAATAACAAGAAAAAACATAGGAAAATTTAGTGAAAACATAATTGGGGATGGTGAAAACATGAGTAAACTAAAGTAAACATGGTGAAAACATTGTTTTCTTCATTCAAAATCACTTTGTTAACAAGGTTGATCAAGTATTATTACCAAAACAATTTTATATGAAGAAAAAAATTGCATTTCACTAAATTATTATGTTACGTCAACTTTGATAGACATAATCCCAATCATGACAATTTCATATTCTTTCTGTGGCATTGGAATAGGCAACAAAATTCTCCAATCTTGATGGTCTCAATATTTTCAATTGAATTTAGACCATATTTCTTATCAATCTTCTTGGGAAAATAACCTATGTGCTCTTTGTCATTAACATTAAAAGTTAGTTTCCCTTGATTGCAATCAATAATAGCCCCTATAGTGTTAATAAAAGGTCTCCCAAGGATAATAGACATATTATCATCTTCACGCATTTCCAACACAACAAACAGTTAATATCAAACAATTATTAGCCACTTCCACATGAACATCCTCACATATACCAACATGAATAGCAGTAGATTTGTCAGCCATTTGCAAAGATATATCAGTTGCGTATCAATTTTTCCAGAAAAAAGTCTCTTATAGAGATAAAAAGTCATAACACTAACTCCTGCTCCCAAATCACATAAAGCATTTCTAACATAATTATTTTTAATGGAGCATGGAATAGTTGGTATACTAGGATCTCCAAGCTTCTTTGGAACCTTGCCATTGAAAGAGTAATTAGCAAGAATAGTGGAGATTTCCTCATTAGGAATCTTCCTTTTGTTAGAGACAATATCCTTCATATATTTTGAATAAGGAGGTAATTTAATAGCATTAGTTAAAGGAATTTGCAAAACCAAAGGTTTCATCCAATCACAGAACTTTTTATAATGTTATTCTTCCTTCGATTTCTATTTCTTATTAGGAAAAGCATTGATTTTTGTACCCAAGGTTTTCTCTCATTACCATGTTTATTAGCAATGAAATCCTCCTTAGCGTACTTTGTATTTTTAGTTTTCTTTTCAGGTTTTTCTTCTTTATCAGAAGCATCATTATTATCATTACCACTTTCAGTTTCAGCATGAGAGATAGATATACTATTAGGATCTTTAGCAGTTTCAGGAGATTCTACAACAGTTTTATGTTTCTTCTTCTTTTTCTTAGTAGGAGCACTATTGTTTTTAGCTTGTTGAGAATCTTGTTCAATTCTTTTAGGATATCCCTCAGGATAAAAAGGATCCTGAGTAGAAACACCACTTCTAGTGCTTATTTCATAAACTTGTTTTTCTCTAGAAGCATTAACTAGCAAATCTTTTTGCACCTTAGTGAGTTGATCAATTTGAGTTTGAACCATATGGAAATGATTAATAAGCATTTTAACATCATTAGAGGTTCTCTCCATAATACCATGCAAATTATTAATAGCTCTAGAATTTTCCGTTAGATGATTCTACACTCTCATATTAAAGTTATCTTGCTCAACAATATAATTATCAAATTCATCAAAGCATTGATCAAGAGGTTTAGAATAGGGAATATCTGTAACATCCCAAATTTGGTAAATTAGGGTATGTGGTGTTGTGTTCATCTCATACATGCATGAAACAAAAAAAATTAATCATGTTTGAACCAATTTAAATTGTTAATTTAAATGGATTTGAGAAAATCTCCACAAATACTACTTAATGTGGGTTTCAAAATTTTAAACTGAAAAATATTTCAATTTCACCAAAAAAAATATGGTGTGGTTGGAAATTTGACAAGGTTTTCAAATATTATTTTTGTGCACTTTTTGGTTTACAAAAGGGCACTCAAAACCCCAATTTTTTGTCTGTTTTCAGCCTAGAAGGACCTTTCTGCAAATTCTCAAAGTTCACAGGGGGTTTTCTGGGTTTTGTTTTTCTTTTTAGTTTTCTTCTCCGAATCCGGCCAGAAGGACGGGAGATGACGGCCGCGCGCCACCTACTGCTTACCTCTCGACGTGGACGACCAGAGGACCCTCAAGGAGACGTCTAGATCGACCTCACCCGACAGAAGCCCCTCGGTCGCCTCTCTCTCTCTCTCTCTCTCTCTCTCAGTTTCTCCTCCTCGCACCATAACCCTACCTCACCAGCGATTCACCGTCGCCGCTGATTCCCTGCCTCCTCGACCTCCCCGAGGAGCTCTACAGCACCGCGCCGGTCTCCTTTTCCTCCTCGAGCAAGCAGGGCCGCCGAGATGCCCTAGACGCGATGAATCACGCCTTCTTCCTCCTCTCCGGCCGCCGGCCGTCCCGGATGATTCCGGCCGATTCCGGCACCGCCTCGCCTCCCCGACCACTCCAAGAGTTTCACCGCGCCGTGGTGAGCCTCCCCATGCCCTCTGTAACTTCCGGCCGCCGTGCTCGCTGTCCCGCCGACGTGGTGGCTGCACGCCGGCGAGCCTCCGGTGGACATCCCCGGGCGGCGCGGCCACCATCACGTTCGCCTTCACCTCCTCTATTCCGTGGAGCATTCTGTTCTGCGAATTGCGCGCGAATTTAACCGAATTTGATCTCATCTGTGAAGGACAGAGTAGTGTGATGTCACAGTCACGTCACGATGCCATCATAACTCTCTTTTCAAATAATTCCAGAAAATGGTTAATTTTCTAAATTGAATAACTATTAAAATATTAATGATAAAAATAAAATGAAAGTATGGAAATGATCAGAAAAATAAACTCTACATGTTCATGTAATTGTCATACATGTTTTACAAAATTCAAAATGAACATTATTTAATGTTGTTTAATTCATTGAAAATAGAGAAAATAAGTTTTTAATCAATAAAATTAGAAAATTAAAAGTTATATACCAAAATGCTCAAAATGACAAATGTAATCCATTTATGATGTTTTCAAACCCATTTGAGGACTTAAACTTTTACTCACATTCAGTATTGCCCGAAGTGCCCCTCCCGGGTCTATTTTGGTTCCAAACTATTTGGTTCTCGTACTTTGCATTCGGTTCCAAACTATTTGATGTCAGTAGATAGAGTTCTCCTATATAATGCATAGCCTACATATCCTATTCCACTGCTCCTAGCACCTATAGGTTTGTCTGTGTGCGCTTTGCTAAACCCTGTGAGTCTTGCTTAGCCATGCCTAGTTGTGATCTGATCCATCCTGTTGATGAATATTATCAACGCGTGAATCTTTTATGTCAGATTGTTGTGAATTGTTTTATCTTTGATAACTTGACTAATAATGGCATGGATGTGAGGCCATAATGGGTTGTGGCGTTTTGTCCTGTTCATGACCCTAGGAGCGAGTTCTCGCCTTGGAGCCAAGACTGAGCGTACAGCCACACGTGGGCCGATGAACCCCGCCCGGCTAACTAACTTGTTTAACCTTATCCATGAGCCACGTAGTTTGAGCTTTCCATCTTCGTGTGAGTCGGAAAATGTTTTGGAGAAAATTAGGTCGTGACTGGGACAAGTGATGGACGTACACGGATCTTGATCCCGACTCACAGAACAGGTGCCGTCAGGAGTTGGCCAACTCCCTGTTGACAGGGTGGCCCTTTTTGGGTTGACTCATGGATATGGTTTGACATGGTAAATGTTGGGAATCGACTACCCTCTGCCGGCACTTCCCGGGCTAGTGCTAATCATGTGGCACTAAGAGTCAGTTGGTACGTGTGGGTAAAGTTGTACACCCCTGCAGGGTTAAATCTATTCAAAAAGTCGTGTCTGCGGTTAAAGACGACTTGCTGACAGATTCTGTGATCATAGATAACTTAAACGGAATGAATAAAACTTGTTGACAACGAATGAAGGATGCCTCCTCGGAGATGCCGAGAGGGGTTACCTTGTAGCATGAGAAAGTGTGGGAATGAGAAGGACTTGGTGAAATACAAGAAGATAATTATATCAGTAGCTGAGTAGCTTTCTCATCTGTTTTCAAAATACTCCATGAGACGTGCTATTCCTTCCTCAACTTGGAAAACAAATATGGTTTTACGCAAAATAACCTTCATAACTCTTTCTAAAAGAAGCAGATATATAATAGGTTAACTAAGTCTTGTTGAGTACCTCCCGTACTCATGTTTGCCTCAACTTGGTTCAGGTGGAGTTCCTTAGTTCGGTGGTATTTCAACGTGGACATCGACGAGTAGTTTGGGGTTCCTAGGTAGCAGCCTGGAATCTATGGGTTCGGACGTCGCTTTATGTTGCGGCCTCTTAGGACTTTTTGGTTCTTATTGATTAGCAACATAATTTGCTTTCCGTTGTCTGATGTAATGTGGGTCATGTGACCTCTGTTTGTAAAGCTATACTCTAGTAATACCTGTTTAATACAACTTCATGTCTAGAGTGCTGCTTTGATCGGTTGGTGGTTTTGAGCTCATTGTTATACAGTTTTGGCTATGCCTGCATAGGTCGCAGCCGAGGGGTTGTGGAGCCGATAATCCATGTCCGAGCCCGCCTGCCGATGTGATTCTGCCTGGGGCGAGGTAACCCCAGTAATCCTCGATTGTTGTTGCACTTTCTGGACACATAACATCTATGTATAGCTTTGGTCCCGTTCCTTTGGTTTCATACGATTCGTGGACGCTTTGATATGCATAGTTGGTTATGACTAGCATGGACACAAGGAGTAGTAGTATCGTGGTGATCCGGCCTGCATGCCGATGAATCCGGTCTGCCTGCCATTGTTTGTTGAGGACGGGGATGGTAACCCTAAAGCCCTTGTGGGTCCATGACTAGGAGCGCATAATAGTATGTATACCTCTGGGTCCGGGGTCGTGACAAGTCATGGTATCAGAGCAGGACTGCCTGTAGGAAAACCTTACTGCTTGGTCGATGTTGAGTCTAGTGTTTGTGAAAACTATTTTGAAACTTCAAATGAGTTGCGAAAACCTTCTTAGGATTCTTGGTACTCCTTGTCTGGTATCGCTCTAACTCTGGGTAATATTACCGGTTTTGATTTGAAAAGGTTCTAGTCATTCAAAACCTAGGTGCCTTCTTTGGCAAGGACGTGTTTTACCCAAGTTGAACTAGTGTTGAGTTTCTAGAGTCGTGTGTGTTCCTTACTCCGTTGTTTGTTGTTCAATTGGGAGATCCCTTTCCATCCTAATCTCTCAGAGTTGTACGAATTCCACACTCCTATGTTCTTAAGTTTCAACAACAGAATCTCGAGATTTCCTTTTCATCTCGAATGTATCCGTTATCCCCTGCTCATATTCTTCCGGAGCTATATTTGTCTTTTGAAAGATACTTCGTGATTGCTATTCGTAGTGTTCTCAAGGCACTTAGATTGTGGTCACTCCTTTCTCTAGCTTTCTAACCCTTGGACTTGAACTGAAGGTCCCGGAATGTGTTGAATTGTGGTGGGTTGAATCATGTGGTTTTATAACCATGTGGTGCTCACGTCACCAGCACAGGATGTTGACCTTTAACCCAAGATCCATTATGTTGTCCCTGAGGAACCTCTTCTACCTCATAATGGCTAGGTAATCTAAACTCCGATAGAAATACGTTTTCTTTGGAATCACAAGTATCGCTATAAGAGTGATCATTATGAACTCCACATCTTCATTCTTAGTTCAGCTATACCTATCTTTCTTGGCATGGGTTCTGCAAATGAGTATTACCCTGTGCAATCAACGTGATCTTAGGATTTCCATGAGCATGTCCCTACCCTCCAGTTGCTCTCAAATCTCTACCCGTTGTTTTGGATACCAAGTTGCATATGCGTGTTGGAGTCTTCCAATGTATTTTCTCTTGTGTTCTATCTAAATGTTCCACTTTGGAATGTCAGGAGAAACAAACTCCAGTACCTTGTTCATCCCGAGGACCAGGTCAAAGTTTTGTAATCCGCGGATTGAAGAAGTTTCATCAGCTTGTGCTCTGCTCCACCTTCGAGTATCACACTCTTTTGTATCAAGAGGTTGTGCTGAGTTCCATGGCCTTATTGATGAAGTGATGCCCTTACACATCCTTACCCAACTTTCCTCTAAGCTTGAATGCTCGAGAATGTTGGGTGTGCATTGAGGTGTGTATGAGATATTCCTAGCAATTATTATTGCTTTTAAAATCTAAGAAACATTTGTATCCTTGTTAGCACTATTGCTCACTCAGTATCTACTTAAAGTTGACGGTGTTACCAAATCCGTTCATTCCGGTGCACATTCTTGGTCAGAGAGTTAGGTTCATGCCGAAGCTCTCAAGATCATATTGGCTGCTTTGAAAAGCAAGATCACTTTCAAACTTCGAGACATTTCGGAGGTTTGTGATATTCTGGATGTCTTTCTAGAAGTATCACCAGGTTGTTACGTGACTGTGATGTATAAACAAGGGGTAATTGAACTACTCCTTTCTCCAAGAAAACACTGCTGGATATCCTGAACTAGTTGGTTGAGCTTAAACAATAACTTGGAGAGTTAAAAGACATGAGCTCTTCCTGACTTGTTCCTTTACAATGGGATGTCTAGTTTTCCTCGTGTTGAAGCAGGATAGTAACTCCCTAGTGGACATGCTATCATCCTAACCTTGGTTTGATTTGGGCTATCATCAAACCAAGCTCAGATCTAAGAACTATCTTGCTGGTGTTTTCACTCATGGTGTTTTTTCCATGTACACCTTCATGTCCTTTAGTCTGACCAATATTTTTCCTTGTTCATGTATCATATGAATCCCTCTTCTTGGAGTATCTTGATAAGCATGTTGTCGAGCCCATCGATGGCAATCCTACTTTCTCTGAGTTGAAAGAGGTTCATGTTGAACAATTGGAACTAATGTTGGTATCAATTTTTCTAGAAAAAAGTCTCTTATAGAGAGAAAAAGTCATAACACTAACTCCTGCTCCCAAATCACATAAAGCATTTCTAACATAATTATTTTTAATGGAGCATGGAATAGTTGGTATACTAGGATCTCCAAGCTTCTTTGGAACCTTGCCATTGAAAGAGTAATTAGCAAGAATAGTGGAGATTTCCTCATTAGGAATCTTCCTTTTGTTAGAGACAATATCCTTCATATATTTTGAATAAGGAGGTAATTTAATAGCATTAGTTAAAGGAATTTGCAAAACCAAAGGTTTCATCCAATCACAGAACTTGTTATAATGTTATTCTTCCTTTGATTTCTATTTCTATTAGGAAAAGCATTGATTTTTGTACCCAAGGTTTTCTCTCATTACCATGTTTATTAGCAATGAAATCCTCCTTAGTGTACTTTGTATTTTTAGTTTTCTTTTCAGGTTTTTCTTCTTTATCAGAAGCATCATTATTATCATTACCACTTTCAGTTTCAGCATGAGAGATAGATATACTATTAGGATCTTTAGCAGTTTCAGGAGATTCTACAACAGTTTTATGTTTCTTCTTCTTTTTCTTAGTAGGAGCACTATTGTTTTTAGCTCGTTGAGAATCTTGTTCAATTCTTTTAGGATGTCCCTCGGGATACAAAGGATCCTGAGTAGAAACACCACTTCTAGTGCTTATTTCATAAACTTGTTTTTCTCTAGAAGCATTAACTAGCAAATCTTTTTGCACCTTAGTGAGTTGATCAATTTGAGTTTGAACCATATGGAAATGATTAATAAGCATTTTAACATCATTAGAGGTTCTCTCCATAATACCATGCAAATTATTAATAGCTCTAGACTTTTCCGTTAGATGATTCTACACTCTCATATTTAAGTTATCTTGCTCAACAATATAATTATCAAATTCATCAAAGCATTGATCAAGAGGTTTACAATAGGGAATATCTGTAACATCCCAAATTTGGTAAATTAGGGTATGTGGTGTTGTGTTCATCTCATACATGCATGAAACAAAAATTTAATAATGTTTGAACCAATTTAAATTGTTAATTTAAATGGATTTGAGAAAATCTCCACAAGTACTACTTAATGTGGGTTTCAAAATTTTAAACTGAAAAATATTTCAATTTCATCAAAAAAAATATGGTGTGGTTGGAAATTTGACAAGGTTTTCAAATATTATTTTTGTGCAGTTTTTGGTTTCAAAAGGGCACTCAAAACCCCAATTTTTTGTCTGTCTTCAGCCCAGAAGGACCTTTCTGCAAATTCTCAAAGTTCACAGGGGGTTTTCTGGGTTTTGTTTTTCTTTTTAGTTTTCTTCTCCGAATCCGGCCAGAAGGACGGGAGACGACGGCCGCGCGCCACCTACTGCTTACCTCTCGACGTGGACGACCAGAGGACCCTCAAGGAGACGTCTAGATCGACCTCACCCGACATAAGCCCCTCGGTCGCCTCTCTCTCTCTCTCAGTTTCTCCTCCTCGCACCAGAACCCTACCTCACTAGCGATTCACCGTCGCCGCTGATTCCCTGCCTCCTCGACCTCCCCGAGGAGCTCTACAGCACCGCGCCGGTCTCCTTTTCCTCCTCGAGCAAGCAGGGCCGCCGGGATGCCCTAGACGCGACGAATCGCGCCTTCTTCCTCCTCTCCGGCCGCCGGCCGTCCCGGATGATTCCGGCCGATTTCGGCACCGCCTCGCATCCCCGACCACTCCACGAGTTTCACCACGTCGTGGTGAGCCTCCCCATGCCCTCCGTTTACTCCCTCCCCCTCTGTAACTTCCGGCGGCCGTGCTCGCTGTCCCGCCGACGTGGTGGCTGCACGCCGGCGAGCCTCCGGTGGACATCCCTGGGCGGCGCGGCCACCATCACGTTCGCCTTCACCTCCTCTATTCCGTGGAGCATTCTGTTCTACGAATTTCGCACGAATTTAACCGAATTTGATCTCATCTGTGAAGGACAGAGTAGTGTGATGTCATAGTGACGTCACGATGCCGTCATAACTCTCTTTTCAAATAATTCCAGAAAATGGTTAATTTTCTAAATTGAATAACTATTAAAATATTAATGAGAAAAATAAAATGAAAGTATGGAAATGATCAGAAAAATAAACTCTACCTGTTCATGTAATTGTCATACATGTTTTACAAAATTCAAAATGAACATTATTTAATGTTGTTTAATTCATTGAAATAGAGAAAATAAGTTTTTAATCAATAAAATTAGAAAATTAAAAGTTATATACCAAAATGCTCAAAATGACAAATGTAATCCATTTATGATGTTTTCAAACCCATTTGAGGACTTAAACTTTTACTCACATTCAGTATTGCCCGAAGTGCCCCTCCCGGGTCTATTTTGGGCTAATTTCAGTAAAACTGCATAATTGCCATACGAACCCTGGCAACCCATCGAACATGTTTAGGGATTTATTTAAGTGCATTAATTTTCTCATGCATACATATTGCGCATTGCATCGATTCCATGTGTTGATTGTTGTTCTTCTTATTTTAGGGTTTGTTCCCCCTCGGTAGAACGTGACTCCGAAGAGAAGGCCAACTGATCCATGGCGAATACTTGATCTTAACCGACAAGTCAAGCACTTATCCGAGAAGACATTTATATTGGTTTTCTTATAACCAAGGCAAGCATAACCTTTTATCTGCTCATATATGTTTTCCAACGACTTTTGGTTCTCGTACTTTGCATTCGGTTCCAAACTATTTGATGTCAGTAGATAGAGTTCTCCTATATAATGCATAGCCTACATATCCTAATCCACTGCTCCTAGCACCTATAGGTTTGTCTGTGTGCGCTTTGCTAAACCCTGTGAGTCTTGCTTAGCCATGCCTAGTTGTGATCTGATCCATCCTGTTGATGAATATTATCAACGCGTGAATCTTTTATGTCAGATTGTTGTGAATTGTTTTATCTTTGATAACTTGACTAATAATGGCATGGATGTGAGGCCATAATGGGTTGTGGCGTTTTGTCCTGTTCATGATCCTAGGAGCGAGTTCTCGCCTTGGAGCCAAGACTGAGCGTATAGCCACACGTGGGCCGATGAACCCCGCCCGGCTAACTAATTTGTTTAACCTTATCCATGAGCCACGTAGTTTGAGATTTCCATCTGCGTGTGAGTCGGAAAATGTTTTGGAGAAAATTAGGTCGTGACTGGGACAAGTGATGGACGTACACGGATCTTGATCCCGACTCACAGAACAGGTGCCGTCAGGAGGTGGCCAACTCCCTGTTGACGGGGTGGCCCTTTTTGGGTTGACTCATGGATATGGTTTGACATGGTAAATGTTGGGAATCGACTACCCTCTGCCGGCACTTCCCGGGCTAGTGCTAATCATGTGGCACTAAGAGTCAGTTGGTACGTGTGGGTAAAGTTGTACACCCCTGCAGGGTTAAATCTTTTCGAAAAGCCGTGTCTGCGGTTAAAGACGACTTGCTGACAGATTCTGTGATCATAGATAACTTAAACGGAATGAATAAAACTTGTTGACAACGAATGAAGGATGCCTCCTCGGAGATGCCGAGAGGGGTTACCTTGTAGCATGAGACAGTGTGGGAATGAGAAGGACTTGGTGAAATACAAGAAGATAATTATATCAGTAGCTGAGTAGCTTTCTCATCTGTTTTCAAAATACTCCATGAGACGTGCTATTCCTTCCTCAACTTGGAAAACAAAGATGGCTTTACGCAAAATAACCTTCATAACTCTTTCTAAAAGAAGCAGATATATAATAGGTTAACTAAGTCTTGTTGAGTACCTCCCGTATGTAAGGACCCCAGACCGGCAGTCTGAAACCCTACGTATGCATACATTCACGATCCCAGAAAGATCAGTCGTGAACAACATACAAAGTTGGCACACAGAAATACATCATCCATTACACGAATACATAAAGGTATTACACAAATATCACATGATCAAGTTTAACGCAACTGCCACATGGGGCAGGCAACTTATCAAACACAGCGGAAGACAAATAAAACACAACGTAGTTGAGCCCAAGTCACGCCTTAACCTACAGGCTGCTGACCCGGAGACGATCCTAGTTCGCAAAGCCGTCAACTCCGTACTTCTCTTCATAGATATCCTTCGGAGGCTCCTTCTCAAAGTCTGTCAAGTAGATACCAGGGGCGAAACCATAATGAGTACATTTGAATGTACTCAGCAAGACATCCATCATGTCACTTACCAACATGCAAATATGCTTATATGGTGGAATAGGTAGGCTATAAATAGGGTTCACTATCAATGGTGTTCATATATGATGACACCACAGTTGCAGTCAAGTTAATCTGTATCTTCGTTGAAGAAGATACTTCAGAAGAAAATAAAATAATATAGTTTTATTTCTCTTGTAGATATCACATGTACAAGAGGTTTTGTAAAACTTTGTTAAAGAATATTTTCTCTTTGCAAAACTTCTTGGAATCAGTTTCCAGAATTCTTGCTTAGAGTAGAAAAGGTTTTCTTTGCAAAACATTTTGTTTTGTATAGCATCATCTGGCTTTTCATCATCGACGATACCTCCACGGTATAAGTTTCCATTCCTTTCCGAACTTCACAAGTTCACACTTCCTTTCCAAAAATTCCCTTTCAAAACTCCTTTTTGAAAACATTGACACAATGCTAGCTACATGGCCATTCAACTGTCCATATCCGAGGACGTGGCTTCTTCGAAAAAGTTGTACTCTGCAGAGGTGTACACATCCACCAGATCCAGTACACCTCCCGTGAAACAACCACGGACTGTAACAACAGTATGTAAACATCAGGTATCTGATCATAACCATCCACTATGTTCAAGCTAGTATATGCCTATCTCTCAGTTGAGTTTTACCACATCCCCGGCACCGAGCTAATCCCCGCCAAGCCAGGATGCCTCAACTGATGCAACCGGAGGGAAAATTAATCCCACACTTTATATGTCTCCACGACATTCGGTTCGAGGGTACGACGTCCCTTATAGCAAGTGAGATAGCACACACTAATAAGAACAAACTTCAAGTTAAGCCCCTTGCCCATGTTGGGGTAGGGTGGCAGTACGGTAAAGGTTGTTCGGCGAAGACTAGGTTATGTGTCATTTTTGAAAACACCACTTTCTCAAAAATGACCACTTCACATTTCTCCGGAGAACAAGGATCCGCCTTTTCTCCGGGTTTTTCCGTAAAGCCTTTGTTTTGTAGAATCACAATTTTAGGGTGTCCACTTAGGGACTAGTATATTTGATGGTAATAAATACCATATGGTGGCCTATGGGCTTGGTATTACCAAGTTTAACTACTGGCATGATAGTAACCTATATACTAGTATAGTAGTAATAGCCACATCAAAAATAGTTTTGATAATCAAGTTTTTGTAAAACTTCAGACGTAAAACATGCATGATAGATAATGATAAGTATTGTATCAGCAAGCATCAGGATGGCTTGCCTGGTATCTCCCTGTGTCCCTGGTTTTGGAGTGACTGGAACTTGAAACAGATCTTCACGACACTTCCTTCCTCTTCGTTTTCTAACGTCGTAAAAGGAATAAAGGACACACATTCAGAACCAATCAAGGCAAGCAACCATACATAACAATACCTACAGCAAGGAAATCTAATAATAACAAAATCACTCAATTAAAAATTGAGGCAAACAATCAAACAATCCTACTTGGCAGAAATTCCATTTAATAAGACAACTTAAGGTTGGAGGGACATATCTCACAACCTTAATATCATGGATTCAGTGGGTGTGCCACTCTCATACCAAGATATTAATAAACCCAAAATATACTTAGTTTCACAAGGGTGAGACTACTAAAAGTATATAAAACATGCACCACATTAATCATGGCAATGAGTCTATCAACCAAACAACAAAAAGAAAAAGGTAGCTATCTTACTAAGTCTAAATTCACATCAAGAATAAATAAGACACATGATTTGCAAAAGTTAATTTTACAAATCAGTGAGCCTACACAAGTGTAACAAGGTAATAGACTCATCACAAAACACACAATTTCTCATAGTGAGAACAATAGAAACAATGACTAAAAAGGAGGAATCCTATAGACATGCTTCTACTAAGGGTTTGCTATGCAAGCATGCATAACAAGTAAAATACTAAAATGCAAACAAGGAACCATGTTATCATAATGGTAAATGAAAACATGTCCTTATGCAAGGATACCCAAATATCCACCAAACACAAGTTGGCAGGAAAATAATTTAACACAACAACTGCTAAGGAAACTAGTACTACTCAAACATGAAGAATCAATGGATGCATTTCAATCAAGTAATTGAAATACAACCAGAGGGTCCATGTTATAAAAACAGTAGTGAAAAATTATCTATACTTGCTATAACAAAAATATCCCATTTAATAAAACAATGCATCAATTTGCAGGGCAACTCCTACATACTAGTAGTAATAAAAAGGGCATTACTAGAGGAATCAAACAACACTCCAATAATGTATTTTTCCTAGCAAGCCACACATGATTACAACCACTTACAAACAGAAGCATACCCATGTTTGTTTAGCACAAAAATTCCCAAAGCAAAAATACTAGGCACTCATTAGTTATGAAACTACATAAGAGAAATGCATCTAGTTTGGGGAAATAATGTTTCCACCAAAAATGCAATGACACCAGTGGGTGTTCCACTAGCATATCAAAGCATTAAGAGGTCACAAAGCCTCTGGTCCACTTGTTAAAAATTACAAAAGCCTAAACTAGCACCTAGTGCAATAACAATACTAGCAGAAAATAATAGGATGCTAAAATAACAAGGTAATGCTACTCATGCTATTATTTCCACACAAGTGAAAACACTAGGGTTCAAGTACTCATAAAAACATAATCAAAATTCTACTGGCCCTATGAATACAACCCAAAAATATGTGGCTACTCAACCACAAATGATTATGTCAAAAATTCCACACATGAGGGAATTTTTCCATAACATTCTCATAGTAATGACTAAATTACTCATGCTTCTCTACCAACTCAAATGCAAGCTAGCAGAGGTGATACTAACAAAATATAAGTACCAACATGGTACTGAATCTAATATCTCAACACAACAATTCAATCACTTGCACACAAATTAATCAATCAAAAATTATATGCAAGTAATAAACTAGAGATAAACATATGATATTAATATAAATCCTATTTCTTCTCAACTCAAGTCCACACATTCTAACATGATAAAATAGAAAAGTAGCACTTAGAAAACTAGTTCACACATCTTATACATGCTAGAAAACAATATTGCAACACAAAAATAACTCATACAAATTAATTACCTAAAAATGCCATATTGGCAGAAATATGCAAAACAAGGATCTGTCCACAAAATTTTCTAGGATGCTCTAAAAATTAAACCCTTCTAGGTTTGGATAGTCCTAAACATATACAAGACCATCCAATTTGGTTTGCATCAAAATTCATCTTTAATTAATTTAAAAAATCACCAAAGTGCTCTCTGGTGTTTTACCAAATTGCATGCCATTTCAAAAATACTTGGAATTTGGAAGCAAGGTTAATTGCTCCTGTTAGGAAATTTCAAGGCCTTTCCAATGCAATTGGCCTCACTTCATTCTAAGTTGTGAAATTAAAATGGTGCTCATTTTGGTGTTTCTGGTACCTGTTGCCAAATCATTTTTAATTTCTAATATATTCATCCAAATGTAGATCTACAAGTTGGAGGTGGTTTAGATTTAGTTTATGTAAAACTGTGATTTTTGGTTTGGACAAAATCATCTTTTAGCTAGGTTTTTAGAGCTAAAAGCAATCATGTCTTTTTCTGTAAAAAAAAATTGGAAAAACTAGACAGATGGGCCAGATCTGAGGTTGGGCCGGCCAGATCTAGTGGCACCGCGGGCGGATCTAGCTGATGACGCTGACATGAGGGCCAGCGGTCCACGCGGGCAGCCACGCGGGCGAAAACCGTGGCCCACCTGCAGGTTTAACTCCTAAGTGCGTGGGGTCAAGCGTGGCTGACGTCGCCACGACGTCACCGCGACGTCATCGCCGGCGGGAGAGCTCCGGCGAGCTCCAATCCGAGCGGAAACGACCACCGTTTCGCGATTAAAAACCATCTGCACGTTGCTCGCGTCGAGTGGGACCCAAAGAGCGAAGTCTCGCTTCCGGGGAGGGCCCCGGAGAGCGGCGGCGACGAACGGCGCGCGGTGGCCGGAGACGAGCCAGGGGCGGCGGGGTTCTAGGGGCAGAGGGAGAGGGGAAAAAGGCGGCGGGGGGGCGCCTGCTTACCCTCGACACGATGGGAGGCTCGAGGAGGTTGGAGAAGGCGCGAGGCGGCGGCAATGGCTCGCCGGAGTCCGCCGGACCCGCAGCGAGGAAATGGACGGCGCGGCCACCTCGAACCCTTCCGGCTCGATTCCTTCTGCCTGGAGGACTACCACGACGAGGCGGAGCTGATGGGCACAACGGCTGCCGTCGATGAGCTCCCATTCGGCCCAATCGACGATGAGCCCGAGCTAGGGTTTCGGGTTGCAAAAATAATTGGAGAGACAGAGAGAGGAGGGCTCGTGGGGTGAGAGAGGGAGCAGGTAAGAGGTGCACATGGGGTTTTATCTACCTAGAAGACTTCCACTCGAAGCTATGGAAGCATGGGCTTCCATGCCTCAACTTGCAGCTACAGGAAGAAGAAGAACATGGATGACTCAGCTTACAATTTAGTCCCTGCCAATTTTACAAGTAGGTCCTTTTCTCTCTGAAAATGGTTGTTTTCACAAGGAGAACAAAGTCTAAAATTGAAACCCTTTTGCCCAAAATTCTTATTAGTTAAGATGCACAACATATGTGAAAATTGGATCAATTAGATAAACTTGATAATTCAAAGTTGTTCAAATTTGAATTCTTACATAAATGGACATTGAATTTATTTGACTACTTAGGAGTTTCCAAAAATGATAATTTTTGTCACACATTCCTTATTTGATGTGTTCCTTATGTGGTAGAAAATTCAAGTCATTTTGAGTTACTTCATTGAACAAACTTGTTCAAATTTCAAAAAGGTGCTGTCAAGAAAACAGGGGTTTTTGGCAACTTAAATTATTCAAAAACTTGTGCAATTTTGGTTGTCATCCTTATTTATGATATATAGAATGTGGTATTTATTTCATGGCATTTGGAAAAAGTTTGTAGAACAAACTTGTTCAAAATCCCAAATGTTGCTGTGGAGAAAAACCATGTTTTCAGGACTTTAATGGATTCAATTTTTGGTCTCCTCTTTTGTGTGTTCCTTATTTGATATAAGGAAGCAATGGTATGAATTTCAAATCATTTTAAGAAATTTTCCAATAGTAACTTGTTTTAGTTTTCTGTTTCTGGAAATATTGGAATTTCTATTTAATAAAGCACTTGGCTTTTCTTTAGTAATGCTTTGCCAAAATATTTATATGAGTAGAGATAACAAGTCAATGCTCTCCAATACTTTTGTTTTTAAGCTTGCAAGGTTGGAAAAACATTTGATAAGATTTTGGTGAAGCATTTAGGAATGCCTCTTTTTCTGATAATCTTTTTAGGGAAATTTATTTAAGTGTTTCCTCTTTCTTAATTTAGGTCTTGGAATAATATTCAACAAGTATGAGATTTATAAGGTAGTTTGGAAAACTCTTTGATCAATATTTACTTTAGAAAATATTGTCAAAGTCATTGGAACAATATGTTGAATATTTTGTTTTCAATTTCTTAGCCATGTAAGATTATATAATTTGTTTGTTTAGTTGCACTCAAAAAACCAAAAAAAAAACACAACCAAGGTTTATTAGTCAAGCAATTAGCAAAACAACTGTGTTAACAGGTATTCCAAAATTGGGATGTGACAGGTCTTCCCCCCTTAAAAAGAATCTCGTCCCCGAGATTCGCAAGCGAGGACTAAGGGAGGGCCAACAAACACAATGTTAGTGTTGGAGTGCCGGTGCTTCCCCCCCTTTGACTTTTCTTGGGAGGTGGGGTACATCCCTAAATTAGTGAATTCACTATTAAAAGAAGTACACCAGTACTTGTTTTAGGTCCAAAACTTTTGTTTCCTAGTTTGAACAAAAATTAAGGTTAGTGCAGAACTACCTGGAAATGTACCGTCAATTATTTCATGAGTTTCTAGCTAAATCCCACATCTTGCATACCACACATGGAGTGGTGTACCACTCTCATAACAAGGTATATAATAAGCTAAAAATATATCTTGTGGGTGCAAACATTAGGTTGCTAACGTAAAACAAACAGACAGAACAATACCCATGGCAGTGGTTATTACTCACCACAAGCAACTATCCCTTAATATGATCATGATTTTAGTTGGATGTTATACTCTTAAGCACAATCATAACACAAGTATAAACTCATGCTAAGGTAAAACATTTAAATAAAATCCAATCAGCAAGCAAACAACACCACAGATGAATAGCCTATTTATTCACTAGGTTATTGTTTATTAGAGGTTTTTGGAATCCATCAATCATGAACAATTATCAAACAACCAGTAGCTAAACACCAATGAATTCAACCATAAAGATACTCTAAAATACCATCTTCACACAAGATAAAACTCCTATTACACAGGCATAAAAAGGTCTGCACCAATAACACACTAGTATGAAAAATCTACACCAGCATGCTATAAGAGAAAATCATATCCTATACCCATAGAACACGAAGCTAAATAATTCATGGCATGATAACATAAGTAATAACTTACTAAACATGCTATATCAACACATATACTCATAAAATAAAAAGAGGGTAATACTAGAGCAAAAATCACCATTTTCTAGTGGTGAAACTAGTTTCACTCTAGAGAAGCAAACCATGCTATCATGATGTTTAAAACTAAACAAGCAAGTCATGGATATAAATGTACCTAATAGCAGTACACAAAACTTACTCATGTTAGTAAGCACAAACATCAAAACAATCCCATGATACAACTATTAAACATGCAGAAATTTCTTATAGCAATTTTTGTTTTTCTTAAACAATTACTAGCAAACAAGCAAGGTATAACTCACACAACCAGTAGCTATGAAATTAATGAAAAGTTGTCTAAACCTTTTCAAAAATCCATACACTCAATTTAAAATTATTCACAAACAATCTACCAATCAACAGGAATTTATTTTATTTGCGAACAATTTAATTTCAGCACATGATAGTGAAACATTTCTTAACATGATACCCCTAAGGAATATTATGCTAACAAAAGGATCACACATAAACATATTAGTATTTAATAATAATAAATAAGCTTCTAACTTGCATAAGTGAAAAGAAACAATTATATTTTCCATGGTGGAAAACAGAAATCGATCACATAGTGAAACATGCTATTTTCACACAGGTGTATGGTTGGGGATTTTTATCCTCAAGCCAAAATGCAATGGGACCAGTGGGCTATGGCCCACTAATACCAAGTAAAAATAGGTACTAAGCCTCTGGTTACTCATGAAAAACTTTTCATACAAGATAAAAATATAAGGCTATTTAATCTAGTGAAGCAATACTAGTGCATACTGATAGCAATGCTTACATATGCTTTACTTATTAAGAGACATGCAAGCTAACATAGGTACAAGCATCAAAATAACAGTACCTAAATGGTACTGGACTCAAAGAAAACATAGCACAAAATTTACTAAGAAAGTATACACAGATTTAGCTCTCACAATACTTCCAAATAATAAACTAGAAGGTAACAAATGCTATTTCATTTTTGTTTGAGTTTCCAATCATGCACACACTTTCTAGGGTAGATTTATTGTAAGAAACAACATAATAATAGGTCCTAACAAGTCCATATAAGTTAGGAAGCAAGATTGAATAAAACACAAATTTATTTCAATCAAGAGCACACAAGAAAAAAAAACAGGAAAACTGTTGTTTCCTAGATCTATCATATCCATTCCATCGTTCACTTTACTTCTAAACCTCGAATCTCATAGTACCTATAACGTCTACTAAGATTTGGTTTCCAAAGTAGATAAACCTGATATCTTGTTGACTAGTAAACGAATAGGACATCATCTTATTTTCTCGTGACTTCTTCTTTTTACCAACTAGATTAAAAGGTGTCTTAAGTCACTTAATTCCTTGGTTTAGAAAGAGTTGTCAGTGGTTCACATGATTTGGTTAGGTTTCAACCTAAGATTAGGCAAAACCTGTTAGTCTTGTTAGCTTTCTATTTAATCATGTTTGTCCGACAAGATACGACTAGCGTCATCGTACGTCGAATATTGGATCGTGCTCTTCGGATTGGCTTTTGAGGGGGTTACGCATCATGGCATGTGAAGACTTCTTTTGAACTTTTCTCCATAGGAGGGAGGTATATAACTTTTTAAAAGGGGATTTCTCTTGTTTGGTCTTTTAAAGGGGAACATAACAAGATGCGATATTTAGCCAACAGGGTAAAAAGAGTCTCTTGCAAACAGACAAAACATAGAGGTTTAGGTCAGTATTGGTTGGTTTTCTTCACGCCTTTTCTTCTTTGAGGGTTGTCGTTGTTGGAGCTTTATCCGTTGGAGTGCATCACTGGTAGCAATGCTATCAGCTCGTGTGGCTTGATGGTCCTCCATTATTAGGCACAACGGTGCTTTCATTAATTGTGGGGGAGATGGTGGTGGTTCACGACGGGTCGCATTATGAAGCGAAAACAAGTATAAGTCTAAGCAACAAATTCTTGTTTTTGAATGCTACACCAACATTTTTGCTTGCAAAAAACTAACAGGAGGCGATTCAAAAACAAGAGCGGGGCAAGCACAAATCTGCAAATTTTGAGCACCCCACAAACATATAGAAGCCTAGATGAACCAAAATCTACACCACACAATAGCACAAAGTCCTATGGACACACATAGGCAAGCCAAAACACACAAGCAAGGCTCCATTGGAGCTACGTCGGGGAAGGAGACTCATGGAGTCATCGCTAAATTACTCCAAACTAGACTGATCCAAAAAAATCCTAGAAGTGGCTGAAGAACTATATCTACTTCTGACCATCATCACTGTAGAGTCATGCAATTATTTTGGTCTTCTCGGGACATCGGCAAGTATACAAGATAATAGAAGTAAAGTTTTTGAATAAACTTTTAACTGAGAGAGGTAAAACTACGCAACAATCTGTTTTTGAAACCCCAACTATTTTCTGAACAGAAAACTTCAAAGACGAGAGATGTTTCAAAAACAGAGCGGAGCAGTTGCAAACAAGTAAGAAATAAACTCTTAACCGAGAGAGATACTAACTCTGTAAGGCCCGCCCTTCGAACCACTGTTCAAGGACGCCCTTGATATGCATTTAGAATCTTTTGAAAAGATCAGAAGGAGGGAAAATATACTAAAATTCCCTTAGATATAAATAATTTAGATAGTAAATAGGTTTTTACTCAAAAATACTTTTCTTTCCTATCTGACGTCCATGCTAACTAAGGTCTCCTAAGGTCAGGATGGCTCTGATACCAACTCTGTAAGGACCCCAGACCGGCAGTCTGAAACCCTACGTATGCATACATTCACGATCCCAGAAAGATCAGTCGTGAACAACATACAAAGTTGGCACACAGAAATACATCATCCATTACACGAATACATAAAGGTATTACACAAATATCACATGATCAAGTTTAACGCAACTGCCACATGGGGCAGGCAACTTATCAAACACAGCGGAAGACAAATAAAACACAACGTAGTTGAGCCCAAGTCACGCCTTAACCTACAGGCTGCTGACCCGGAGACGATCCTAGTTCGCAAAGCCGTCAACTCCGTACTTCTCTTCATAGATATCCTTCGGAGGCTCCTTCTCAAAGTCTGGCAAGTAGATACCAGGGGCGAAACCATAATGAGTACATTTGAATGTATCAGCAAGACATCCATCATGTCACTTACCAACATGCAAATATGCTTATATGGTGGAATAGGTAGGCTATAAATAGGGTTCACTATCAATGGTGTTCATATATGATGACACCACAGTTGCAGTCAAGTTAATCTGTATCTTCGTTGAAGAAGATACTTCAGAAGAAAATAAAATAATATAGTTTTATTTCTCTTGTAGATATCACATGTACAAGAGGTTTTGTAAAACTTTGTTAAAGAATATTTTCTCTTTGCAAAACTTCTTGGAATCAGTTTCCAGAATTCTTGCTTAGAGTAGAAAAGGTTTTCTTTGCAAAACATTTTGTTTTGTATAGCATCATCTGGCTTTTCATCATCGACGATACCTCCACGGTATAAGTTTCCATTCCTTTCCGAACTTCACAAGTTCACACTTCCTTTCCAAAAATTCCCTTTAAAAACTCCTTTTTGAAAACATTGACACAATGCTAGCTACATGGCCATTCAACTGTCCATATCCGAGGATGCGGCTTCTTCGAAAAAGTTGTACTCTGCAGAGGTGTACACATCCACCAGATCCAGTACACCTCCCGTGAACAACCACGGACTGTAACAACAGTATGTAAACATCAGGTATCTGATCATAACCATCCACTATGTTCAAGCTAGTATATGCCTATCTCTCAGTTGAGTTTTACCACATCCCCGGCACCGAGCTAATCCCCGCCAAGCCAGGATGCCTCAACTGATGCGACCGGAGGGAAAATTAATCCCACACTTTATATGTCTCCACGACATTCGGTTCGAGGGTACGACGTCCCTTATAGCAAGTGAGATAGCACACACTAATAAGAACAAACTTCAAGTTAAGCCCCTTGCCCATGTTGGGGTAGGGTGGCAGTACGGTAAAGGTTGTCCGGCGAAGACTAGGTGATGTGTCATTTTTGAAAACACCACTTTCTCAAAAATGACCACTTCCACATTTCTCCGGAGAACAAGGATCCGCCTTTTCTCCGGGTTTTTCCGTAAAGCCTTTGTTTTGTAGAATCACAATTTTAGGGTGTCCACTTAGGGACTAGTATATTTGATGGTAATAAATACCATATGGTGGCCTATGGGCTTGGTATTACCAAGTTTAACTACTGGCATGATAGTAACCTATATACTAGTATAGTAGTAATAGCCACATCAAAAATAGTTTTGATAATCAAGTTTTTGTAAAACTTCAGACGTAAAACATGCATGATAGATAATGATAAGTATTGTATCAACAAGCATCAGGATGGCTTGCCTGGTATCTCCTTGTGTCCCTGGTTTTGGAGTGACTGGAACTTGAAACAGATCTTCACGACACTTCCTTCCTCTTCGTTTTCTAACGTCGTAAAAGGAATAAAGGACACACATTCAGAACCAATCAAGGCAAGCAACCATACATAACAATACCTACAGCAAGGAAATCTAATAATAACAAAATCACTCAACTAAAAATTGAGGCAAACAATCAAACAATCCTACTTGGCAGAAATGCCATTTAATAAGACAACTTAAGGTTGGAGGGACATATCTCACAACCTTAATATCATGGATTCAGTGGGTGTGCCACTCTCATACCAAGATATTAATAAACCCAAAATATACTTAGTTTCACAAGGGTGAGACTACTAAAAGTATAAAACATGCACCACATTAATCATGGCAATGGGTCTATCAACCAAACAACAAAAAGAAAAAGGTAGCTATCTTACTAAGTCTAAATTCACATCAAGAATAAATAAGACACATGATTTGCAAAAGTTACTTTTACAAATCAGTGATCCTACACAAGTGTAACAAGGTAATAGACTCATCACAAAACACACAATTTCTCATAGTGAGAACAATAGAAACAATGACTAAAAAGGAGGAATCCTATAGACATGATTCTACTAAGGGTTTGCTATGCAAGCATGCATAACAAGTAAAATACTAAAATGCAAACAAGGAACCATGTTATCATAATGGTAAATGAAAACATGTCCTTATGCAAGGATACCCAAATATCCACCAAACACAAGTTGGCAGGAAAATAATTTAACACAACAACTGCTAAGGAAACTAGTACTACTCAAACATGAAGAATCAATGGATGCATTTCAATCAAGTAATTGAAATACAACCAGAGGGTCCATGTTACAAAAACAGTAGTGAAAAATTATCTATACTTGCTATAACAAAAATATCCCATTTAATAAAACAATGCATCAATTTGCAGGGCAACTCCTACATACTAGTAGTAATAAAAAGGGCATTACTAGAGGAATCAAACAACACTCCAATAATGTATTTTTCCTAGCAAGCCACACATGATTACAACCACTTACAAACAGAAGCATACCCATGTTTGTTTAGCACAAAAATTCCCAAAGCAAAAATACTAGGCACTCATTAGTTATGAAACTACATAAGAGAAATGCATCTAGTTTGGGGAAATAATGTTTCCACCAAAAATGCAATGACACCAGTGGGTGTTCCACTAGCATATCAAAGCATTAAGAGGTCACAAAGCCTCTGGTCCACTTGTTAAAAATTACAAAAGCCTAAACTAGCACCTAGTGCAATAACAATACTAGCAGAAAATAATAGGATGCTAAAATAACAAGGTAATGCTACTCATGCTATTATTTCCACACAAGTGAAAACACTAGGGTTCAAGTACTCATAAAAACATAATTGTCGAGACATCGTAGTAGTTTTCATAGACGGGGGTGCCATGAGACTACGGTAGAGACGTGGGGTAACGGGATAGCGTAGTAATACAGAACACGGGATTTTACCCAGGTTCGGTACGTCGCGACAGTACGGCGTACCTACTCCTGCACTTCTCACTAATTGGGACTAAAGCCCGTTTATCAGGGTTACAATGTGAGGGTGTAGATCTAGCTTCTCGGCGAGGATGAGCTTCTCGGCGAGTTGCGTAGAGCTTGAACTTCTCTGTTGTGCCTAACTTGTCCTAATCTATCTCCCGTCCGGCTTTATATAATAGCCGGGTTAGGGCTTACAGAATCAGAAACCTAGAAGACTACGTTTAACTTGTAACTTGGAAAGCAAGGAATCCGTCTTCTCCTCCAAGCCAGATCACGCGGGCCGTGATCCGGGTTCTTCTAGAATCCGGCTTCTGCGCGTCGGACTACTGGGCCGCCCAATGGACCTAAGCCCATTACCATGTAGGCCACCCTGGCAGTCCGGCTCTTTGTCTACCATCTTCTATACCCCTATTCAGTATATATCCGACAGTAGCCCCCAGGAAGGATCAAAACTCTGATTCTCCGTCTTTCGTCAAATACATTTTGTCCGGGAAATCTTGATTCAGCAGTCTTGATTCTTTCTACTTTCCTTTTGAAGGAGATGGTAACATAAAACTCGGAACCATGAAAATCCGGCTTTTCTTCTCGCGATCCTTCGCGGAAAAGGAACTTCTAACGTCAGCGTCTTAAACATGCTGACGCAAGCGTCGCTTGGTTCCACGCGGGAAACCCCTCAGCGTATCTCTGACAGATTCTCACGGGAAACGAGGAGATAGCCATCATTCCCCTGCCGTTTTATTTCCCGTATTTTCCGGCGAGCGACACGCGTCGAGCATCCAACGGTCGAAAGAGCCGTTGGCACGTATCTAAACGGTTTTCCGGCTATAAATAGCCATCATCGTCCTCATCAGAAACTTTCCTCACTCCCTCACTGCCCACGCCATTGACGCGAACGCGAGCTCGAGAGCAAGTCCCTTGTCCCAGGCGCACTTAGCTTCCAAGCACGCAGAACGCAACGCGCCACCAAAAGATGGCCTCCTCGCCGTCCTCGCCCACACGCGCCGCCATCGACGAGCTCATCGGCGACCTAGATCCAGGCCGGGATCGCAAAAGCACACCGGCGGCGAGCCGGAGAAGACCACGGCTTCCGCGGCGGGCGGAGAAAACACTTCCGCCGCCGCGGACATAGCGGGATCGAGCTCCGCAGCACCCCCTCCGTTCGTCTCAACGACGGCGAGGGTCAAGATCCATTCCCGGGGCGATGAGCGCTTTGCCACCGGAGCCAACAACGAAACAGAAATTGTCGGCAATTGGAGTCCGAGTAATACTTCTCTCGTCCTTCTTCGTCGGATGTCAAAGGAGGGATCCATAGTTAAAGGCAAATGGCGAATCTCGAAAGATGAACCCGAGCCCAAGCCAAAAGTCGGAGAACGCGTCATCCTTACCTCTCATGTTGCGAGAGGTATGGGTTTTCCCCCTTCGCCTTTTTTCTAGACGTCCTTAACTTTTGTGGCGTTCAACCACACAATATTTCTCCGAATTCCATCCTCTACTTAGCCAGTTTCCAAGCCCTTTTCGAAGGATATCTCGGGATAACACCTGACCTAAATTTCTGGCAATATTGTTTTGAGGTAAAGCATAACATCACAAATGGCATTTCGCCCATTTGCGGAACCGTATCTTTCATCCTCAGAAAATTTAGGGAGGAATGGTATCCAAAAAATGGTATCCAAAAATAGAAATGCCGGAACCTGACCAATCTTGGCTAGGTTCTTTCTTTTATCATCAGGACATTCCATTCCCAGGCAGGGCAACCGGAGTTCCTCCCTTTGTTAATTCTGCCGCTACTCCTCGCGAGAGTTGGACAGCCGCAGTAGGGGAAAATTTGCCAAAAAACCTGATGAAGATAAAGCGGCGCATCGCCAAACTTTCTTCCTCTCAACCTTCTTTGGTTGGGAAGGATACCGTTATGTGCTGGTTTGGACGCCGTATCCAACCTCTCTCTTTTCGTTCCCGACTTCTTTGCGAATACCAAGGGCCAGAAGATAGCATGAGAGGAACAGATAAGGCCTTTACCAAAAAGGATTTTATAGGACGACTTCACGAACTGGTCGCCGTCAGTAGTCAGATTGAGGAAAATCTGGCGATTTATCACGTGGAAAATCTAGTCCCTAAGGTATTTATCTTTCCTTGTTTCCGCGTTTTTCTTCAGATTATCTTCTCTCTCCGCTTTTTAACATATTATTAACTCCTTCCTAGTTTGATGAACTTGGAGAAAATGATCTTGCTTCCGACGCTGAACTCAACAAATTACATGCCGAGTTTCACAACAATCGGAAGCGCAAAAGGCAATCAGCTATCAAAGAGGAATCTATTCCCAACCTGGACGATATCCGGATAAAAGAAGAACCATTCGACGAACTCGGATATATTCGTCCAGAGGCAAAGAAATTCTTTGCTCCTGCGCCTCTGATTCGCCCTTGGCCACAAAATGGATTGGTTGTTCGCAATGATATCGCATTTTCACCTCGTCAGGTTATACACGATGGCCTTCATCACGTTGGAATTCTCTTCGCGGAATATGCCAAAGAATTCAACGAGGTCTTGACCGATTTGCGAGAAATGAGCCAGGTAATACTTCTAGCCCCCAAGAATTAAGTTGAAATATGAATTCTTCTTAATGTTTCTTCGTATGCATGTTCAAACTTAAGCATCTGGCTTTCATTTCCATGTTTTAGCATTCCGCAGACGCCATAAACTTGGAAGTTTTTAAGAAGCTTAGTCTCAAGAGCAGAGAAGTAAAAACCCTTCAATCTGTTATTGAGTCGAAAAGCAACGAACTAGCGTCATCTCAGCGGCAACTATCAAAAACCACCGGTATTTTATTTTGTGCCATTTGTTTTTTCTGGAGAATTCTTGCGGAATTGTTTTGTAAACTCAAATTAATTATTGCCCTCCAGCTGCTTTAAACAAAGCCAACAAATTAGCAGAAAACACTGTCCATGTTTCTCGGCTTTGTGAGGAAAACTCAAACCTCCGAAAGGAACTTCTGAAAGCTCAAGAAGACCTAGAAGCCAGTAATCTGGCCCTTGCGATTGCTCAATCCAAGGCTTCTTTACAGGCAGCGGAAGATAAATCTGTTATCAATGATTTGGAAAGTATGCTACTCCCGCGCATGAAAGAAGGCGACGAAATTGACAAGGTTCTTGGTAAGTTAACTTCTTTTTACCAATGTCTTCATGTTTATTTCTTGTATCTTTTCATGTAACCTTTGCTTTTGTCGAAAAAGCAGGAAATTTTCCAGGAATTTCTCGGACTGAAAAGATCCGGGCCTTTGGGGAAGTGTGGAATTCAATCAGGAATGCAGGAATGCAGCTGATTAATAAATTCCTTCCCACAAGTACTGTATGCTTTTCGGAAGTCTACCGACTTCCGGGTGCCATCACAGAAGTAGCTTAGTCGAAAGAATCCATCCTTCGCTCTGCCGCACGAGGTGGTGCACGCATGGCACTTGGCCTTATGCGTCTACATTACCCTAATGCCAAATCTTGGCGCGTAGCATCCGGTGTCCCTCAAGAATATACAGAAGCGCAACGAAATGCGATTTTTGATGAAGTTAAAGGGCACGCTTCCAAGATTGCCTCTATGGTTAACATTTCCATTACTTATCCGGAAGAAGAAGTGCCCGCAGCCCCCGAGAATGATAGCAGTGATGAAGACTCGGATGCTTGAGGGAATACACTTGACCCGAATGATGGATGTGTATAAGAGCATTTTTACAATGCAATTCATATTGTAATGCTTCTATATCGTTTGTCGAAACAAGAACTCCGCCTTTTGCAATTTCAAGTTTCTTGCAAAGTTTTTCCGGGTTTGACTGTTCCTTTATCTTCTAAGTAATCTGGCAAATGTGTTTTAACTGCTCTAGTGTTTAAAAATGGCTCAACTAGCAATATGTATCGTCATGTCGAGTAACTGGGGACGAACCAAACAGTTTTGAAACTCGAAAACATGGATCATGCTAAAAGCATTTTTACTGACTAGTTTCAGTAACCCAACACATACACAATCAGATAAAATTTAGAGAAAAGAAGGAACTGTTTTGAAACTTGGGCACGCAGGCACAATCCGAGTTTCCTTTAACCTTTAACAGGCCGAATCATTCAGCTTTTAAACACCGAGCACGCAGGCACAATTCGGGTTAACATTGAGTATTTGTGAGATCATTGGGAAATAGATGAGGCGGAAATATTTTGTACTTATAATGAATATGAATGACAACATTCCGACAACTTTATTTCATGGTCTCAAAGATGTTTACATAGAAATTGAACTAAGTATAGAAGGGACGTAATTGCTGGATACTCCAAGGCCTCTTTGTCTCTCCTAGTTCATCTATTTTTCTCTTTCTTTTGCGATTCGGCTTCTCGGGATCGTCCTCCGTATCTCGAATGTCAACAAGATAGTATGATCCATTCTTCATGGCTTTACTGATGACAAATGGTCCTTCCCATACTGGGGCCAATTTGTGCTTCCTTTGCTGCACCAATCTCAGCACTAAGTCACCTTCTTTAAAAGAACGATGCCTGATTTTCCGACTATGATAACGTCGTAAACCTTGCTGGTAGATGGCAGATCTTTGAAGCACAAGTTCTCGTTCCTCTTCTAAGAGATCGACGGCATCCTGTCGTGCTTCTTCGGCATCCGAGTTGTCAAAATTCTGCACTCTTGGGCTATCATGGATCATGTCCGTTGGAAGAATAGCTTCCGCACCATAAACTAGGAAAAACGGGGTTTGCTCAGTTGACCTATTTGGCGTCGTTCGAATACTCCACAACACGGAAGGTAGCTCTTCTACCCACGCTCCAGCTGCTCTATGGAGAGGAGATTCGAGTCTTGGGCGTATTCCTTGCAGGATTGAACTGTTCATTCTTTCAACCTGTCCATTAGATTGCGGGTGTGCCACAGATGCAAGATCTAAGCGGATTCCCGTTTGTTGGCAGTATTTTGCCAACTCACCAATGGAGAAATTTGTCCCGTTATCAGTTATTATGCTGTGTGGGACGCCATACCTCATTACTAAATCAATAATGAAATTTCTGGCAGTTGCGCCATCCAGCTTTTTGATGGGTTTAGCCTCCACCCATTTGTATACTTATCTACCGCTACGAGTAGATGTGTAAGTCCACCTCTTGCAGTTTTGAACGGTCCCATCATATCTAGCCCCCAGACCGCAAACGGCCATGTGATAGGGATAGTTTTAAGTGCTTGGGCCGGCAAATTGGTCTGCTTGGCGTAATATTGACATCCTTCGCACGTATTCACTATGCGCTCGGCGTCTGACTTGGCTGTTAGCCAGAAAAACCCCGCCCGGAATGCTTTTTTGACTATGCTTTTTGATTGAGCATGATGTCCGCAATCCGGCATGGATTTCTTCCAGTATTTCTCTTCCTTCTTCTGGTGAAATACACCGTTGAAAGATTCCGGAAGTACTGCGTTTATACAAGTGGTCGTTGATCACCATGTATCCTTTGCATCGACGCTGTATTTGCCTTTGCAAGACTTCGTCTGCTCCTTCCGGGTACTTCTGATTGACTAAGAAGTTTAAGTATGGAATTGTCCAATCCGGTTTAACGAGCATGACCTCGATTGTTTCAGATGCCAGAGGGTAAGCAACGTCTCCACCTTTTATGGATGGTTCATGCAAGTGCTGGACGAATACCCCTGGTGGTAAAGTTTTTACTCTCTCTGATCCCATGCGGGCTAACGCATCCGCATTCCAATTTTCCTCCCTTTTTATGTGAAGGACTTCGAACCCGAAGAAACAGATGGCGAACTCATCCACCGTCCTCCGATATTCGGCCATTATAGGGCTTTTCGCGTCCCAGGTTTGATTGAGCTGATGCTGTACCAAATCCGAGTCTCCATAGCATAAGATGCGTTTTACCCCTATTTCTTTTGCAATATGCAAGCCATGAAGCAGAGCTTCGTATTCTGCCACGTTATTACTGGCGTTGAAGTGTATTTGCAATACGTACTCCATTGTGTCTCCCTTGGGAGATTTTAGGACTACGCCAGCCCCAGCTCCTTCCTTCATCTTGGATCCGTCAAAGTGCATGATCCAGTACTCGGATTCTGGCATCGGTGTTTTTTCCATTGCTTCTGTCCAGTCGGCGACGAAGTCTGCCAAAACTTGGGATTTTATTGCCGTCCTTGGCTGGTACTTAATATCGAAGGCTGCCAGCTCGATGCCCCATTTAGCTACTCGGTCGGTTGCCTCCGCATTGTTTATAATATCCCCTAGTGGTGCTTTACATACCACTGTTATGGAATGCCCTTGGAAGTAATGGTGCAGTTTTCTGGATGCAAAAAATACGCCATATGCCAGTTTCTGGTAGTGCGGATACCTTTGTTTGGATTCGGAAAAAACTTCGCTTATGTAATATACCGGATGTTGATCTGGTATGCTTTGCTCTTCCTTTGTCCGTTCCACAACGATTACCGCACTAATAACCCGACTTGTAGCCGTAAGGTATAATAACATGGGTTCTTCGTCTTTTGGAGATGCCAAGATGGGAGCGTTCATCAAGGTTTCCTTCAACTGGGCCAACGCTGCATCAGCCTCTTCTGTCCATTCGAACTTGTCGGATTTCTTCAGCAGCTTGTAGAGTGGTAAGGCTTTATCCCCCAGCCGACTGATAAATCTGTTGACGACTGCAGCGGAACCCGTCAATCTTTGGACATCTTTTACACATGTAGGTTTTGAGATGTTCAAGATTGCCTTGATCTTTTCCGGGTTAACTTCTATTCCTCTGTGGGAAACAATGAAACCCAGAAGTTTTCCTGAGGGAACCCCGAATACGCACTTAGATGGATTCAACTTCATCTTGTAAGTGCGTAAGTTTTCGAAAGTTTCTCGCAAATCCTCAAGGAGTGTATCTTTTTCCTTGGTTACGACGGCGATATCGTCCACATAAACATGGACGTTTCTGCCAATCTGACTATGCAAACAGCGTTGCATGCAACGCTGGTAGGTTGCACCTGCGTTCTTCAGGCCAAAAGGCATGGTTACGTAATAGTACGTCCCATACGGGGTTATAAAAGAAGTCTTGATTTGATCTTCCTTTTTCATGCGTATTTGGTGGTACCCGGAGTATGCATCCAAAAAGCATAAAAGCTCGGAGCCTGCAGTGGCATCTATTTGATCGATCCGCGGTAATGCGAACCTATCTTTCGGACACAACTTGTTCAATCCTGTGTAATCTATACACATTCTAAGAGCAGTGGTGTCTTTCTTCGGCACTAATACCGGATTTGCGGACCAATCAGTATGGATTACTTCCTTGATGAAATCCGCTGCTAAAAGCCGGATAATTTCCTTGCCAATAGCCTTCCGTCTTCTTCCATCAAATCAACGGAGACCTTGTTTGACGGGTTTTGATCCAGGAATAACCTTGAGTTGGTGCTCAGCAAGTTCCCTGGGTACGCCTGGCATGTCAGCTGGACACCAGGCAAAAATATCCCAGTTCTCACGGAGGAACTTGATGAGCTGGCCTTCCTATTTGTCGGTCATCCCAGTCCCTACGATGACAAATTTTGTCGGTCTTTGGGATCTAGGATTACCTGTCTTGTATTCTCGGACACCTTGAAGCTATCTGTTGGCTTCCGAGTTTCTTTTCCTCCCGGCATTTCTTTCGGTGATACCTCCTTGGCTAATTCCTTCAGTTCCTCCTTTGTTATAACTCTCTGAGCGCAAAGGGCGTTTTCTTTCTCCAACTCGTTTGCCAGCTTGAAATCACGAGCTATGGTGATTACTCCTCCTTTGGGTCCTGGCATTTTCAACTTGTTGTAGATATAACAGGATCTTGCCATGAATTTGGCGAAAGCTGGACGTCCGAGTATTGCGTGATACACGCTTTCGAACGGCACTACTTCGAAGGATACTTTTTCCTGCCGGAAGTGATCTTTATCTCCGAAGGTGACATCTAGGGAAATTTCTCCTAGGGATCGTGCTTGCCTGCCAGGAACAATGCCATGGAAGCGTATATTGCTGTAGTTGAGCTGGGACTCGGAGATCTTCAAGTGCTTCAGTGTATTCAGGTACATTATATTAATGCTGGATCCTCCGTCCATCAGCACTCTTCTTAGCCTAGTGTTTTGAACAATAGGGCTGACAACAAGAGCTTGTGTGCCAGGTTCAGGGATATTTCCGGGATGATCAGACTGATCCCAGATTATCGGTGTGTTGGAGTACTTCAAGAATTTCGGGGTTGCCGGAACAACCGCGTTTATTTCTCGAAGTGTTCTTTTGGCCACCTTTGCTGACGGGGTTGCTAAGAAAGTTAACATTGCTTCTCCGTCAACTCTCGGAAATTTGGGTTCGCCCTTTCGCTGTTGTTCCTGGATTTTGTCATCAGTGTCCGATTCACTGTCTTCTTTTTCAGCTTCTGGCTTTTGTTTGGCAGGTTTCCTTTTGGAACCCTTCCCTTTATTTCCGGATCCTGCATTGCCTTTCATATGCTTGTTTAGCCGGCATTGCGCGTTTGTGTGGGTTGGTTTCCCAAATTGCGAGTGGTGGACGCAGGGTTCCGACTTAATTCTCTCCCATTCTTCGGGAGTGTAATTGATTGGATCTGGGCTGCGACCTTTCCACTTATTTCCCTTATCTCCTCCAAAGGCTATGTTGACCTCTTTGGGCTTTGTCGTTGACTCTGGAGTTCCTTTTTTGTCAGAACGAGGGGTTTTCTTGGCGAGTATTAGTGACTCAATATTGCCTCCTCTTGCTCTGATATCATCTTCGGCTGCAGCGTGCTCATTAGCGGTTGTAAGCATAGATCCGAGATCTTTGTGCTGTTTAGAACCAACCATGAACGGTACGAGTCCGGGTTTTAGGCCATTGACGAAAGCATGCATTGCTTGTACGTCAGTTACTCCAGAACAACTATTCTTCATTGCAGTCCATCTGGAGATGAAATCCACGTATGGTTCGTCCTCAAATTGGGTGCAACGGTTCAGCTGGTTGATGCTATTTGGGCGTTTGTATGTTCCCCGAAAATGCTGAGTGAATACTCTAGCCATATCCCAGCTGTCGACAGTTCTTGATGGTAAACCATTGATCCAATCTCTGGCTCCGTCTAGCAACATTAGGGGAAGAAACTTGACAGCTTCCAGGTCTGTCCCATTGTTGATTTGGACGGCTGTATAATAATCTGAGAGACAGGTATCCGAGTTTGTGCTGCCGGTATATTTTTGGTAGGTTGGACCAACTTTGGCGAAGCCAGAATGCAGGGTTATCCTTCGGATCCTGTCAGTAAAACACTTAGGACCAAAGTATAGATCATCCTTTTCTGCTCTATCAATGTGTGCAGAATATCTTCCGGCTGAATGGACAGAAGGGGATCTGCTCCTTTCTTTTCCATTGTTGCGCGGACGCGCTTTTCCGAGGTTATCTCTATCTCTTCCGTGTTCACGTCCTTTTGGGTTAGGCGGAGTTCTGCTTCTATGCCTTTCCTTATCCTTAGGAGGTGTCCGGGATCTTTCACGTCTGTGAGGTATATCATATCTTCCAGCTTTTTCAGCTGGGTTTCTCGGAGGTGGCATTATTTTGCCGTCATTCCGGTGTTTGTCTTCCCGATCATGTGGTTTATATCCATCTTTCGGGAGATGAGGTCCGGTTCTAGACGCTGCGTCCCGGTTATCTGGGTTTTTCCTGTCTTTTCTCGGATCCTCTTTTTTATCTGAATCTCCGGGTTCTTCCGGTCCAGGTGCTCCAGCGGCGCAAGTAGCTGTTTTGCAGAGGGCGGAATTATCGTGCAGCCTCCCTGATCGTTCTTGGCCTCGCTGTTGCTGCTGTAATGCTTTTCCTAGGAAAGCATACACCCCTTGGAGTTTTTCCCCGTTGGAGTACAGGTCGTTGTTTAGGATGGCGAACGCTGCTTCCGCGTTTTCCGCTGCGGTTTTGTATATTGGTTCGCCCTTGGCATCTTTGCCGTTTAACTGCTTTTGCCAAGATGGGTTATCGAACCTTTCTTTGGCGGCAGTTCTTCCAGTTTTGCGATTCCGGGTAACCTAGTAGGTTTTAACGCGGATCTATGCTTTCTCTCGTACTCCTCTATTTCTTCCTTCATGACTTTGATGTCATTATGGGTTTGTTGGAGATGTTGCCGAGATCTAAGCAGATGTTGCTGTTGCCGTTGGAAAGCTTGTCTCCTGGCTTCCAGCATCTCAGGGGGTTCATCTGGTCCCACTGGTGTTTGTAATAGCTCTTGCTCTTCCTGTTCCGTCATTGGCGGAGCAGTGATTTCCTTAGATTTCTTTTCCGCTGGCTTTGTGCCGCTAACATCTCCAACTTCCAGGTTTTCATCAGCGAGATCGGCTGATTTTTTCTTCCGGATTTTGTATTGGAGTTTTTTAGAAGCACGGTGCTTTTTCTTGGAAGAGGGAGGTTTTTTGACAGGCTCATCTTCTGTCATCTCCTTAACATTGGGGAATATCGGAGAAGTTTCTCCGTCTTCTCTCTCTTCCACCGGCGGAGGGGTTTTAGGGCTTTCCTGGCTGCCGGCGCCCGTTGTATCAGCTGGTTTTGCCATTAGCACTTCATGGAATCCCTCTTGAAAGGACTTAACCTTTCTTACGAAGGCATCCTCGTCTTCGTCTTCGGAGTCGAAGTTATCCGATCCGGTTTCCGACTCCAACCTCGCCTCAATGGCGGCAAGTACGGACTCTGCTTCCGAGTTCATCGTCTTGTTGACGGATGTCGGATCTTCCGCCTCTGTGACGGGTGTTTCTTCTTCCGTCTCTATGACGGGTAGGTTGTTATCTGCCTCTTGCACGGGATTTCCGTCATCCGTGTTTTCAGCGATTTCGGATTGCACCATGCCGATAAAGTGTGTATCACTTTTTTGTCGGCGATCTGAGCAGAATCCGGCATCATAGTCGTTTCCGACTTGGTATAGGGCGGGTGGGATAAATTTGCTTCCACCGCAAAACCCCATTGCCTCTGCAGTTAGTCCGATAAAGATGTTAGTAGATCCGATCGGTAACACGCAGGCACTTACCAGGTGGTTTTGCGCCGGTATGTAGGATCCGTTGTCGAGGAAGCGCCCGACGTCGTCGTCGAACTCCAGGCTTCCGACAGTGATCGATCTTCCAATTCCGCCGAGTATCCCATATCGGAATTTCACGCCTGACGTCGTTTGCCCCACGGTGGGCGCCAACTGTCGAGACATCGTAGTAGTTTTCATAGACGGGGGTGCCATGAGACTACGGTAGAGACGTGGGGTAACGGGATAGCGTAGTAATACAGAACACGGGATTTTACCCAGGTTTGGTACGTCGCGACAGTACGGCGTACCTACTCCTGCACTTCTCACTAATTGGGACTAAAGCCCGTTTATCAGGGTTACAATGTGAGGGTGTAGATCTAGCTTCTCGGTGAGGATGAGCTTCTCGGCGAGTTGCGTAGAGCTTGAACTTCTCTGTTGTGCCTAACTTGTCCTAATCTATCTCCCGTCCGGCTTTATATAATAGCCGGGTTAGGGCTTACAGAATCAGAAACCTAGAAGACTACGTTTAACTTGTAACTTGGAAAGCAAGGAATCCGTCTTCTCCTCCAAGCCAGATCACGCGGGCCGTGATCCGGGTTCTTCTAGAATCCGGCTTCTGCGCGTCGGACTACTGGGCCGCCCAATGGACCTAAGCCCATTACCATGTAGGCCACCCTGGCAGTCCGGCTCTTTGTCTACCATCTTCTATACCCCTATTCAGTATATATCCGACAATAATCAAAATGCTACTAGCCCTATGAATACAACCCAAAAATATGTGGCTACTCAACCACAAATGATTATGTCAAAAATTCCACACATGAGGGAATTTTTCCATAACATTCTCATAGTAATGACTAAATTACTCATGCTTCTCTACCAACTCAAATGCAAGCTAGCAGAGGTGATACTAACAAAATATAAGTACCAACATGGTACTGAATCTAATATCTCAACACAACAATTCAATCACTTGCACACAAATTAATCAATCAAAAATTATATGCAAGTAATAAACTAGAGATAAACATATGATATTAATATAAATCCTATTTCTTCTCAACTCAAGTCCACACATTCTAACATGATAAAATATCAAAGTAACACTTAGAAAACAAGTTCACACATCTTATACATGCTAGAAAACAATATTGCAACACAAAAATAACTCATACAAATTAATTACCTAAAAATGCCAAAATGGCAGAAATATGCAAAACAAGGATCTGCCCACACAATTTTCTAGGATGCTCTAAAAATTAAACCCTTCTAGGTTTGGATAGTCCTAAACATATACAAGACCATCCAATTGGTTTGCATCAAAATTCATCTTTAATTAATTTATAAAAATCACCAAAGTGCTCTCTGGTGTTTTACCAAATTGCATGCCATTTCAAAAATACTTGGAATTTGGAAGCAAGGTTAATTGCTCCTATTAGGAAATTTCAAGGTCTTTCCAATGCAATTGGCCTCACTTCATTCTGAGTTGTGAAATTAAAATGGTGCTCATTTTGGTGTTTCTGGTACCTGTTGCCAAATCATTATTAATTTCTAATCTATTCATCCAAATGTAGATCTACAAGTTGGAGGTGGTTTAGATTTAGTTTATGTACAACTGTGATTTTTGGTTTGGTCAAAATCATCTTTTAGCTAGGTTTTTAGAGCTAAAAGAAATCATGTCTTTTTCTGTAAAAACAAAATTGGAAAAACTAGACAGATGGGCCAGATCTGAGGTTGGGCCGGCCAGATCTAGTGGCACCGCGGGCGGATCTAGCTGATGACGCTGACAAGCGGGCCAGCGGTCCACGCGGGCAGCCACACGGGCGGAAACCGTGGCCCACCTGCAGGTTTAACTCCTAAGTGCGCGGGGTCAAGCGTGGCTGACGTCGCCACGACGTCACCGCGACGTCATCGCCGGCGGGAGAGCTCCGGCGAGCTCCAATCCGAGCGGAAACGACCACCGTTTCGCGATTAAAAACCATCTGCACGTTGCTCGCGTCGAGGGGGACCCAAAGAGCGAAGTCTCGCTTCCGGGGAGGGCCCCGGAGAGCGGCGGCGACGAACGGCGCGCGGTGGCCGGAGACGAGCCAGGGGCGGCGGGGTTCTAGGGGCAGAGGAAGAGGGAAAAAGGCGGCGAGGGGGCGCCTGCTTACCCTCGACACGATGGGAGGCTCGAGGAGGTTGGAGAAGGCGCGAGGCGGCGGCAATGGCTCGCCGGAGTCCGCCGGACCCGCAGCGAGGAAATGGACGGCGCGGCCACCTCGAACCCTTCCGGCTTGATTCCTTCTGCCTGGAGGACTACCACGACGAGGCGGATCTGATGGGCACAACGGCTGCCGTCGATGAGCTCCCATTCGGCCCAATCGACGACGAGCCCGAGCTAGGGTTTCGGGTTGCAAAAATAATTGGAGAGAGAGAGAGAGGAGGGCTCGTGGGGTGAGAGAGGGAGCAGGTAAGAGGTGCACATGGGGTTTTATCTACCTAGAAGACTTCCACTCGAAGCTATGGAAGCATGGGCTTCCATGCCTCAACTTGCAGCTACAGGAAGAAGAAGAACATGGATGACTCAGCTTACAATTTAGTCCCTGCCAATTTTACAAGTAGGTCCTTTTCTCTCTGAAAATGGTTGTTTTCACAAGGAGAACAAAGTCTAAAATTGAAACCCTTTTGCCCAAAATTCTTATTAGTTAAGATGCACAACATATGTGAAAATTCGCTCAATTAGATAAACTTGATAATTCAAAGTTGTTCAAATTTGAATTCTTACATAAATGGACATTGAATTTATTTGACTACTTAGGGGTTTCCAAAAATGATAATTTTTGGCACACATTCCTTATTTGATGTGTTCCTTATGTGGTAGAAAATTCAAGTCATTTTGAGTTACTTCATAGAACAAACTTGTTCAAATTTCAAAAAGGTGCTGTCAAGAAAACAGGGGTTTTTGGCAACTTAAATTATTCAAAAACTTGTGCCCTTTTGGTTTTCATCCTTATTTATGATATAGAGCATGTGGTATTTATTTCATGGCATTTGGAAAAAGTTTGTAGAACAAACTTGTTCAAAATCCCAAATGTTGCTGTGGAGCAAAACCATGTTTTCAGGACTTTAATGGATTCAATTTTTGGTCTCCTCTTGTGTGTGTTCCTTATTTGATATAAGGAAGCAATGGTATGAATTTCAAATCATTTTAAGAAAGTTTCCAATAGTAACTTGTTTTAGTTTTCTGTTTCTGGAAATATTGGAATTTCTATTTAATAAAGCACTTGGCTTTTCTTTAGTAATGCTTTGCCAAAATATTTATATGACTAGAGATAACAAGTCAATGCTCTCCAATACTTTTGTTTTTAAGCTTGCAAGGTTGGAAAAACATTTGATAAGATTTTGGTGAAGCATTTAGGAATGCCTCTTTTTCTGATAATCTTTTTAGGGAAATTTATTTAAGTGTTTCCTCTTTCTTAATTTAGGTCTTGGAATAATATTCAACAAGTATGAGATTTATAAGGTAGTTTGGAAAACTCTTTGATCAATATTTACTTTAGAAAATATTGTCAAAGTCATTGGAACAATATGTTGAATATTTTGTTTTCAATTTCTTAGCCATGTAAGATTATATAATTTGTTTGTTTAGTTGCACTCAAACAAACACAAACAAACACAACCAAGGTTTATTAGTCAAGCAATTAGCAAAACAACTGTGTTAACAGGTATTCCAAAATTGGGATGTGACACCGTACTCATGTTTGCCTCAACTTGGTTCGGGTGGAGTTCCTTAGTTCGGTGGTATTTCAACGTGGACATCGAGGAGTAGTTTGGGGTTCCTAGGTAGCAGCCTGGAATCTATGGGTTGGGACGTCGCCTTATGTTGCGGCCTCTTAGGACTTTTTGGTTCTGATTGATTAGCAACATAATTTGCTTTCCGTTGTCTGATGTAATGTGGGTCATGTGACCTCTATTTGTAAAGCTATACTCTAGTAATACCTGTTTAATACAACTTCATGTCTAGAGTGCTGCTTTGATCGGTTGTTGGTTTTGAGCTCATTGTTATACAGTTTTGGCTATGCCTGCATAGTTGTCGCAGTCGAGGGGTTGTGGAGCCGATGATCCATGTCCGAGCCCGCCTGCCGATGTGATTCGGCCTGGGGCGAGGTAACCCTAGTAATCCTCGATTGTTGTTGCACTTTCTGGACACATAACATCTATGTATAGCTTTGGTCCCGTTCCTTTGGTTCCATACGATTCGTGGACGCTTTGATATGCATAGTTGGTTATGACTAGCATGGACACAAGGAGTAGTAGTATCGTGGTGATCCGGCCTGCATGCCGATGAATCCGGTATGCCTGCCATTGTTTGTTGCGGACGGGGATGGTAACCCTAAAGCCCTTGTGGGTCCACGACTAGGAGCGCAGACCTCTGGGTCCGGG
Organism: Alopecurus myosuroides; assembly: GCA_028641055.1. Classification (NCBI taxonomy): domain Eukaryota; kingdom Viridiplantae; phylum Streptophyta; class Magnoliopsida; order Poales; family Poaceae; genus Alopecurus; species Alopecurus myosuroides. The sequence continues at coordinate 547,057,071 of CM054057.1, forward strand.
GTCGTGACAAGTCATGGTATCAGAGCAGGACTGCCTGTAGGAAAACCTTACTGCTTGGTCGATGTTGAGTCTAGTGTTTGTGAAAACTATTTTGAAACTTCAAATGAGTTGCGAAAACCTTCTTAGGATTCTTTGTACTCCTTGTCTGGTATCGCTCTAACTCTGGGTAATCTTACCTATTTTGATTTTAAAAGGTTCTAGTCATTCAAAACCTAGGTGCCTTCTTTGGCAAGGACGTGTTTTACCCAAGTTGAACTAGTGTTGAGTTTCTAGAGTCGTGTGTGTTCCTTACTCCGTTGTTTGTTGTTCAACTGGGAGATCCCTTTCCATCATAATCTCTCAGAGTTGTATGAATTCCACACTCCTATGTTTTTAAGTTTCAACAACAGAATCTCGAGATTTCCTTTTCATCTCGAATGCATCCGTTATCCCCTGCTCATATTCTTCCGGAGCTATATTTGTCTTTTGAAAGATACTTCGTGATTGCTATTCGTAGTGTCCTCAAGGCACTTAGATTGTGGTCACTCCTTTCTCTAGCTTTCTAACCCTTGGATTTGAACCGAAGGTCCCGGAATGTGTTGAATTGTGGTGGGTTGAATCATGTGGTTTTATAACCATGTGGTGCTCACGTCACCAGCACAGGATGTTGACCTTTAACCCAAGATCCATTATGTTGTCCCTGAGGAACCTCTTCTACCTCATAATGGCTAGGTAATCTAAACTTCGATAGCAATACGTTTTCTTTGGAATCAAAAGTATCGCTATAAGAGTGATCATTATGAACTCCACATCTTCATTCTTAGTTCAGCTATAACTCTCTTTCTTGGCATGGGTTCTACAGAGTATTACCCTGTGCAATCAACGTGATCTTAGGATTTCCATGAGCATGTCCCTACCCTCCAGTTGCTCTCAAATCTCTACCCGTTGTTTTGGAGACCAATTTGCATATGCGTGTTGGAGTCTTCCAATGTATTTTCTCTTGTGTTCTATCTAAATGTTCCACTTTGGAATGTCAGGAGAAACAAACTCCAGTACCTTGTTCATCCCGAGGACCAGGTCAAAGTTTTGTAATCCGCGGATTGAAGAAGTTTCATCAGCTTCTTCTCTGCTCCACCTTCGAGTATCACACTCTTTTGTATCAAGAGGTTGTGCTGAGTTCCATGGCCTTATTGATGAAGTGATGCCCTTACAAATCCTTACCCACCTTTCCTCTAAGCTTGAATGCTCGAGAATGTTGGGTGTGCATTGAGGTGTGTATGAGATATTCCTAGCAATTATTATTGCTTTTAAAATCTAAGAAACATTTGTATCCTTGTTAGCACTATTGATCACTCAGTATCTACTTAAAGTTGACGGTGTTACCAAATCCGTTCATTCCGGTGCACATTCTTGGTCAGAGAGTTAGGTTCATGCCGAAGCTCTCAAGATCATATTGGCTGCTTTGAAAAGCAAGATCACTTTCAAACTTCGAGACATTTCGGAGGTTTGTGATATTCTGGATGTCTTTCTAGAAGTATCACCAGGTTGTTACGTGATTGTGATGTATAAACAAGGGGTAATTGAACTACTCCTTTCTCCAAGAAAACACTGTTGGATATCCTGAACTAGTTGGTTGAGCTTAAACAATAACTTGGAGAGTTAAAAGACATGAGCTCTTCCTGACTTGTTCCTTTACAATGGGATGTCTAGTTTTCCTCGTGTTGAAGCAGGATAGTAACTCCCTAGTGGACATGCTATCATCCTAACCTTGGTTTGATTTGGGCTATCGTCAAACCAAGCTCAGATCTAAGAACTATCTTGCTGGTGTTTTCACTCATGGTGTTTTTTCCATGTACACCTTCATGTCCTTTAGTCTGACCAATATTTTTCCTTGTTCATGTATCATATGAATCCCTCTTCTTGGAGTATCTTGATAAGCATGTTGTCGAGCCCATCGATGGCAATCCTACTTTCTCTGAGTTGAAAGAGGTTCATGTTGAACAATTGGAACTAATGTTGGAAACTTTTGAGAACCATCTTTGTGTCATCACGAAGTTGTGTTCTTGATGTTCCAAGTAACTTACCCCGGTTCATGTGTATATGGTGAAGGTTGTTTCCATGGATCCGAGTAAAGTTTTCTGGTTTCCTTCGGGAATAATCCCAAGTCGTTCATGCATGTGTGGACTATTCTTGAGATGGTAGGTTGCTACCTCCATTTATTTGAAGAAGTTTGTATCCACACCAAGCCACTGATTGACTATTCGTGAAAGAGAAGAAGTCCAAAAACTTCGTTATCTTTGTACCGTCTTCCCAACAAGGACTCCGATGTGTTTCATTGCAAGTAAGCCATGTAGGTGCAACCGTCTTTTGCAAGTTGCTAATACATGAGTTTTGCCATCTCGCTCATCTTTTTGAGCTTCGCATCATAGTCCATATCTTGAGAATCTAGCATATGTATCTTGTTGGTAACAGATGCAACCTCGTCGATCAAACTGTTGAGCCTAAGCTCCATATCCACTAACCAGAGCTGAATCTCAAGCAGCAACGATGGTTGGTGTTTCCTCAAGAGTATTGAACTAGGTCCATTTGGAAATACGGCATGGTTTATGTTGTGGTTGACACAACTAGCCGTAAGGCCTAATTTAATATCTCTTTGAATCCGTAAGAACAACCACTCTTGGTGAGAATGATTGTGTGACTCATTCTAACAAGTTTTCCCTCTCCGTTCTTCAAAACCGGAGTTTTACATCCACTTTATGACCCATAGAAAGCTTGTCATGAGCCTGCTGTCGGTATTCAGAACATCAAGGATAACTTGGAAATTGATCTTCCCAATATCTCTCTGTTGAACCCCCAAAACCTTTATTTCAGTTGAAACAAGTTCATCATGATAACCATCTCGTGGTGTTTTGTAACCGCCATTGATCAGTTTCCTTCTTTAAGCTGTTGGTACTTGAAGTTCTGATCATCCTACACATTGTGTGAATTTGTCAGTCACTTCAGCCATGGGATCTTAACCATGTGGTAGATGTATTGCTACGTTAAATCCACAATAGGAAAGAGATTCCTTATTTCTCTCGGTGTTCCAATTCCCATTGGTTCTTCATCTTCATGGTATGACCAAGAACTCTTTCTTTGTTACGGTGTTCCAACATCTTCTGGTTACTCCTCTTCTCTTGTGAAGTAACCTCATGATCTTTGACAAAGATTTCGAGAAATTTTGACGGAATGAAAGTTCCTTCATCTTATGTGTCCACTCCGAAGAGTGAACATAATTCTAAAATTCTATATCAAATTTTATCTGACGCACGAAATACAGTGTTTTCTCGTATTCCCCTCGTCTACAGATATTATGTTATGGTATCCAAGACCATCCTTTCCAATCTTGGTTTTCTATTTGAAGAAACCTCGATGTCATAAGTTGTTCAACCTTTCTTTTCCGAAAGTATTTAAAGTCTTGTGCAAAGCTCATCTTCTAAATTATTTCAAGAACATTCGTCCACAAACTTGAAACCTTCTCCTATTCCCTCCGTTACCTTGATGTGTTTCATGCGTGTTAACTCAAAAGGTTCTTTATGAACTTTCCTCTCATGAGTTGACTGTGAGATACTCGATCTTCGTGAAGATCAATTCCTAAGACTTTTCCCTCTACCTAAGGTGTATCCGCTGGATTTCTTCGCAAGTGCTACGGATCAACCTCTTCAAGAAGAGAACCGTGAGGTTTGAGAAGATCGTTCAAAACTGGCGTTCCTTCTTTCTTCTCCTTCGGGAATCTCGGGACGAGATTCTTGTAAGGGGGGTAGATTAGTAACATCCCAAATTTGCTAAATTAGGGTGTGTGGTGTTGTGTTCATCTCATACATGCATGTAACAAAAATTTAATCATGTTTGAACCAATTTAAATTATGAATTTAAATGGATTTGAGAAAATCTCCACAAATACTACTTAATGTGGGTTTCAAAATTTTAAACTGAAAAATATTTCAATTTCACCAAAACAAAATATGGTGTGGTTGGAAATTTGAAAAGGTTTTCAAATCTTATTTTTGTGCAATTTTTGGTTTAAAAAGGGCCCTCAAAACTCCAATTTTCTGTCTATTTTCAGCCCAGAAGGACCTTTCTGCAAATTCTCAAAGTTCACAGGGGGTTTTCTGGGTTTTGTTTTTCTTTTTAGTTTTCTTCTCCGAATCCGGCCAGAAGGACGGGAGACGACGGCCGCGCGCCACCTCCTGCTTACCTCTCGACGTGGACGACCAGAGGACCCTCAAGGAGACGTCTAGATCGACCTCACCCGACAGAAGCCCCTCGGTCGCCTCTCTCTCTCTCTCTCTGTTTCTCCTCCTCGCACCAGAACCCTACCTCACCAGCGATTCGCCGTCGCCGCGGATTCCCTGCCTCCCCGACCTTCCCGAGGAGCTCTACAGCACCGCGCCGGTCTCCTTTTCCTCCTCGAGCAAGGAGGGCCGCCAGGATGCCCTAGACGCGACGAATCGCGCCTTCTTCCTCCTCTCCGGCCGCCGGCCGCCGGCCGTCCCGGATGATTCCGGCCGATTCCGGCACCGCCTCGCCTCCCCGACCACTCCACGAGTTTCACCGAGCCGTGGTGAGCCTCCCCATGCCCTTCGTTTACCCCCTCCCCCTCTGTAACTTCCGGCCGCCGTGCTCGCTGTCCCGCCAACGCGGTGGCTGCACGCCGGCGAGCCTCCGGTGGACATCCCCGGGCGGCGCGGCCACCATCACGTTCACCTTCACCTCCTCTATTCCGTGGAGCATTCTGTTCTGCGAATTGCGCGCGAATTTAACCGAATTTGATCTCATCTGTGAAGGACAGAGTAGTGTGATGTCATAGTGACATCACGATGCCGTCATAACTCTCTTTTCAAATAATTCCAGAAAATGGTTAATTTTCTAAATTGAATAACTATTAAAATATTAATGAGAAAAATAAAATGAAAGTATGGAAATGATCAGAAAAATAAACTCTACCTGTTCATGTAATTGTCATACATGTTTTACAAAGTTCAAAATGAACATTATTTAATGTTGTTTAATTCATTGAAAATAGAGAAAATAAGTTTTTAATCAATAAAATTAGAAAATTAAAAGTTATATACCAAAATGCTCAAAATGACAAATGCAATCCATTTATGATGTTTTCAAACCCATTTGAGGACTTTAACTTTTACCCACATTCAGTATTGCCCGAAGTGCCCCTCCCGGGTCTATTTTGGGCTAATTTCAGTAAAACTGCATAATTGCCATACGAACCCTAGCAACCCATCGAACATGTTTAGGGATTTATTTAAGTGCATTAACTTGCTCATGCATACATATTGCGCATTGCATCGATTCCATGTGTTGATTGTTGTTCTTCTTGTTTTAGGGTTTGTTCCCCCTCGGTAGAACGTGACTCCGAAGAGAAGGCCAACAGTTCCATGGCGAATACTTGATATTAACCGACAAGTCAAGCACTTATCCGAGAAGACATTTATATTGGTTTTCTTATAACCAAGGCAAGCATAACCTCTTATATGCTCATATATGTTTTCCAACGACTTTTGGTTCTCATACTTTGCATTCGGTTCCAAACTATTTGATGTCAGTAGATAGAGTTCTCCTATATAATGCATAGCCTACATATCCTAATCCACTGCTCCTAGCACCTATAGGTTTGTCTGTGCTCGCTTTGCTAAACCCTATGAGTCTTGCTTAGCCATGCCTAGTTGTGATCTGATCCATCCTGTTGATGAATATTATCAACGCGTGAATCTTTTATGTCAGGTTATTGTGATTTTTTTTTATCTTTGATAACTTGACTAATAATGGCATGGATGTGAGACCATAATGGGTTGTGGCGTTTTTTCCTGTTCATGACTCTAGGAGCGAGTTCTCGCCTTGGAGCCAAGACTGAGCATACAGCCACACGTGGGCTGATGAACCCCGCCCGGCTAACTAACTTGTTTAACCTTATCCATGAGCCACGTAGTTTGAGCTTCCCATCTGCGGTTGAGTCGGAAAATGTTTTCGAGAAAATTAGGTCGTGACTGGGACAAGTGATGGACGTACACGGATCTTGATCCCGACTCACAGAACAGGTGCCATCAGGAGGTGGCCAACTCCCTGTTGACGGGGTGGCCCTTTTTGGGTTGACTCATGGATATGGTTCGACAAGGTAAATGTTGGGAATCGACTACCCTCTGCCGGCACTTCCCGGGCTAGTGCTAATCATGTGGCACTAAGAGTCAGTTGGTACGTGTTGGTAAAGTTATACACCCCTGCAGGGCTAAATCTATTCGAAAAGTCGTGTCTGCGGTTAAAGACGACTTGCTGACAGATTATGTGATCATAGATAACTTAAACAGAATGAATAAAACTTGTTGACAACGAATGAAGGATGCCTCCTCGGAGATGCCGAGAGGGGTTACCTTGTAGCATGAGACAGTGTGGGAATGAGAAGGACTTGGTGTAATACAAGAAGATAATTATATCAGTAGCTGAGTAGCTTTCTCATCTGTTTTCAAAATACTCCATGAGACGTGCTATTCCTTCCTCAACTTGGAAAACAAAGATTTCTTTACACAAAATAACCTTCATAACTCTTTCTAAAAGAAGCAGATATATAATAGGTTAACTAAGTCTTGTTGAGTACCTCCCATACTCATGTTTGCCTCAACTTGGTTCAGGTGGAGTTCCTCAGTTCGATGGTGTTTCAACGTGGACATCGACGAGTAGTTTGGGGTTCCTAGGTAGCAGCCTGAAATCTATGGGTTGGGACGTCGCCTTATGTTGCGGCCTCTTAGGACTTTTTGGTTCTTGTTGATTAGCAACATAATTTGATTTCCGTTGTCTGATGTAATGTGGGTCATGTGACCTCTGTTTGTAAAGCTATACTCTAGTAATACATGTTTAATACAACTTCATGTCTAGAGTGCTGCTTTGATCGGTTGGTGGTTTTGAGCTCATTGTTATACAGTTTTGGCTATGCCTGCATAGTTGTCGCAGTCGAGGGGTTGTGGAGCCGATGATCCATGTCCGAGCCCGCCTGCCGATGTGATTCGGCCTGGGGCGAGGTAACCCTAGTAATCCTCGATTGTTGTTGCACTTTCTGGACACATAACATCTATGTAAAGGTTTGGTCCCGTTCCTTTGGTTTCATACGATCCGTGGATGCTTTGATATGCATAGTTGGTTATGACTAGCATGGACACAAGGAGTAGTAGTATCGTGGTGATCCGGCCTGCATGCCGATGAATCCGGTCCGCCTGCCATTGTTTGTTGCGGCCGGGGCTGGTAACCCTAAAGCCCTTGTTGGTCCATGACTAGGAGCGCATAACAGTATGTATACCTATGGGTCCGGGGTCGTGACAAGTCATGGTATCAGAGCAGGACTGCCTGTAGGAAAACCTTACTGCTTGGTCGATGTTGAGTCTAGTGTTTGTGAAAACTATTTTGAAACTTCAAATGAGTTGCGAAAACCTTCTTAGGATTCTTTGTACTCCTTTTCTGGTATTGCTCTAACTCTGGGTAATATTACCTGTTTTGATTTAAAAAGGTTCTAGTCATTCAAAACCTAGGTGCCTTCTTTGGCAAGGACGTGTTTTACCAAGTTGACCTAGTGTTGAGTTTCTAGAGTCGTGTGTGTTCCTTACTCTGTTGTTTCAATGCTTAGAAACGAGGCCTAGGGATCATACTTTCACTAGTGGACACTCTCAACAATAATAACATAATTAAATAAATAAATATCTTTTCTTCACTATCCTACTCCGAACCACTCTCCAGTTGGATAACGAACAGCAATTCATTGTGTAGGGCTACAAAAGCACACCTTAAAGTCGCATTCCTCATCTAGGTAACCACACACTGTCACCTTCAGCACTAGATGGTTCGAGAAAAACACCAAAGTTTCATAGAGACGCCCAACACAAAATATAACTCATAATAAGTCACACACAGTGCACACACTGTCACCTTTACACTGTGGGACAAAGGTGTCTCTAGAGTTCACAATAATAAAACAACTAGAGTAGCATAATAGGTGAAGTGTAACATCTACTTATTCCATTAGATTACAAAGTCTATGATCACATAAAGATTTTTTTCATGATTTAGGTCCCCTCCCAAGAGGGTGAAGACGTCGGAAGGGTCCCCTCCGCCTCAAGAGGACATGACGTGTCCTGTAGTGTCAGAAGAGACGTGGGACCCTCCACGCTCATAGGTCGTTAAAGAGCTTGTGGATATCTGATGCTTGCGTTGGGATACCCCAAGAGGAGGGTGTGATGAGAACAACGGTAGGAGTTTTCCCCTTAGTTAAGAACCAGAGTTATCAATCCAATAGGTGAAAGAGGACCTTCCGAGGTTGATGCCACTGACGGTGGTGCTGGCGCTTCACAGGTATCAGTAACAACGTGGAACCTGCACACAACACAACCAAAATACTTTGCCCCAACAGTACAGTGAGTTTGTCAATCTCACCGGTCTTACTGAAAACAATGATTAGACGTATAGTGTGGAAAACAGTGTATGCTTGTTGTAAGTAAAGAGAGCAGGAAATTATTGTAGTTTGTGTAACAGTGTGGAAAATGGACCGGGGTTCATAGGTTCACTAGTGGTGTCTCTCCATAAAAGATAGCATGATGGGTGAACAAATTATAGCTGGGCAATTGACAAATAAAGGTTGCACCGTAGTGCACATTATATATGATGATTACTATGATATTTATTGCGGGCGTTACAACAAGATACATAGACCGACATCCATCTGCATCTATGACTAATAATCCACCCTCAAGTTATCATCCGAACCCCCTTAGGTATTAAGTTGCAAGCAATAGATAATTGCATTAAACAAATTGTATACGCGGGTACTCTCACCGTTGTTTTCTCCCTAATGGCAACAACACATCCTCCCCCTTCACGTTTCTATCACTCGAGCAAGGCAACAAGGAGGCATGAACCCACTATCAAGCATAAATACTCCCTCTTGGAGTCACTAGCAACTACTTGGCCAGAGAAACCACTAGCAACGGAAAGCATGCAAGATCAAAAATAACATATGCAATAAAGACTATAATAAACTTGGCATAAGGTCAATATTCATCGAATCCCAGCAAACACAGCATATAGAATTACATAAGATCGATCTCGATCATGATAGGCAGCTCACGAGATCTAAACATGGAGGCGGATGAGGAGGAGACAACCATCTAGCTACTGCTATGGACCCGTAGTCCAGGGATGAACTACTCACGCATCACTCCAGAGGCAGGCATGGTGATGTAGAAGCCTCCGGTGATGATTTCCTCTCCGGCAGGGTGCTGGAAAACAGCTCCAGAACCCTCATGATCTAGGATTGACGGTGACGGCGGTTGCGGAACTTTTTCGGGGATTTTCATCAGGTACTTAGAGTTTTCCATCCGGGGGGCTTAAATAGGCGAAAGGGCAAAGGCGGTGGAGCTCCAGGGGCCCACACCCATTGTTGGCGCGGCCAGGGGGACCCGAGCCAGCCTAGGGTGTGGCCCCCTTGTTGCCCCTCTTCGACTCCTCTTCGGTCTTCTGGATGCTTCCGGGGAAATAGGACTTCCGAGTTTCAATTTTTCCAATTCCGAGAATATTTCCATAACAACTTTTCTAAGACTAAAAACAGCAGAAAACAGGGAACTGGCTCTGGGCATCTTGTTAATAGGTTAGTTCCGGAAAACGTACAAAAATGCTATAAATAAGGGAGAAAACATGTAGCAATTGGAAAAATATCATCATGGAGCATCCGAAATTAGGGAGACGTTTATGACGTATCAAGCATCCCCAAGCTTAGTTCCTACTCGTCCTCGAGTTGGTAAACGATAAAACAATAATTTCTGAGGTGACATGCTTCTAACATAAACTTGATCAATCTAATGTAAAAGCATATGAACGGTGAGATCATAAAGCTTTAAACACAGGCATGAAAAATAAAACATTAATAATAAAGCATATAAATTACTTTGCATCATGAAGAGTAACTCAAATAAAGGATCATGAATAATAATGGAAAGAAAGCTAAATGTTTGTTTCAGGTATAGAGGAAGCATGGCAAAGTGGTATTTCGCTAGTCCTTAAGAGTGGGACAAAACATAAATGCCAGGATACTTTCAAAGTTCAAGAGGAAGACTAAAACAAATAATTTAAGAACAAATGATAGCACATCATGAAGTAATTATTGATGTTTATGGGACAAATGCACATAAAACTCAGAATGGAAAAATGCTCTCTCAACTGTGCATAAAGTTAGAAGATGGAGACTCAACATAAAAGTAAAAGAAAGGCCCTTCGCAGAGGGAAGCAGGGATCACTCATGTGCTAGAGATTTTTATTTTATTAAACAGTGGTATTAAAAGTTTGATATTCGTGGAGGAATGTCTATATTTTAGGAGAGGTGTATTCTAGTGTCAACGAATGGTAAACAGACAATACAGTATGTCACAAGCCAACTGGATTCACAAGAGCGGCTCCCATGGTGAAGGACGCAACTGGTGTAGAAGGTCATCCGTCTTTCTCTTTTGTTTACACAATTATGCTTTGACTGATATGATCAGGGGCAAAAATAGTGAAAAGAATTTGTTTGTATTAATTGGGGCTGGGCACCCCGCTGCCAGCTCTTCTATCATTTGGATAAGCGGATGAAGCCACTAGTCCAGTGTGTGAAATCCAATCAACAAGTGAGATAAAGATTCTCTATTGACGTCCTCATGAGCAAAAACAAGAACACAAAGCAGGAATAATTTTGAAGGTTTTAAAGGTAACACATGAGAAATTTACTTTGGAATGGCAGTTAAATACCACATGTAGGTAGGTATGGTGGACACAATGGGAAAAACTTTGGTTTAAGGGAGTTTGGATGCATGACTAGAGCTCATACTCAGTACAGGTGGAGGCTAGCAAGAGACTGGGAGCGACAAATCAAGAGAGCATAAGAGCCATAATCATGCAGGCTATTCGTGACTGGTTTGTAGTCATAAACATTGTGTGAGCATGCGCCAAGTCAACCAAATAAATCATTCGAAAGAGAATACCATATATTGATGCTTTACTATGACAAGAACAACTCATGAATCTTTCAAAACATATTAAACATTGTCAGCTATTTGAGGCTAATCATGCTACTCAATAAACACAAGGATTTAAAACTAAAATAACATTTAGCATAGCATGAAAAAGTTCTAGCCACAGTCTATACATGCTTCTACTAGTACTGTTATAGATTCTACTTCAAGCAACAATTTTCTTTCTCCCAACAAGCACCATACAAAGCATGCTTTAAAAAAATGCTCTTTATGCTACAGCAAGCAATCATGAGAGCACTCAAATAGTACTACTAAAACTAACAGCTCTCATAAGAGATGCATGCAAAACAGGAGCTAATTAAATGCAGCAGCTAGACAGAGACTAAGAATACAACATATTCTCATGAAAAAGCGGAGTGTGTCACTCTCCAATAACAAAATGCTGGGGTCCAACCAAGCTTATTATGAAAGTAAAAACAAACTTAAAGAAAAATCAAAAGCAGACTGAAAACAAAAATAAAAGACGCTCCAAGTAAAGCACATAAGATGCGAACAAATAAAAATATAGTTTCACTAGAAGTGACCTGATAATTTGTTGACGAAGAAGGGGATGCCTTGGGAATACCCAAGCTTAGACGCTTGAGTCTTCTTGGAATTTTCTGGTATGTACCACCGGAGCATCCCCAAGCTTAGTCTTTTCACTCTTCTTGATCACATCATGTCATCCTCTTCTCTTGACCCTTCAAAACTTCCTTCACATCAAAATTCTCACAATCTTCATTAGCAACGTTAGTGAAATCGAAATAATAAACTCACATGGTTCAGTTTCAACACAAGACTAGGAATCAAAAACACATTAGATACTGTCACAACTTCTTTTAAAACTCTTTTTCTCAAAAGAACACCAAAAGAAAGAGATTAAGATGCAAATGCGATAAATGGCACAAATCTGTCAAAACAGAACAACATGCGGAGATCGATTTTTTCGAAAATGTTATGTTGCTAAAATCAAAAAGTGGTCAACTAAGAAAAGTTGCGTATAGACTCAGTATTAAGCACAAAAAATATCAGTTCATTGTGAATTTCTGTGATTTTTAACGGAATTAACAATGGACAACAGAAATCTGTTTTCTGCGCAGAAATCCAAAATATAGTGTCAACTTTCCACTACAGGCTTTACTTGGCTCAACAAAAACACAAAATAAAAGATATAGAGGGGTTTCTAAGGAAATAGAAAACACCCATGTGCAAAGAAAACTAAAGAAAACAAAGAAAAACAGAATGAAAACAGAGAAATAAAACGGGTTGTCTCCTGGTAGCGCTTTTCTTTAACGCCTTTCAGCTAGGCCTAAAGAAAGCAACAAAATGCTCTCGTAAGAAATATGAGTTAAGAAAAAGAGAGAATCAAGAAGAAAGTATAAAACAAATTTAAGTCTAACCCACTTCCTATGCTTAGGAATCTTGTAAAGAAATAAATTAAAGAAGCTCAAAATAGAAATCATTGGAAGGTAGAACAAGAGCAACTTCAAAACTTTCAACAAAAAGAGAGGTGTTTTAGTAACATGAAAATTCCTACAACCAATTTTCCTCTATAATAATAATTTCCAGTAGCATCATGATCAAACTAAACAGCATAATTATCACATAAAGCATGTTTGTCATGGTATGAAAGCACACAATTCATATCAAGCTACAAAATAGTGGATCAAAATTTAAAATCAGCTCCTCCTTTTCCCCACTTTTAGCAATAGAAAAACAAGATGATTGATAACTCATAAAAGTTATAGGACACATTATAGCAATCCTATTTTAGTACCATTATTATTTATAACATCAAGTAACATAGGACCATCATAAAGAGCATTATCATATAAATTTTCTAAACAAACTTCCTCATTATCATGCATATCAATAGTTGAAAAAATAGAGGATTCTCATAGGATTTATCAAAGTAGCATGGATTATCATAAATAACAGTAGCAATATTATTCTCACAAGTTTCATTCATAGTAGTATCAAGGTCACAAGTATAGCAAGTATCAACCTCATCAAAAAGAGATATTTCAAAAGAATCAATATGATCATCACAATTATGAGTTAAAGAGTTACTATCATTGGGAGGTAGACATGGGTTCCATTCTTCCTCCTCTTGATCATCACCCTCCTCCTTTTTTCATCCAAATAGCTTCCAGTTTCAGCAATTTCTTCTTCCATAGTTTCCTGCAAGGCATTAGTCTCTCCCTTTGGGGAGATAATGTGTTAAGATAACCCATTATGTAGTAATTACAATCCTTCTAATTATCAAAGAAATATTGAAGTATAGCATAAATCTCATATTTATAAGGTGCATCATCAATACTTTCAAGCAAATAGGAAATTTCGAATGCACCCTTCCAAGCAATAAATTCTTCAATTTGTTCCACATCATATAATTCATAATTTCCCTTAACATAAGAAGATATGATAACATCATCATTACACTCACATTGAAAAGGGAGGTTTTTATACCTCATACAGCAGCAAGATTTATCAAAGCAATAAGTAACTCTATAAGTAGAGCACAATTTTTTAGCATAGTCATGCAATTTATTAATTTTCTCCCATAAGTGTATCCCTTTTTGTGACAAGCGGTGTTCCTTATACCGTTTTTGTTGTTCATATGTGAACCCACTTTGCCTATAAGATCTAGTTTCAAAGACATCAAACATTCATAGCAAGCATGATAAATCAAAAAATAACAACTAGAATAAGAACTTCACTTGAAAATACTTGAGTTGCTTTCTATGCTATAAAGTAAACTATTTTTTTTTTTTGATATAGAAAATAAAAACAAGACAATAAACAAAATAAAGAGGTTGAGAGTGAGAGACTCCCCTTGCCAGAAGACTTCTTCCTCCCCGGCAACGGCGCCATATAAATCCTTGATGCTTGCGTTGGGATACCCCAAGAGGAGGGTGTGATGAGCACAGCGATAGGAGTTTTCCCCTTAGTTAAGAACCAGGGTTATCAATCCAGTAGGAGAAAGAGGACCTTCGAAAGTTGATTCCACTAACGGTGGTGCTGGCGCTTCACCGGTGTCAGCAACAACGTGGAACCTGCACACAACACAACCAAAATACTTTGCCCCAACGGTACAGTGAGGTTGTCAATGTCACCGGTCTTGCTGAAAACAAAGAATAAACGTATAGTGTGGAAAACAGTGTATGCTTGCTGTAAGTAAAGAGAGCAGGAAATTGTTGTAGTTTGTTTAATAGTGTGGAAAATGGACCGGGGTTCATAGGTTCACTAGTGGTGTCTCTCCATAAAAGATAGAATGCTGGGTGAAAAAATTACAGCTAGGCAATTGAAAAATAAAGGTTGCACCGTAGTGCACACTATAACATGATGATTACTATGATATTTAGTGCGGGCATTACAACAAGATACATAGACGACATCCATCTGCATCTATGACTAATAATCCACCCTCAGGTTATCATCCGAACCCCCTTGGGTATTAAGTTGCAAGCAACACATAATTGCATTAAACAAAGTGTGTAATGTAAGCAATGATTATACACGCGGGTACTCTCACCGCTGTTTTCTCCCTAATGGCAATAGCACATCCTCCCCCTTCACGTTTCTGTCACTCGAGCAAGGCAACGAGGAGGCATGAACCCACTATCAAGCATAAATACTCCCTCTTGGAGTCACTAGCAACTACTTGGCCAGAGCAACCACTAGCAACGGAAAGCATGCAAGTCACAAATAACATATGCAACGAAGACTATAGTCAACTTGGCATAAGGTCAATATTCATCGGATCCCAGCAAACACAACATATAGAATTACATAAGATCGATCTCGATCATGATAGGCAGCTCACGAGATCTAAACATGGAGGCATATGAGGAGGATACAACCATATAGATACTTCTATGCACCCATAGTTCAGGGATGAACTACTCACGCATCACTCCGTAGGCAGGCATGGTGATGTAGAAGCCTCCGGTGATGATTTCCTCTCCGGCACGTTGCCAGAAAACAGCTCCAGAACCCTCCTGATCTAGGGTTGACGGTGACGGCGGCTTCAGGACTTTTTCGGGGATTTTGATCAGGTACTTAGGGTTTTCCATCCGGGGGGCTTAAATAGGCGAAAGGGCAAAGGCGGTGGAGCTCCAGGGGCCCCACACCCATAGCTGGCGCGGCCAGGGGGACCCGCGCCAGCCTAGGGTGTGGCCCCCCTGTTGCCCCTCTTCGACTCCTCTTCGGTCTTCTGGATGCTTCTGGGGAAAATAGGACTTCCGGGATTCGAATTTTCCAATTCCGAGAATATTTCCAGAACAACTTTTCTGAAACTAAAAATAGCAGAAAACAGGGAACTGGCTCTAGGCATCTTGTTAATAGGTTAGTCCCGGAAAACGTATGAAAATGCTATAAATAAGGGAGAAAACATGTAGCAATTGGCAAAATATCATCATGGAGCATCAGAAATTAGGGATACGTTTATGACGTATCAATGTCACCGCGTGCGAGGCGGGAGTGAGGGAGGGGGAAGAGACGTCGCAAAAGGACATTGTTGATGATGGAGCTTCTTCGCCGGGACCGTGTGCCTCTGCAGGGAAAAATGTCGAGGTCCGCTCTGAGACCTTGGCGACGGCAATCTCAGGTCCCACGGACCTTGAGCGAGCCCCCGAGCCTATGGACGCGGGTACTGGTTCACATCCTATTGCGGTGGATGACGAGGTGGAGATTGTGACGCCTGGCGCTCAGGAGGCCGGCGCCAGGCCTCATGCCCTACGGACCGAACATTCTTCTGAATTTACCGCAGACCCCTCCACTGGGTCGTCTCTTTTCTACGAGACTTCCTTGCTACGGTGGACAAATGGCTCAAGAATACCCTCGCCGCGGGTCCTGATGGCTCGTTCCTACCGAATGACTTTTTCAATGACTTGATGGCGGGAGACCGCTGGTCCGCCTGGGTCCGCTCTAGGGTTCTCCTGATCTTTAGTCTGAGGGCCCCTTGTTTGAGATCACCAAAGACGTCGTGGATGCGCTCCAGGTTAGT
Source organism: Alopecurus myosuroides (assembly GCA_028641055.1). Lineage (NCBI taxonomy): Eukaryota > Viridiplantae > Streptophyta > Magnoliopsida > Poales > Poaceae > Alopecurus > Alopecurus myosuroides. Next base: position 547,073,136 of record CM054057.1, read on the forward strand.
GTGAGGGCGCACGCCCACCTGTTCGCCAAGGAAAGTGAGAACCTGGAGATATTGGGTGCCTGGTTCTGTCAGTGCTACTCTCATGCCATGACACAGAGAAAGCTTCACAGGCTGTGCGCCGGTAGAAGCTCAACGAGGTCACACGGGAGTGTGAGTATTACGCACGGGAGGCGGACGTGTCCCTTGAGGAGACCGAGAGCATAATTCGCGCCACCAAGACCACCAAGAGAAGGTCCGCCTGGAGGAGGAGGAGCAGCGGCGAAAGCTTGCCGAGTGGACCCTTGCTTGCCAAGAGCGAGAGAAGGCCCTCACGCTGCGCGAGGAAGCTCTGATCCCCCGCGAGGAGGGGACGAAGTCTCACGAGACCTCCCTCTCCCTCGGAGAGGAGAAGGCCCGCATCCTTGAGGAGGAGGTTGGGAAGCGCGAGGCGGAGGTCACCCGGCTCATGGGCGAGGTCAGCGAGGAGCGTGAGCGCCTCGATAAGCGGGATCGCAACATGAATGAACAACAAGAAAAACATGCGAAACTGGTGGAGAAAGAGATCTAGGCGGGACACGAGGCATACAATAGGGAGTTCGACGCGCATCTCAACAGCAAACTCCAGCAGCAGAAGGGGGCACTGGTGAAGTCGAGCAGGTGCTGCTTTTGGAGGCTGAGAGGCTCAAGGGAGAGCTCACCCGACTCCATAAGCAGCTTGGCGAGGAAAAGAGCGCAAGGGAGCAGCTTGCTCCTCTCGCCGGGGGGGGGGGGTGTTGGGGGCTCACCCTTTTGTTGCGGGGTCCATGCAGTTCCACTCGGATTGTTCACCCTGCGGGAGCAGCTTGCTCCTCTTGCCGGGGGGCGTGGGGCTGCTTGAGCGGGACGAGCTGACAGGGCCGGCAAGGGATCTCCAACGCCAGATGGAGGAGATGTTCGAGTGTGATGTCTGCTATGCTCGCAAGGTGGGTGAACGACTACGTCTTAGAACGCCCTCTCCTCCCGACCGGTACGACGCGATACGTGGCCTCCACTTTTTGTTTGGGTTCCTTGACTCGCTGCAGGAGGACGTCCGGAGTGTGGAAGCTGTTATCGACGAGGAGTGCCGCCAGCTCCTGGCGGAGGCGGGACCCACCTGTTCTCCCGCGTCCTGATGACTCAGCCTGACTTCAAGCTTCGCTCCTTGGTCGGCGAGGTCCCTAAGGAGCTCACCGCTTCTCTTGTTGTTCTTGTGAAGGGTTTCGTGGGTGCCTTTGTGAAGGCCTTCTCGCCAGCTGCCCGGGCGATGCAGTGCAAGCTTATAGTGCTGGAGGAGAGTCTGGGAAGGGTGGCCCTGGTGCCTGATGTCCTTATGCTTTTTGTGCTCCCTTTCTTATCTTGGATGCCTACGAACTTTTTTTAGTCTTGTAAAGGATATTCAGTACTTCTTACTATCGCACCCTTCTCTTTATGTGCTTTGAATGCTTTTTGTACGAGAGTGCTTAGCTGTTGCACGGTGGTGTCCTTCGAGGCACTTTGCTTGTGTCATTTGTGGAGGGTTTCTTGTTGTCCCTTGTGGGAACCTCTATGGGCTCCTTGTAGCGAGCTACGCACTTTTTTCCAGGGAGTGTGATCACCCGCAACCATTTGTGTTTTCTAGAGGAGTGTGTGTTTGACTGATCCTTCGAGAGGATTGATACGTCATAAATGTATCCTTAATTTCTGATGTTCCATATTGTTTTCATGCCATATGCTACATGTTTCCTTTACACTTTCTGCCATTTTTATCGATTTCTCGGTACTAACTGATACGTCACAAACGTATCCTTAATTTCTAATGTTCCATGTTGTTTTCATGCCATATGCTACATGTTTTCCTTACAGTTTATGTCATTTTTACCGATTTTCTGGGACTAACATATTGACAATATGCCACAGAGCCAGCTCCTGTTTTTTTTTCATGTTTTTAGTTTCATAAAAGTTGTTCTGGAAATATTCTCGGAATTGGAAAATTCGAAGCCCGGAAGTCTTAGAATTCCCGAAGGTTCCATGGAGTTCCGCAGGGGGGTGATACATCATAAACGTATCTATAATTTCTGATGTTCCATGTTGTTTTAATGCCATTTGCCACATGTTTGCTATACACTTATTTCATTTTTATCGATTTTCCCGGACTAACCTATTAACAAGATGCCACAGAGCCATTTCCCTGTTTTCTGCTGTTATTATTTTCAGAAAAGTTCTTCTGCAATAATTCTCGGAATTGGAACATTCGAATCCCGGAAGTCTTAGAATTCCCGAAGGTTCCACAGAGTCCCGAAAAGGCCCGGAGAGGGGCCACAGGGGGGCCACGCCATAGGGCGGTGCACCCCCTGGCCGCACCTGGGGGTGGTGTGGGCCCCTCGGGCGTCCACCGCCATCGCCCTTTCGCCTATTTATTCCCCCTGATACGTCAACCCTAAAAATATACCACTTTTCCATGAAACCCACCCGAGGCCGCCGTCATCGTCAACCCAAGACCGGGAGGGTTCTGGAGTTCTCCCCGGCACCCTGCCAGGAGGGGAAATCATCACCGGAGGGCTCTACACCACCATGCCCGCCTCCAGAGTGATGCGTGAGTAGTTCATCCTTGGACTACGGGTCCATAGCAGTAGCTAGGTGGTTGTTCTCTTCTGTTTATGCCTCATGTTTAGATCTCGTGAGCTTCCCTACATGATCGAGATCATCTTATTGTAATGCTACATGTTGTGTTTGCTGGGATCCGTCTCTTGATTATCAATCTATCATGTTGTCCTCATGTGTATGTTATTTATGATCTTGCATGCTCTCAGTTGTTAGTAGATGCTCTGGCTAAGTAGATACTAGTGACTCCAGGAGGGAGTATTTATGCTCGATAGTGGGTTCATGCCTCCTTTGCATCTGTGCTCGAGTGACAGAAACATGACGGATGGAGGATGTGTTGTTGCCATTTGGGAGGAAAACAACGGTGTTTACATTGTTTACATTACACACTTTCCTTACCACGATTATCTGTTGCTTGCAAATTAATACCCAAGGTTTGTTCGGATTATATTCTGAGGGTGGATTATTAGTCATAGATGCAGTTGGATGACGTTCTATGAGTCTTTTTGTAATGCCCGCATGAATCACATAGTAATCATCATGTCATGCATGTTTCATTATCTATCCATTGCCCAGCTGTAATTTGCTCACCACACATGTTAGCCATCTTTTATGGAGAGACACCTCTAGTGAGCTGTGGACCCCGGTCCATTTTCTCATGCTGATAATACAACCACTGCAATTACAGTTTTCACACTGCTTTCACTGTTTTCACACTGCAACTGTTGTTTTCATATTGTTCTCAAACTATTTTCCACACCATATATTTAACCTCTTTGTTATCAGCAAAACCGATGAGATTGAGAACCTCACTGCTTTGTTGGGGCAAAGTGAATTGATTGTGTTGTGTAGGTTCCACGTTCCTGCTGAACCGGTAGAGTGCCCTGCCACCTCAGCTGCATCAACGTTCGAAAGTTGCTTCTTTCTCCTACTAGTCGATTCAACCTTGGTTTCTTTTCTGAGGCAAACTTGCTGCTGTGATCATTACACCTTCCTCTTGGGGTCCCCCAACGAGTGCAAGACCTGCACCATCACTAACCTATCGACAAGATGCCATAGAGCCAGTTCATGTTTTTCTGCTGTTTTTAGTTCCAGAAAAGCTCTTCTGAAAATATTCTCGGAATTGGACGACCCGAAGCCCGGAAGTCTTAGAAAGTTGTCGCGCACACGGAGTCCGGAGGAGACCCGGAGGGGAGCCACAGGGGCCCCACACCATGGGTAGGCTACCCCTGGGCCGCGCCCAGCGGTGGTGTGGCCCCCCTGCTCGCCCACCGATGTTGCCCTCTCGCCTATTTAGTCTCCTCTAAGGGTTAACCCTAAACAGGAGAGCCTTTTCCACGAAAAACATCCGCAACAGTCGTCATCATCAACCCTAGTTTGGGAGGGTTCTGGAGCTCTCCCCGGCACCCTTCCGGGAAGGGGGAATCATCACTAGAGGGCTCTACACCACCATGCCCGCCTCCGGAATGATATGTGAGTAGTTCATCCTTGGACTACGGGTCCATAGAAGTAGCTAGATGGTTGTTCTCTCGTCTTTATGCCTCATGTTTGGATCTTGTGGGCTGCCCTACATGATAAAGATCATCTTATTGTAATGCCTCCTGTTGTGTTTGCTGGGATCCGATAAATATTGAATGATATGTCTCTTGATTATCAATCTATCATGTTCCTTTCAGGTGTATGTTATTTATGATCTTGCATGCTCTCCGTTTCTAGTAGATCCTCTGGCCAAGTAGATGCTAGTGACTCCAACATGAAGTTATGCTCGATAGTGGGTTCATGCCTCCTTTGCATCTGTGCTCGAGTGACAGAAACATGGCAGATGGAGGATGTGTTGTTGCCATTAGGGAGAAAAAACAATGTTTACATTGTTTACATTACACACTTTGCTTACTGCGATTATATGGTGCTTGCAACTCAATACCCAAGGTTTGCTCGGATGACATTCTGAGGGTGGATTATTTGTCATAGATGCAGTTGGATGACGGTATATGTATCTTATTGTAATGCCCACATGAATCACATAGTAATCATCATGTCATGCATATGCACTATGGTGCAGCCTTTATATCTGTCAATTGCCCAGTTGTAATTTGTTTACCACACATGCAATCTATATGTCTTGGGAGAGACACCTCTAGTGAACTGTGGACCCCGGTCCATTTTCCTCATACTGATAATACAACCACTGCAATCTTTGTTTTCATACTGCTCCTATTGTTTTACTACTGCCATCATTGTTCTCTTTCATCTAATGCAAACAAATATTATTTTCTACACGGTATGTTTAACCTCTTTGTGTTTAGCAAAACCGGTGAGATTGACAACCTCACTGCTTCGTTTGGGCAAAGTGATTTGATTGTGTTGTGTTGGTTCCACATTGCTTTTGAACCGGTAGTGCGTCCTGCCACCTCAGCTGCATCAACCGTCGAAAGTGATTTCTTTCTCCTACTGGTCGATTCAACCTTGGTTTCTTTCTGAGGTAAACTTAATGTTGTGCTCTTCATACCTTCCTCTTGGGGTCTCCCAACGAACATGTGTTACATGCGCATCAAGCTAAATTTCTGGCGCCGTTGCCGGGGAGAAAGAGAATTTCTGCAAGGGGAGTCTCTCAATACCAATCTCATTACTTTGTTTTCGTTTTGCTTAGTTTATTTTATTTTGTCTTGTTTGCTTCTCTTTATCAAAAACACAAAAAATTAGTTCTTATTCTAGTGTTCTTTTTTATCCTATTTTTAATCTTGTTAAAATGAGTACTTCTGAGAACACTAAGTTGTGTGACTTCACTAGCACAAACAATAATGACTTCATTAGCTCACCTATTTCTCCACCTGCTCGTACTACTGATTTTTACGAGATAAAGCCTGCCCTATTAAATCTTGTTATGAGAGAGCAAATTTCTGGTGTTAGTACTAATGATGATGCTGCCCATCTTAGTAATTTTATCGAACTATGTGAGATGCAAAAATATAAAGATGTAGATGGAGATATTATTAAACTGAAATTGTTTCCTTTCTTTTTGAGAGGAAGAGCTAAAGAATGGTCGCTATCTTTGCCTCGAAATAGTATTGATTCTTGGACTAAATGTAAAGATGCTTTCATCGGAAAAACCTTCTGGATTCAGCTGCTGGAGGAACCTTTATGTCCATGACTTTGGGGGCAGCAACAAAGCTTCTTGATCATATGATGGTAAATTATTCTGAATGGCGCACTGAGAGAGCTACAACAGGTAAGAAGGTAAATTCTTTTGAAGAAACCTCTTCTTTGATGCACTCCGGAGGCGGGCATGTGGTGTAGAACCCTCCGGTGATGAATTCCCCTCCCGGCAGGGTGCCCGGGAGAGCTCCATAACCCTCCCGGTCTCGGGTTGACGATGACGGCGGCCACGGGTGTTTCTCGGGACGAAGTGGTATATATTTAGGGTTGACGTATCAGGGGGAACAAATAGGCGAAAGGGCGATGGCGGTGGATGCCCGAGGGGCCCACACCACCCCCATGCACGGACAAGGGGGCACTCCACCCTATGGTTTGCCCCCCTATGCCCCCCCGGGCCTCTTAAGGACTCCGTGGAACCTTCGGGAATTCTAAGACTTTTGGGCTTCGAATTTTCCAATTCCGAGAATATTTCCGGAACAACTTTTCTGAAACTAAAAACAACAAAAAACATGGAACTGGCTCTGTGGCATCTTTTCAATAGGTTAGTTCCGGGAAATCGATAAAAATGACATAAAGTGTAAGTAAAACATGTAGCATAAGGCATGAAAACAACATGGAACATCGGAAATTATAGATACATTTATGACGTATCAACAAGTGGTGTTTCTTATAATATTTTTGTTGTTCTTCTATGAACCCACGTTGCCAATAAGATCTAGTTTCAAAGAAATTAATCATTGATAGCAATCATTATAAAGCAAGTAAAAAGCAAGCCAATAACAAAGTAAAAAAGATTAGAGGTGAGAGACTCGCCTTCCATAAATCCTCTTCCTCCCTGGCAACGACGCCAGAAAACAATTGATGGAGCCTTGACGGGAGACTTCTTTCTTATGATGACTTCAAAATTCCCCGGCAACAGCGCCAGGAAACAAGATTGATGACGTGAGAACACACGCTCGTTGGGAGACCCCAAGAGGAAGGTATGAAGAGTAAAGTAGCAAGTTTTCCCTCAGTAAGAACCAATGTTTAGTCGGACCAGAAGGAAAAAAGAAATCACTTCTGAAGGTTGATGACAGCTGATGTTGGCAGGGCGCACTACCAGGCTCAGCAGCAACGTGGAATCTGCACACAACACAACCAAGATACTTTACCCCAACAAAACAGTGAGGTTGTCAATCTCACCTATTCTGCTAACACACAAGATTAGATGTATAATGTGGAAAATAGTACTTTTTGCAGTAAATGAAAGGAAAACAATGTTTGCAGTGGTTGTATTATCAGTGTAAAAGAATGGACCGGGGTCCACAGTTCACTAGTGGTGTCTCTCCAAAACTGATAGATAACATACTGGGTAAACAAATTACAGATGGGCAATTGACAGAAAAAAGGATGCACCGTAGTGCATATGCAAGACACGTTGATTACTACGAGATTCATGCGGGCATTACAATATAATACATAGACCGTTATCCAACTACATCTATGACTAATAATCCACCCTCAGAACGTACTCCAAGCAGACTTCTGGTATTAAGTTGCAATCAACAAATTATTGCATTAAGTAAAGTGCGTAATGTAAACAATAGAATTTATCCTTAGACAAAGCATTGTTGTTTTCTCCCTAATGGCAACAACACATGCCCCATCCGTCACGTTTCTGTCACTCGAGCACATATGAAAGGGAGGCATGAACCCACTATCGAGCATAAATGCTCCCTCTTGGATTTACAAGCATCAACTTGGCCAAAGCATCTAGTAGTAATGAAGAGCATGCACGATCATAAATAACATGAACATGATAGATTGATAATCAACTTGACATAGCATTCAATATTCATCAAATCCTAGCAAACACAACATGTAGCATTATAGATAGATGATCTTGATCATGTTAGGCAGCTCACAAGATCTAAACATGGTGGCATAAAGAGGAGAAGACAACCATCTAGATATTGCTATGGACCTGTAGTCCAAGGATGAACTACTCACGCATCACTCCGTAGGTGGGTATGGTGATGTAGAGCCCTCCGGTGATGATTTCCCCTCCCGGCAGGGTGACGGGGAGAACTTCAGAACCCTTCCAAACTAGGGTTAACGATGACGGCGGCTGCAGAACTATTCGTGGATGGAGGCTCGGGTATTTAGGGTTTTGCCGAGAAGGAGTATAAATAGGCGAAAGGGCGATGTCTGTGGGCGTCCGAGGGACCCACACCACCTGGTGGCGCGGCCAAGGGGGCGCCACCCTATGGTGTGGCTGCCTAAGGGGCCCCCTTCGGGTCTCCTCCGGACTCCGTGTACGTGACCGAAAAATAAGGCCCTGGGATTTTGTTTCGTCCAATTCCAAGAATATTTCCAGAACAACTTTTATGAAACCAAAAACAACCGAAAATAGGAACTGGCGTTGTGGCATCTTGTTAATAGGTTAGTCCCAGGAAATCCATAAAAATGATATAAAGTGTATAGAAAACATGTAGCAAATGTCATGAAAACAACAGGTAACATCAGAAATTATAGATACGTTTGAGACGTATCACACCACACCATGTGGTGGCGCGGGCACCCCCAGGCCGCGCCAGGGCATGGTGTGGGCCCCTGGCCCTCCACTTGCTCCTCCACCTGCCACTTCACTCTCTCTCCCGAACAAACACACCAATATTTCTCAAACTCGTGTTCTTGTTGTTCTTACTCGCGATTTTCGATCTCCTTTTTCGGCCCATTTTTGCTACTGAGATTTGGGGCATTTGTTCTCCGGTATGTGACTCCTTCGATTATCCAAGTAGAATTTTGTTTAGTGGGGTATTTCTTGAGTATTTTGGTACTATAGGTGACAGGTTATGTGAGCTTGCATGCTTGTTTTATTTTTAGATAAATTAGTTTTGATGCATGTTTAGTCCTCTTACAAGTCTCTATATAGTTTCATTCATATAGTTACTTCAGAATCATTTTTTATGATGCTTGTTAAAACTTTCAGAAAAGGAGGATGCATAATCACACTTATGGAGAAATTTTTGAGAGAGATGCACCAAGGGTGGCAAGGCCTTCAAGATCAACTACTCGATTGAGGCCATCCTATAATGAAAATCTTATTGCGCCAAGTATTGGTGATGAGGGGGATGATGGAGATGCACATCCATCTACCTTCCCTTGTGCTAACTTTTTAAGTGATGCAGGGATCCTTGATGATTTCTTGCTTCTTGTTGGGAGGGTTTGTTTGACTGAGTATATGAATGATGAAAGTAATCAATATGCTATACTCACTTAAACTTTTGTTGAGAGCTTTACTTTTAATAACTCCTACAATCCATCTATTGCATTTAGAATTTATGATAGGACTTTTACCATGACCTTGGAAATATTTTGCAGTATCATAGGTATTGCTCCGTCTGGGACAACGAAGAGGATTCAAGGTCGACCCGCTGATTTGCTGGAACTTTACCGAGGGGTCACAAATGATGATGACTGTTCAGCCGAGCATGGCAAGATAAGGAACATTCAGATCCCAACCATTAGATGTTTTGCTTATTATCTCGCCACTAGTGTTCTTGGTAGGGAAAAGACAAGTAATAGTTTTAATTATCATTTAGCTTTTCTGGCTGCTGCACTTAACAGTAATACTACTTACAACCTTGGTGCTCTCATTGCTCGTCGTTTAGCCGCTAGAGGTACCATTTAGGGAGGAATTATTGCTACACGTATTATAGCTGCTGTAGGCCTTTCTGTTGCTCCCAATGATGAGTTGTTAGCCCCACAGAGACTTGATCTTGCTGCTACGAAAGCCCATCATTTTGTTATTGATAACTCTTGTGCAGGAAATCTAGTTTATAGAGTTTTGTTTACTGATGGAGATTAAAGGGAAGTTCCATTGCCGCAGCCTGGTTTGTTCATTATTCGCAAGAGGCCGTGGTCGCACTCAAAGGAGGAGTTGGACAAACAACTAGGTTTTCTTGGCTTCCATGGGCAGCACGACCCCGCGTATCAAGCGGATCACGAGACACCCTCTAAGGACTACACCGTGCATTACACCGGGGCGTCCTTGAGTTCATATCAGGATGATGGCCCTTCCTCGTCATATTATGGGGCGCCACTTCTTGGCCCTCTTGGGATTGATCTCCACTTAGGCCAAAAACCTAAGTTTGGGGGAAGGTATACCGACATCACACTCATTTACATATCATAATTCTATCGGTACTTTTTCTTGTTTAGTTTCTGCTTTCCAAAACACAAAAGCACCAAAAATATTTCTGTTATTTCTCTTTATTTGTTTCTTCAGTTTCTATTATTTCTTTACTTTCTAGTTTCAGTTTGTTATTCAAAAATCCAAAAATATATTGCTTTGTTTGCTTGATTCCTTATGTTCTTGTGTTAAATTAGAAAACCCAAAAATATTTATTGTTATTTTTCGGTTTTGTAAAGTTTGCTGCGGAGTTCAACAGTCTTTCGTGACTCTATTGGAGCTTGATTATCATCTCATACCATTCAATCCACACAAGTGAAAAGCAATAATGACGATTTATGACAATTCAAGTTGTGGTGAGAGGCTGGTATGAACTCTATTTGTTTTAATTTTTGTACATATACTCATCCGTGTGGACATGCTTAGTTTGTTCGTGTAAGATGTGTGTTATTTAATGGATGCTTAGTAGTTCATGCTTTCTTATGATCAGTTCCAATTTACTAATAGTAGAAAGCATGTTGTATAAATGTTTACTTGCATTGTTCTATTCATATAAGGGCGTGACATTGTGGTATCCTCATCTGAATATTTCATTTGAATTGACTTGACACATGCTCACACATGCATAAACTGAAAACAAAAAGACAATTAAGCCTTGATGATTTATTTTGCCTCGGAGTTCTTGTATAACTTTTATGCCCGCGTTAATTTTGTTCTGTCGCAAGCATGATTATGACGGTTATTGCTCTCTTGATTGTCGCTTCCCAGTCTATTGCTAGCCTTCATTTGTACTGAGCGGGAATGCTGCTCGTGCTTCCAAATCCATGAAAACCATGTCATTTCAAAGAGTCCACTATAAATTCCTATGCATGGTATTTCAGGCCATTCCAAGTAAATTTTCATGTACTACCTTTTTATAATGTTCAAAATACTTCTCATTTTGTGACACTGTTTTAGCTCATGAGGAAGTAGTAGTTGGGTTTGTTATCTTTCATACTAAATTAAGTACCCCCCTGACTTGCATGCTTCATGTGCTTGTCACTAATTTTTGCAAAGATCTGGTTAGTTCACTATAACATAAAATAGGCACTCCTCCATGGTATGTGATTGTTGGCAGGCACCCGAGGATTCGGTTAGCCATGGTTTGTGATAATCAAAAGTTGGGAGGAGTGTCAAGCTATATGTAAAAGTGCATACTATAAATAATTCGGAACCGCTCTCAACTTATTTAGTATGGAAGATAACAAGAACTCTATTATCATTCGTTGACATGAACAACCACCTTCCAAAACAATTTTTATTTCTGTTTTATAAATAAAAAGCTCTAGCACATGTTAATCTCTGCTCCCCTCTACGAAGGGCCAGTCTTTTACTTTATTGTTGAGTCACCATCTTTTCTTTTAGCACCTTCTCGAGAGCATAACTGTCATTCTTAGTGTAATATGCTTGTCTCAGAACACGGTTAATTGTGATATATCTTTGATGCTTTTATCTTTGATATCTCTACTTCTAGGCTTCACTTGAACTTCAGAGGTGCCCTTGCATTTATGTTTTGCTCCACAAATAAGGGAAAGCAAGATACCACTTTATCATATCTTATTATGAACATTGCAATCCTGCAAATAGATATACTTCATGTTTCTTATTATTAGTGTGTTGGTATCTCTTCATGGTTTGCATAACTATTAGGTAGCTTTATTTGCATACTTCTTATTATGAATTGCCTAAGTACTTGATCATATAGTGAGAATATATACATCATATGAAGCAAATGTGTTTGGAAAAGTTCTTTTATCGCACTCAGTTGTTAACTGAATTGCTTGAGGACAAGCAATAAGTTAAGCTTGGGGGGAGTTGATACTTCCAAAATGTATCTACTTTCCCGAACACTTTCGTTGTTGTTTTTTCTCTAAACTTGTGAGTTTTGAATACAACTAACACGGACTAACGCTGTTTTCAGTAGAATTGCACCGTTGTCTTGTTTTTGTGCAGAAATTCAACTTTCAGGAAAATCCCCGAAAATATCACAAAGTCCCTATTTTACCCAAAGATTCACGGAGCTAGAAGATGAGACGGAGGAGGGCCACGAGGGCCCCACACCACGTGGCCGCGCCCCCTCACCCCCTAGGCCGCGCCGTGGCATGGTGGCCGCCTCGGCCACCCCCTCGTGCCCTCCTTTAGACTACTTAAGCCCCTTAACCTAGAAACGTCGAGGGGTCCGTCATATTCTAGAGAAACACACACCCAAGCGCCGCCGCCTCCTCGAAACTCCATTCGGAGATCAGAAGTTCCTGTTCTGGCACCCTGCCGGGACAGGGATTTGGAGGAGATCATCACCATCGTTATCGCCACCGCCTCTCTGTCAACCATCCATGATCCCCCATCCATGTGTGCGTAATCCCCACTGTAGGTTGAGAGAGATGGTATGGATTGGATGAGATCGTTCATGTAATAACTGCCAAATTAGGGCATGGTGCCTAGTATCCGTTGTTAGTGCTATTTATCGTTGTTACAACTTGTTATGCTTAATGCTTAACACTAGGTCCCGAGTGTCATGATTTCAGATCTGAACATGTTATCGATTCATGAGGATAATTATTGTTTTTTATCTTACCTGTAAGTTCTATACACATATCGTTGTCCGGAACCCGAGGCCCCAAAGTGACATCAATTGGGATAACCGGATGGGTTGACTGTGATGTGAGGATCACGTGTGTTCACGGAGTGTTAATGCTTTGCTCGGGTGCTTTATTAAAAGGAGCACCTTAATTATCAGTAGTTTCCTTTGAGGCCCCACTGCAAACGGGCCAGTAGGATAGAAGATATTCAGCAAGTTTCTCATTGCGAGCACGTACGACTAAATACGGAACACATGCATATGGTCACTTAGTACTTGGATGTTTTATCATTATTTACCTGCAATTTCCCATTTCTTGATTATTATATGAATTATCTTATCCATGCAATGCCCGTTCATCCGTCTCTATGCCTACAATATTTTAATCCTGCTATCTACTACAGTTACTTCTGCTGTCTTTATTTCATTCCTGCTATTATTTCACTACTGCTACTGCTATAAAACTGTTGCTACTGATAAACCGTTGCGAGCACGTCTATTTCGAGCTTCGAGGTGTAGCTGAACTGACAATTCATCTGTTAAGACTTATAAATATTCTTTGTCTCCCCTTGTGTCGAACCAATAAATTTAGGATCTACATCCCTCGAAGACTGTTGCGATTCCCTATACTTGTGGGTCATCATGCCTCTCAAAGCTTCAGGCGCGGATGCTTCCAAGAGACGGAGATGCTGTCGAGTCCTTGACTCGGCAGATCCCTCATATGGAATACTAGGGTTTGTAGATTAGGAGAAGAATGCGCGCTGGTGATCTCGACGGCTAACAAGGATCACAATTTACCTAGCTTCGGGGCCCTCGTAGAGATAAAACCCTTACTCCTGCTTGTCTCATCTGTATTATGATGAGTTAGTCGAGCTGTTACAATGGCGAGCCATGTGAAGCATACGGGGTGTCTCCCGTGTATTGTCTAGTCTATCCTCGCGTCTAGTTGTGGCTTGTCTCTCGCTTGTTCTTTTTTCTCTCCTCCCTCCCGACTTTATATAGATAGCCAGGAGGGGTTTACACGAGTCATAGTAGACTACGAATAGGTGTTCTTGTCTTGTGCTTCAAGAAATTGACTATGACTTCTTGGACCCCAACGGACCTCCGAGTGGGCTCCCCGTAGCGTAGCAGCCGGTAGACTCAAGTATGGAACATGGCGAGTGTCCCCACGTCAGATGCGCCGCCGCTATCCAAGGCCAAGGGGGTCGCTCCGCAGAGCGGTGCATCCTGCTCCAGGTGGTCTTCTTCCTCCAGGCGTGAAAACCTCGCAGCGTGGCAAACTACGGCGGCCCTCCACCAAGTGGTTTCGTCCACGGTGATGAGCTTGACAGCCGCGGTAGCGAGATTTTCCAACGATGACGGCGGTTGGGGACTTGATCACGTTTTTGTTTGTCATCAAAGGTCTCCCATGCAAAATGTAAGGACTGGGTTGTAATTTTCTCCTGTTTAGAGGTCCTGTTTGTGCTTATACCACCGTTCTGAATGGCCCTGTCCCCAGTAAAAGAAAAAACGATCAGACGAGACGTCGAGACGACCCAACAAAACGGCGTATGGTGAACTGAACTGAAGTGAGCCCACCTCGCAGTCGCCAACCCAACCAAAGCCGCACTGCGCTTCGCCCTCCCGGCTCCCCGCCCTTCCCCTCCCAAATCCGCCCGCCCGAACCGCCGCCAAAACTATGTCGCGGCTCACGGCGGCGGACGCGTCCCTGATCCTGGACCACGTCGTGGGCAACCCCTCCATCTCCGCCGCCTCGGCCAAATCGCTCCTCGCCGAGCTCCCCTTCCCCTCCAACCCCACCCCGCGCCTCGTTCGTTCCGTAATCCTCCGCCGCCTCGCCTCCGACCCACTCTCCGCCGCCGCGCTCGAATCCCTTCAGCTCCTCGCCTCCCTCCCCTCCCCCGCGCCCCCAATCGCGGCCGCTCACATCGCCCTCGCCGCTTTCCTCGCCGTCTCCGCGCCGGACTTCGACCCCGCCGCGCGGGCCCTCTTTGCGCGCCCAGGCGGCCGTGCGCGCCGCTCGGTTGACCCGGATGGCGGGGACCCCGCGCTCGTCTCCCCCGAGGCCGTAGCCATCGCGGACCAGTTCGAGGAGGCCGTCGGAAACGCGTTCGCGCAGGCCAGGCTGAGGAGCCTGTGGTGCGACCGGGCTAAGGCAGAGGCGCGGGTGAGGGACCTCCTGGCGGCCGAGTGGGCCGCCATCGGTCCTTCGCTGCTCGAGGTGGCGGGCGAGCGGATTGCAGGGGACGGCGCCGTCGAGACATGGCGCAAAGCGGACGATGCTACTCGCGCCAAGTACCGCATGCTAGGTGAGGATCCTGTTCTAGGTTTGCATATACGTTGTATTTTAGTATCAATGGATTGGAAAGAGAATCCCTATCTTCTAGTAGTAAACTGAAAAGCAACTGTGGAGAATTTGGTCAGAAGTGTAGGGTGTTCAACAACAGATATCTAGCTCTAAATATTTCAGGAAGATTTCTTTGTCAAGATGGCTAGCTAGACAGCGTGTTCTAGCACATTTTTTGGAAAATTACTCACACCTTTTCCGGATACTTCCTGGAATCTGCTCTGGCTTACGTTAGATAGCAGCTTAAGTTCATGTGTGAGCATCGTGATGTGCTGTCTTTGTAGTTTCTTGCAGATGATAGGTTTCATGCTATGGCTGTCATGTTTTGATGTAGAAACAGTCATTGAGAGTAAAGATTGCATCTCTGCACTACAATGTGTAGTGTTTGAGCCTCACTTGCTTTATGTGCGAACTTGCTTTAGTTTATTGATTATTTTAGACAATAGACCAAAATTGGCCAAGTTTTTTTTATAGAAAGCTTGAAACAGAAAAACAGAGCAAGAAATTCATTTCAGATTCCTGATTTCTGGGCCTTTTTTTTTGCGCATCACTTGTACACTTGGAATAGTAGCTGGATTTATTTGAAACTGCTGCATTCGGACACTAGTACGTAGGTCATTGTCTGTCTATAACTGATGCTACAATAATGAAACTTGCAGTTGGGGAAGAAAGAGCACGTGAAATTTTGCATAGCCTTGAAGAACCGGCCTCTCCTGTAAATCCGATTTCGACGCCTGAAGTTCATAAGGTCATAGATGCTCTAAACTCAAGCTGCGCTAATCTTCGTAGTGTAGTGGACGACCCCTTACCAGCTGCGAAAGCAGCTGCAGATAAGGTTTTGGCTGCAAGGATGGATAAGGCAGAAGAACTTAACAGTCGGGCAGGTAATTGTAGCGTTGCTGGTCCAAGTGCTGTGAATGACCAAAGTGAGGCGTTGAGGAAAAGCAGAGAAGCCAGTCTTATGGATTGGAACCCTACAGCGCAGAGTTTTCAGGTGAATTTTTTTTGCCCATTATTATTTTTTATATTTTCTGATGATGGTCTGGATTCACTTTTGAGCAAATAAATTGATTTGAGACAACTATGGTTTCTCTTGCTTTTTTTAATCATTTTAGAACTGCTATAAACTATGCCTTTACAACGCCATTTTCATGTCAATGAACGCCTTAAACAGCACATATTTATTTGCATTTGTTACTTTGATAAGCTGAATTTGCATGTTGCTACTTTTCCACTGCTGCCTTCTCTTTTGGTGCTTTCTGGGAAACTGGATATTATCTTATAAAATATGTGGACATGTGCTTTCTCTATAAGCTGCTTTCTTATTCGTGAGTCGTGATCAAAGATTATCAAATGAAGGTAGAGTGTGTTTTGGAACTTGTTGTGTTATTACATTGCATCCATTTAAGTTTATAGACTTAAATGCGAATACTCTTAGTAACCTTGTTTCTTAGTTTTCTCCATGCATGTCGACTTGCAGTGTATATGTCAGGATTTGAACCATGCCATAGTCTAATTAGAGTAAGAAGTGTGTTTTAAGTGCTTTGGGCATCAGAGCCCTTTTCTTACTATGTATGATAGCTTCATATAGCTTAAACATGAGCTTTTTGGTGACTGTGGTAACGAACTTGTTTGCAGTGGGAGGACTCTCTTGATCCTGAGGGCTCAAGATCAGAATCGCATAGACCACACTTGCCTAGCCCAAGAAGACTACCGGTTTCTCCTTTGCAAGTGGCAGATAATAAAACCACGCGTAGAAGGGCAAGGAAGTGGTGCCCGTTAGAAGAAGAAACCCTAAGAAAGGGCGTGGAACAGTATGTCTTTTGTCATGCTGTTGGAGTTCGTTATTCCATAGCTCCTCTTCCTGCGTTGTTGCTGTTTATATTACGTCTCAAGGCAGTTTTTAGCATTTCTTCTACGATTTTCACCGCTTTCTCTTTATTTATTTTTCTCGTGAAGGTTTGGTAGCGGCAGTTGGAAGGAAATTTTGCTCCGCAATCCTGATGTTTTCATTGGCAGAACAGCGGTGGGTATTTAAATCGAGACTGAAGTTCCTTTGGTTTATTATTTTTTTCGTGAAGCTGTAACTGCCAAAATGGTTGTGTCTTGCAGGTTGATTTGAAGGATAAGTGGAGAAATATGACGAGGTGACGGAGAAACTTACCGGAGCTGGCAAGCCTGGCTGAATTACATTAAGATTTGGGGGTACATTAGGGTGGTTTGTTATGTGAAGTTGCAGGCCGTTGCACCACTGTAGCTGGGATTATAGATGCAAGTGGGATGGACATGGGTTGACCGTGTCCACCTGATCTTACCCGCTGAGACTAAACGGGGTAATCGGGTAATTAGGTAGCGGGATTCATGGGACCCATGGGAACCCACTTAGCTGATTCGCGTTAGCAGCGGAGGGAGTGGCGGATTGCCGGTAGGAGCATATTTTCTGCAGCTTTGGTCTCGTTTAGTTAGATCGGGTTTTAAGCGGGACAAACGGGCATGGAATTCATCTCCCGCCGGCGGAAAGTGGGTTGCCCGCAAAGATGTTAATCGGGATATGTCAGCGGGATAAGTGGCGCTCCCAGCTGACGAGCTGGGATGCATTTTTAACGTCACTTACAAACCGCAGCCTGCCTTGAGCTCCCCTTATCTGTCTACCTAGTACCTAGGCATAGTTGCTGTAGGCAACACTCAAAAGCTCCAGGTGCCAGGATGCTTTCGCTCTGTAATCTGAGTTCTGTTTCAGGCTCTGGTCTGGTTGTATGGGTGAAATGTTTCCTTTCTCTCTCAGGCTGTGGACCTGGTTCTGGTTTGTATTCTGAACCTCTATGATTTCGGTAATGAATTCGGGGAGGGAAAAATCTGTGTCTACCTAGCTGCTATTTTTTTCCCCCAGACTTGTCTACGTAGCTGTTATTATTGATGTAGAGTCTCTCTTTAGTAGCTGAGAGGCTGCTCCGGCATTTTCTGTCATGCAGGAATGTTGTGTCTTTGTCGAAGCCATATTACACATGAGAAATGTTCTGACATAAGCTAATCCCAACCATTGGAGGAGTGTTCTGAAGGACGCGTCAGGTAGCAATTTGGTGGCTCGGTAGCGCTTGACAGCCCTTGCCGGAAAAGGAAATGTCAGTCCACGGCCCAATATCTGAAAACGGAAAGAAAATACGGCGAAAATGACACAAAACTCACAATTGGGGCAGGTGTGATAGGAACCACCGATTTTGAAAAATAATGACAATCGTCACGGAACATTGGGGCATGCATGTGACAGCTAGCACTAATTTGGCTCTTTAGGCCGTTTGATCAGTTTTCTGACTAGGTGGGCCCATCTGTTCCCAGGGGCCATGTATGACTCGGATTTCTGTGGTTTAGACGACGGAGAAAATCCTGTCTGTAGTAAGCATCAAGTTGTAGCTGCAAAATATGTTTGTTTCGAAGGATGGAGCACTTACTGGAGATTTTTGGGGG
The DNA here is from genome assembly GCA_028641055.1 of Alopecurus myosuroides. Lineage (NCBI taxonomy): Eukaryota > Viridiplantae > Streptophyta > Magnoliopsida > Poales > Poaceae > Alopecurus > Alopecurus myosuroides. The sequence goes on from CM054057.1 coordinate 547,091,472, forward strand.
TGCGAAGGACATGGTTGTGAATCATGGCGGTCAACATTTTATCTTGTCGAGTCTCTGTTATTGCGGTACATCAAGTAGGTATTTATGAAATCATATTGACTCGTGTAGGATGGAGGTGATACCTATGATTCTGTGCAGTGGGTAGATGCAGGATGGCCTCCTGCACTGCAGAAAGCACTTGGTAAAGTATGGGAGGATTATGTTGAAACTAAACAAGGCAGAGTTTCTGATGCTCCTGACAACATGGAACATAAGTTCAGTTATCAGGATGAGATAACGAAGTTGCACCGCGATCTAAAGAGGATGTTGGATGAAGTTGACAAGGTAGTGGAGGAGGGCCAAATCAGAACAAGCTCTTCTTGCAGTTAGGGCTAAACTGGAGGAGAATAAAAGGTTGATGCTTCTACTACCAACATGCACAAAGTGCTCAGGATTAAGGCTGAAAAGGACAGGGACAAAATTAAGGAGGAAAAAACTAGAGTTCATCATTGCAGATTTTCTGAAGCAGAAAGAAGGGGAAAGGGCCAATCTTAGTAAGATAAATGAAACAGGTAATGAGTAGTTGAATACTCAAAGTAGTTGTGGAATTTGATTGTGTTCTGAACCTGAATTTGTATAAGTAGTTGTGCAAGTTATGATTTGTGTTGGACATGGTTAGTAGTTGTTGGTTCTGAACTACAATGGTTTGTAATGATTTGAATCTTGAGGTCATTTTTGTAGTTGAATTATGAGTTTGAATCATATATTGTGAGGTTACATTTATTTCATGTTTATTTGGAAGCAAGTAAATTCTTTTTAAGAATGGGTATAACTATTTAATCATTTTTTACAGCAAGAACAATTGTTTTGTACAATGGATACAATTTTTTCATGATTTTTGGAAGCAAGTAATTTTGTTTTAAAAATGGGGACAATTATTTAATCATTTTTGGCAGCATGAACAATTGTTTTGTACAATGGATACACTTTTTTTTCATGATTTTTGGAAGCAAGAACATTTGTTTTGTAAAATGGATACAATTTTTTCATGGTTTTTGGAAGCAAGTAATTTTGTTTTAAAAATGGGGACAATTATTTAATCATTTTTGGCAGCATGAACAATTGTTTTGTACAATGGATACACTTTTTTTTCATGATTTTTGGAAGCAAGAACATTTGTTTTGTAAAATGGATACAATTTTTTCATGGTTTTTGGAAGCAAGTAATTTTGTTTTAAAAATGGGGACAATTATTTCATCGACAACTCTCAATGACCCCGAATGATCATCGACAACTCTCGACGACCCCAACTAAGACACTGATTGATCATCTAAAAATATATTGATCAACACCTTCCCTGTATTGGAAGAATGCAAGACATAAACCATAGCAGATTGAACACATCATTCAACCACTAAATTACAAAAGAAATCACAAAACATAGAGTTCTTATGACATAAAACATAGCAGATTCTTAGAGACCATAGTTCATAGTTCAGTAGACACTAAATTTACCAAAGAGTTCACACACCAAAATGACCACATTGTTCACAGTTGATAGTTCATACATTGACCAACAAGTTCACAAAAACCAGAACTTGGAGCCAAAGAAGAACATGGATAGGAATTTGGAGCTCTACCAGGACCTGCATTTCTACCTGATGTCAGGTATGCCATAATTCCTACCGGAGTAGATGGTCTTGGGGCCTAGAATTCTGTCCTTGGTCCTTGTGGTGCCCTTGCAGCTGATACCCTTGTAGCTTGTTTCCTTTGAACTATTGGAGGTGCTCTTGGAGCCACCGTAGGTGCCATTGGAGCTGTTGGAGGTGCCATTTTAGGTGCTTGCCTTGTAGCTTCTAATGCCAATGAACCCTTAGATGAACATGGATCAGATTCTGTAGACTCTCCTATTGGCATGGACAAAAATGAGTTAGAACTGTGTTGTTTAAATTGCAGAAGTGATTTTGAAATGTAATAATTACCCTATGATTGTTCTTCGTAATTGAAAGGTCATGCCTCAAAGGCACAATGCAATTAAGGTACTTGTGGCCCTGCAGTTTGTAGTTGCTGAAAGTTACTATGGCCATTCTAGATGAGTCTTTGGGCTTAGCGACCTCAAATTTCCCTTTCCTCCTTTCTTCTTGTTTTCTTCCCTTCTTGTGCTCTTTGAAATCCGGGGGCATTATATCTTCCTAGGGACTCTTGGTCCAACCATGTTGTCGAGGTACTGGATAGAATACTAGCGCACAGCTCTTCAAGTACATTGTTTTTTTTATAGAATTCAGAAAAAGTCCTCAAGGCGTAATCTTGCTTTGTAGATTGCACTAACTGCATGATTGCAAGTCAAGACTAACATATCCCATTTCAGACATGAACAACTAGTAATATCCAGATTTATTTCATGAGTGTGGTCACCAATTTTCACCTACCGCAATTCAAGGTCTGATCTTCTTGGTATACAATCTCTTTCACACTTCTTCATTTGTTCCAGCTTCTATGCATAATGTGGTGTTATTTCCCATCTAGAAAATTTCCCCCTCTCTCTTTCCATTGAATCTGTCCATGAGCTTATCATATATTCCAACAAGCATTGTCACAATTGGCTCGTTCCTCACATCTACTTCACTTAGATTATAAACTACCAAATCAATTTTGTAGTTGGTGTCGATTGCGCACCTTGTCCATGTGTGAACTAGGATTTTAGACAACCAATTCCAAGATGGCTCACATTGTTTTTTCATTTCTTCCATTGCAACATCAAAACCATGCTTAGTGTAAGAATATGTAGCATTATCCATGCATTTTTTCAGGTCATCACCTCTAAATCTTGCAGTTTGGAAGTTGGCATAGATGTGCCTAAGGAAAAACTCTATGTTGACAGTTACGGAAAACTGTGTTGATGGCACTAATTATCCCCTTTTGTGTGTCTGACATGATGGTGTAGTACCCAAAATTTCCCTCTTCTCCCCCAAGATCATATTTGAGTTGTTCTAAAAACCACAGCCAATTTGTAATATCTTCTTTAGCAACAACACCAAAGGCAATTGGAGAATGTTATTGTTACCATCTCTCTCTAGCTTCTAGTATCTGAGCTATTGATAGCTTTATGAAGAATCCATCCAACCTAATGAAGGGCCTGCATCCTTCCAGGAACCCTAGTGTGGCAACATTCACATAGAAAAAAGGCCATGAAATCTTGGTCTATTGTTGGTGCACACTTCTTGTCCTCTCTTCATTGCTTCCCTGTGATCTTCCATGGGCCCTGTAACAGTGGTAACAATCCATATCGAGCAAGGGTTTTTATCAGTTACAGTCTAGAGGTAATCTCTAATCATGTGACACTACTTCTTGTGATCACTAAGAACAATATCCTTGGATTTGTTTTTTTTTTGCCCAGTAGGCCATCCTCTTAGGCACCTCCACACCAAAATCCTTTGATTGTGTTGTCCACTAAAGATGTGGGCAAGTATTAGGGTCCGATTTAAACTCATACGGTCCAATTTTAACTCATCCACATATGCATTGCCAAGCCATTTGAATTGACCCTGCTACTTGATGGTTTTGTGGGACATATGTGTTGTAAATGCATTTTCTTAATGCAAAAAAGTGTTCCCATGCCCAACCTATGAGGCCACCATATAGAAAGGGCGGCTATATTTATCCTTATCCTTACACCAAACAATAACTCTGTCATTGAAATTTCTGTGATATTGGAAATTCCTGACTTGTACAATATCTAGTCTAGAAAGAGCCTGCCTGAATTGGTACACATATTTGAAACACATATTTAACATGAATTGTTGTTTTTGATTTTCTATGTGTTCATCGTTCCATATCATTGGCTTATCTGTCTTTGATCTGTTTTTTTTGGCAATACATATGCTAGGGGCTAAAAGTGATCCTCCTCCTCATCTATAATTAAGCCAAGATGCTCTTCATCATCTGAAGGAATCCAGTCTGCCACATGTTGGTTTTCATATTGAGAGCATGACCTAAATGGTGGTCCCATGTTTCTTGGTTTTTTTCTTCACTGCCTCTTCCACATAATTTTGTTCTACCTCATCTTCTTCAATGCCAAAAATGTCCTCCACATTTGTGTCACCTTCACAATGATGCATTGGGTCCTCCCTCTTTCTTCTCATCTATGGAATTGTTTTCTTCGGTTCTTATATATCCTTTTTCCTCCTCTCCTCTGTAAATACTGAGTCATATTCTCCTACATCAAACCAGGACCCATTGTCCTCACTTGACTCCCTCTCCTCCTCTTGGTGTTCTCCAGATTGATTTTCACCAACTTGTGTGTGCAAGTTATGAACATAGACACTCTCATGGGTCTGCAACTTAGTAATGTTCTCCTTCTCATCTGACAAAATGTTTACGTGACTTGGGCATGCATTTGTAGTTAAATTGACTGAATTTTTCCCTTCATTGGAGATAGAAAAATGGCTTTCTTCCTCTTGTCCCTTATGACTGTCAGCACCAATTTCTTACTTGCTTCCTATTTCTTGGCCACCTGAAATCCCTCTCCTTCATCTTTAACATAGTACATACTATCGTTCGTCCCATACCCCTCTTTCTCCATTAGTGACAGCAAATTCAGATACTGAATATCACACCTTCGCATACTGTGTTGCACAAATTTTGCACCGTCGAACTGAATATATAGTTCCCATAATTCTGATTCTAGCCTACATTAAAAAACAGATAAAAATTGTAACTTAAACGCCCAAGATACAAGTCCTAATTTGACAGATACCTACTTAAACCCTATATCTGTCGCACCCGGACTTCTAGGGGATACTCACAGTCCGTTAAACAGTAGATAAATGGCTTACGGGGCATACCGGCACCCGCATCTCAATATGAGCAGGCCAACACGTAAACGTGTGACAACCATTCTCTTACTATTCATCGTCTGCGCAAACCATCCCATAGAAATCCAGATACTTCCATTGACGTACTTCAAAACATACACACATGGTACGTCAACGACATTGGAACAAGTGATATCACAGCAGATCTCTATGACACAAAGATTGAAATAAGTTGCAAATAGCTCTCATTAGAGCAGAGATAGCAAATACAATCATCCAGAGGACACCTGTCCCAACAATACATCATTACATCACAGCGGAAGCATTCAACATGTCTGAGTACAGACAAGATCCAAATAGGCCTAAGAGGCCGGAAACGAAAAGACGGAGCCCATCCACGAAGTCTCGGATCCTACCCGGGTCCGCTATCTACTCGTCAGCAGTCTCGTCATACTCCACGTCGTAGCCACCATGGGGATCCTCGGAAACGTCGTCTGCGGAAACCACAGCCCCAAAGGGGTCAGTACATAAACGTACTGGCAAGCAAGACTCACAGTTCACCAAAGTGTAACCGTCAACACCAAGCACAGATGCTTTGGGTTCAACGGAAGAAAGGGGATATGAAAGATGCTGCAACTGGCTGCTCTAACCAACTACAGAAACATACTACAACTTCCGGCTAACAGAAAGGAGATAAGATCGCGTATCGTAACCAACTATAGCTAACCACCAAACAAACCCATCCTGGACCTCGCCCCTTATCCAAAGAAGCAATCCGAGGATAACTCACACAGTTGGATTAATGATGGTTCAGATTATTGTGTCAATAAGCCTATTACTAGTCAAGTTGTTAATCATTGGGTGTAAGGTTGTTAATCATTAGGTTTAAGTTGTCCTGAGTACTTGTTAGCCAGTACTTTCACAAGTAGTCCATAAACCGGAAAAACGGCTTCTCGAGAAGATTTATCCCTGCAGGGTGCACCAATTTGGCCGTACACGTAAGAATAACCCGCCAGATGGGAAGGCCTTTCCCACCAAGCGAGGTACTCAACACAACTCAACTCTTCTCCGCATCAAGCCCAAAGCACCTTGGGCGCACGGCTAATCGAGCCCCGAAGAAAAGGGACCCTCATAGCACTCTAAGACCGTGTCCCCCTATATGCCGACTACAAAAGTTCCACCCTGGCCTGGGCTCGCAAAAACATGCATGCGGCAAATGGAAAACACGAACTAAATGAGGCGATTTGGACGAATGCGAATCGAATCAAATTGAGGGGGGCGCCCATACTCGCTTCCCACATGCGGTTAGTGCGCTCATCATGGATCAGTAGACAAGACCCTTTTCCAATTAGGGTCGACACTAGCAGGCCTCAAAACCACACAGGGCCTCCTGCCGGTGCCTTATCATCAAATTTATTATTAATAATAACATTAGCATGATTGATTGATTAAACATCGAGCCCCCAGAACATAATAGAAATAGCAACAGAAAGTAACGGGTAACAGACTCGAGCAAAACAACCCTAAGCATGCTAGTAAGACACAGGCAACAAACAAAAGGTTATAGGTGTGGAGGTGAGGCAATATCAGGGTTAAGGGATTCATGTGATAGGTTCGTAACAGAAACAACTATTCATAGGGCTAGCAGAATAGACAACGGAAAGTATCGGTATCCAATGTTGAAAGGAACACGATGGTTCATGTGAGTGAATACTTTCCTGCAAACCCAGTAGCCTGGTACTGAGCTAACTCCTTACAAGGGGTGTCGTAAGTATCGTCGGTCTCAACGTCGTCGTGTATCCGAGAAGAAGCAAACAGACAACGCAGAAAGATAAGCAATCAATAACATGGCATAATGCACAAACATGGGATGATGCATGATCATTTAATTGATGCATCAAAATAAACTAGTTGACAAGATAACAACATGATTAAATGGACCCACATGCAATTGGATTGCATATGGAAAGCCCATGAATTAAATTGAAACATTTGTTTTACAACTAATCAACTTGTGTAAGTGAATTAGCATGATGCATGGATGAGGAAAACAGCAAAATAACAACAATAGAATCAAATAGAAATAAGGTTTACCAAGTTTGGAAATTCATTCATTAATTTAGGAAATTTTGGTTCCTTAAAGGTGTCGCACAAGCATTTTTGTTTTCACCAATTTTCATTGTTCAAAATAGATAACAAAGTCCATATTTGATAAGAACACACAATTTTAGGTGGATTGCATGTTTCACTTGTTGAAAAAGGATTTCAAATAAATTATTTATTAATTAAACAAGTTTAAGCAAGAATTAAATGAATTTAATTCAAACATGAACTTATTTGAATTTTTATTTGTTCAAAGCATTAAACCAAATTCATATTTGAAAAGTTTATACTTTTAGGGTTGGAGAACATATTTTATATGTCCCAAAAGAAATTAATTTGATCAAGTTATGAATTTAACAATATTAAATGATTTAAACAAGATTTAAATCATTTAACCAATTTTAATTATTCAAAACATGAAACAAATTTTATATTTGAAAAGGTGGTTTAATTTTGCATGGAAAACATATTTCATTTGTTGAAATTGGATTTAAAATGAGCAAGTTATTATTTTGGCAATTTTAAATGCACTAAACAAGAAACAGTTGTTTTCAGCAATTTAAATTATTCAAAACAGCAAACAAAATTTTATTTGGAAAGTACATGAAAAGTTGATTGGAAAACATATTTAGTTTGTGGAATTTGGAATTTTTATGCCCAAGTTATGAATTTTGCAAGTTTAAGTGATTTAAACAAGAATTCAAATGTTTCACCAATTTAAAATATTCAAAACAGTGAACAAATTTTATATTTGGATAGAACATTTAATTTGGGACAGAAAACATATTTAAAAAGTTAAAATTGGAGTTAAGATGAATTAATTATGCATTTTACAAGATTTGGTGCAAATCTGCCATTTTTAACTCATTAGGGACTTGGAAAATATTTTACAGGGGTCTAGATTTAATTAACAGGGACCTATCGGTGATTCTGTGAAGTTGCTGTGACCAAACAAAATAAAATAAAAACGTGTGGTTTTATTGCGCAGGGGAGGGATCGAACCCCTGCGCTCTGCTGCGCGCAAAGGGGTGGCTACCACTGCGGTGGGATCTGTGTTGGTGATAGGAAGGGAAACGGGGGGGTTTTGAGGTGCAGTTGACAGTTAACTGCACTTTGTGCAGTCGGGTTTCTGAACCATCAACAGGGGGTCGTGGGCGAGCGGCGGACGACAGCTCGCGGCTCGCCGGAGGGGCGCCGCGGGGGGGCGGGGGGGGGGGGGGGGGAGGGTGAGCGGTGTGCTGCGGGTGGCGGTGCAGGCGGAAGGGAGGAAGGGAGGCGAGAGGGGCGGATCGAGGGGGAGGCCTCACCTTGGGCGAGCGGACAGGAGCAGGTCGGGGCGAGCAGCAGGGTGACCGGTGGCGGCTTGGAGCGGACGGCGGCGGCGCTCCGGTGCGTCCCCGCCCAAGCCGAGGGGGTGGAGAGGGAGCCCGCGGTGGGGCGGCTCCATTCCCGCCCTCACCGCGGCCGGAGGGGCCCTAGACGGCCGGCGATCGCCGGAGGAAAAGGAGCTAATTTCGGTGGGTTCAGGTTCAGTACAGAGGTGAGGTTACAGAGAAGAAAGAGAGGGAGAAAAGGTGGAAGGAAGATGGAGGCGGGGGAAGAGGAAGGAGGGAGAAGGGGAAATAGGGTTAGGGTTAGGGCTAGCCATGGAGTTTATAGGGAGGGGTGGAGGAGCTCCACCGTTGCTGCATCTCTCTGTAAACGTGGAGCCGCTAGGATTCGAGCCGTACAGGAGGTAGGAGAAGAAGTGGGATCGAAGGGGTATGGGCTAAGGGGAGTTGGGCTGGGCCTGGTTGTCTGCCCCTCTCTCCCCTTGGTGTTTCTTTTTATTATTTTAGTTCTATTTTTTTTTGCTGAATAGAAATAGGAAGAGAAAGAGGGTTTTGGGTTAGGAAAAAGTTTTAGGAAAAATGTGTTTTAGCTATTTAAGTTAGCAGCAACCACTTGCCAACATTGGGTTTGCCAAAAATTTAAATCATATTGTTATTTTGGTAATTGATTGAATTTGTGATTAATTGATTATTGAAAACAATATTTTAAATAGGGTGAACAAATGATTTTAATTGGAAACAAATGATTAATAATTGTGTTGCAATTTTTATAAGATCAACATGTTTGCTGTTTTGGACAATGTGATTTAAATTTGAATGTGAATTGATTCAAATGAGTTATTAAATAGAAATAACAAGTTAATGGTTCTATTTAAATAGAAACAACTAGTTGTTTTAATTGAAACTTTTATTTGGAAAGTGTAACATAACAAGTATGAACAATTATTTGGATGTTGGTTTGGAATTTCAAATGTTTTTGGTATTAGATGAATTTTTGTTAGAAACAAATCAATAGCTTTGGAATCACAACTTTAATAGAAACAATTGATTGTTCTATTTTGAAATATCATTTTGGAAATTGTAACATCACAAGGATGAAACAAAAGGTTTGAATTTTGGTTTGAAATTCAAATAGAAAACAAAGGAAAACAGTTGGAAAACAAAGCAAAACAGAGGAAAACAAGCAAAACAAATGCAATGAACATGATGTCATGATGCAAAACATAAATTAACAGAGAGAAAACATTCTAGAGGCTATTTTTCATACTTGGGATGTTACAAAACGCCCCCCTTGAAGGAATCGCGCCCCGAGATTCCTACTGAGAAAAGAAAAGGTCCGGATACTTCTTGGGAAGATCCTCTTGAGCTGTGACACGTGAAACACAACATGCACCTTGGATAGTTTTTCTGGAAGTTCAAAACGATAGGCATTCCCGGCAACTCTTCTGGAAGGATGTCAGGGAATTTGGAAACCACCGGATCATTTTCAAGTAAAGGTAGAGGTTTTGCATCTAGGGTGTATAACTGAATAGAACTTGATTCATTTGGAGAATAGACTATCTGGAATGTGGTGCTTCAGGAATGCTTCCCCGAAACAACCCCAGGTGATAGGAATGCCAGCTCTCATAGCCTGGTAGTTTTCGAAACAATAACAACCTTTCTGGCCAGATAGACTTGATATTTGAGAAGTTTTGATTAGACGCCGGTAGAAGAACTGAAATGGAAAGCAACAACAAGTTTTCAACGGACGAAAAGGATGTTGAGAAGAACAGGATAACGAAGCAACTCCGGGAAAACACGAGATCAAAACACTCCTGAGGTACTACGGAAAACCCATCCAGTCTTCTAAAGGATCAATATCTACTGCTTAAGGAATAGAGGATCTGTTTCCGGGGCTTACACGCCTCCGTTCTCAATCGTGAGTAGGCAACATGATAAATCATGTCACAACCACCTCCATTCCTATGTTCTAGTAGATATAACCATCCTAGAGAAACCAGGATACGTGAAATCCTAACTTGAAAGTTTAGATGAGAAGGGAAAACAACGTTGCACTTCCTTACCAGAAAAGGGAGGGTGGGTGGGGAAAGAAGAAAAAGAACAGAATTCCTACTCTCACGTTTCATTTTTCCTATATAGCTATAAAATAGTTTTCTAGACTCAACTGCGACCAGTAAAAAGGGATCCTACAGGCAGACAGGCTCTGATACCATTTTTCGCACCCGGACTTCTAGGGGATACTCACAGTCCGTTAAACAGTAGATAAATGGCTTACGGGGCATACCGGCACCCGCATCTCAATATGAGCAGGCCAACACGTAAACGTGTGACAACCATTCTCTTACTATTCATCGTCTGCGCAAACCATCCCATAGAAATCCAGATACTTCCATTGACGTACTTCAAAACATACACACATGGTACGTCAACGACATTGGAACAAGTGATATCACAACAGATCTCTACGACACAAAAGATTGAAATAAGTTGCAAATAGCTCTCATTAGAGCAGAGATAGCAAATACAATCATCCAGAGGACACCTGTCCCAACAATACATCATTACATCACAGCGGAAGCATTCAACATGTCTAAGTACAGACAAGATCCAAATAGGCCTAAGAGGCCGGAAACGAAAAGACGGAGCCCATCCACGAAGTCTCGGATCCTGCCCGGGTCCGCTATCTACTCGTCAGCAGTCTCGTCATACTCCACGTCGTAGCCACCATGGGGATCCTCGGAAACGTCGTCTGCGGAAACCACAGCCCCAAAGGGGTCAGTACATAAACGTACTGGCAAGCAAGACTCACAGTTCACCAAAGTGTAACCCGTCAACACCAAGCACAGATGCTTTGGGTTCAACGGAAGAAAGGGGATATGAAAGATGCTGCAACTGGCTACTCTAACCAACTACAGAAACATACTACAACTTCCGGCTAACAGAAAGGAGATAAGATCGCGTATCGTAACCAACTATAGCTAACCACCAAACAAACCCATCCTGGACCTCGCCCCTTATCCAAAGAAGCAATCCGAGGATAACTCACACAGTTGGATTAATGATGGTTCAGATTATTATGTCAATAAGCCTATTACTAGTCAAGTTGTTAATCATTGGGTGTAAGGTTGTTAATCATTAGGTTTAAGTTGTCCTGAGTACTTGTTAGCCAGTACTTTCACCAAGTAGTCCATAACCGCGGAAAACACGGCTTCTCGAGAAGATTTATCCCTGCAGGGGTGCACCAATTTGGCCGTACACGTAAGAATAACCCGCCAGATGGGAAGGCCTTTCCCACCAAGTGAGGTACTCAACACAACTCAACTCTTCTCCGCATCAAGCCCAAAGCACCTTGGGCGCACGGCTAATCGAGCCCTGAAGAAAAGGGACCCTCATAGCACTCTAAGACCGTGTCCCCCTATATGCCGACTACAAAAGTTCCACCCTGGCCTGGGCTCGCAAAAACATGCATGCGGCAAATGGAAAACACGAACTAAATGAGGCGATTTGGACGAGATGCGAATCAAATCAAATTGAGAGGGGCGCCCATACTCGCTTCCCACATGCGGTTAGTGCGCTCATCATGGATCAGTAGACAAGACCCTTTTCCTATTAGGGTCGACACTAGCAGGCCTCAAAACCACACAGGGCCTCCTGCCGGTGCCTTATCATCAAATTTATTATTAATAATAACATTAGCATGATTGATTGATTAAACATCGAGCCCCCAGAACATAATAGAAATAGCAACAGAAAGTAACGGGTAACAGACTCGAGCAAAACAACCCTAAGCATGCTAGTAAGACACAGGCAACAAGCAAAAGGTTATAGGTGTGGAGGTGAGTGTAACAGCCCAAGTATGAAAACCTACCATTTAGAATGTTTGATTTCTTGTTATTAAAGTATTGCATCATGTCATCATATTGTTGCATTTGTTTCTTTTGTTTTGCATGTGTTATTCTTTGTTTTCATAAGGAAAATCAAACAATTTCAACTGCTTTGTTTTCATACTTGTTCTGTTACAACCTTTTAAATAAAAATAACAAGTGAAAACAACCAAATTGTTCCATTTTATTCCATGTTGATCAACTAATAAAATGGTGCTTTTATTTCAATTAATTAATTCCAAATTGGTTTTCAAATTCAAAGCAAAATCATCATCAACACCTCATTTGGAAATTATCAAATATCAAACCGTTCCAATGTTTCTAATCCAACTAATAATAGGGTTCACCCTATTAAGTCGTTGTTTTCTATATTAAATTAACAAAATATTCCAATTTCAAGTCAAATTCATTCAAACAGCACCCAAGTTGAGTTATAACCAATTTATAAACATTATCAATTCAATCAACTATTTTTAATCTCTTAATCCATAGGGGCCACCCTATTAAAATACCTTGTTTTCATAATGTTTAAACAATATCAAAATTCCCTTAATTATGGTTTCAAATACAAACAACAATTTTAAATCACCATTTTTGAAAACAAATTTTGGAAATTGGTTGCTTTTGGTCTAAAAAGTCTAACCTAATTTTTCTGATTTTTTCCCTAAGCTAAAACCTAACTATTTCTTCCAAAAGCAAAACTACAAAAAAAAAACAGAAAAACTAAAAATAACAAAAAGAGAAAAGGAGGCAGCTACCTACCCCAGCCCAGCCCGTTACCACCTGGCCCAGTAACCCCTCTTCCTGTCGCTGTCTTCTTCCTGACGTCAACAGTACGATTACCTCTGAACCACCCGATCGAGCGCCCCCCTCTTGGATGACCGCCGTACCATGCCTCTCCCTCCCTTAAGTTCTCCTCTGCCCCTTCCCCTCTGCTAACCCTAGACGCCCACCCCTTCTACCTCGCAGCGCGCCGTCGCCTCCCCTCTCTGCCACGACTTCTTCTCTGAATCCCGCCGTCACGGCCACGAAAATTTTCCTCTGAACCGGAGCTGATCGCCGCCGGTAGGTTCCATCTACCCTCGAGTTGACACCGGGAATGGGTAGGCCTCGGTACCACCCTCGTCATCGACACCACGGTGGAGCCTGAGGAGGGCCAGAGCCACGCCGCCGTCCGTGATTTCGCCGGCGAGCCCACTACGTCGAAACTCTGCTACCCCTGCAGCGCAGGTGAGCGCCATCGCCTTTTCCCCTCGCCCCTACTTTCTCTGCACAAGCACACTCGCGCGCAACGAACGGGCCCACCGGCCGCACCAACAAGCCCACGCGCACGCAGCACAACCACCGCGCCGGTGAGCAGCGAACCAGCGATCGCCGGCCTCTCTGTACTTCCCGTCGGGATTCAGAAGACGCAAACTGAACCCAAATGTTCAGTTAACAGTCTTAACTGAAGGTTAAGCCGCGACCTGCTCGTTACCTGACAAGGAAACGCTCCCAGCTGCAGTGGCAGCGCACCGCACGCCCAGCCCGGGGGGGCGCGGGTTCGATCCCCCGCGACACCACCCCCCTTTTTGGAATTTCTTCCACCGCACCACGGCCCACCTGTAAGCCTCCCTGGTAGCCACGTGGGCACAGTGAGCTCCCGTGGCCCACTGGCAGTGGGCAGGGTAGAACCCCAGTGTGTATAAAACGTTCTGCACGATTTCTGCCTCCACACAAATTCCTTTTAAATTGCAGATTTGAAACCCAAAATTAAAACTTGAATAACTTTCAACATATAACTCTAAATAACAAAAGTTAAATATGCTTATTGTTCTAAATTTAATTATCTATCCAAATAATCCAATTGTTCACTGTTTTGAATTTTCCAAATACATTAAAATTCAAATTTGAATAATTCAAATGTAATTTGCAATAATTCATAAATAATTCATACTAATTCCAAATAAGGCAAATAAAATATGTTTTCCATACCTTTTTGAATGTCCTATTCAAATATAATTTTTGTTTCCTGTTTTGAATAATTAAAATTTCCTAAATAATTTAATACTTGTTTAATCCAATTAAAATTGCTAAAATCATAACTTGCTTAATATAAAATATTTTTGAACATGCAAAATATGTTTTCAAACCATCAAAGTGTGAACTTTTAAAATGTGAGTTTGAATTTATGTTTTGAACAAATAAAAATTCAATTAAATTCAAACTTGTTTTAAATTCAATTAAACTTGTTTAATATTGTTTAATTCATAAATAATTTATCCTAACTCCTATTCAATAATTGAAACATGTAATCCAACTAAAATTTGATGTTCTTTTCAAATATAAACTTTGTTATTTGTTTTGAACACTTTAACTTGTTGAAAACAACAGTTACTTGTGTGGCAAGTTTAAGTAACCACATTTTCCAAACTTAATCAATCATTTCCAAAACTTGTTCCAATCCTTTTTCACTTGCATCTATCATTGTTATTTGTTGTTATTTTGTTGTTATCATCATGCATGCATCATGTTAACAACTCTCACATAATAATTAATTGTAAATCATTTGTTCCCACCTATTTCAATGGATCTTTTCCATATGCAATCCAATTGCATATGGGTCCAATTAAATTGTGTTACCTTGTCAAGTAGTTTATTTTGATGCATCTATTAACATGACATGCATCATCCCATGTTTGTGCACCTATGCCATGATATTGATTGTTTATCTTTCTGCCTTGTTTGTTTGCTTCTTCCCGGATATACGACGACGTTGAGACCGACGATACTTACGACACCCCTTCTAAGGAGTTAGCTCAGTACCAGGCTACTGGGTTTTGCAGGCAAGTTATCACTCACACGAACCACTGTGTTCCTTTCAACATTGGTTACCGATACTTTCCGTTGTTCTTTTCTGCTAGCCTTAGCAGTAGTTGTTTCTGTTACGAACCTATCACATGTATCCCTTAAACCTGATATTGCCTCACCTCCACCTATAACCATTGCTGGTTGCCCGTGTCTTACTAGCATGCTCAGGTTGTTTTGCTCGAGTCTGTTACCCGTTACTTTCTGTTACTATCTCTATCCGTTCTGGGGGCTCGATGTTTAATCAATCAATCATGTTAATGTTACTATTAATAATAAATTTGATGATAAGGCACCGGGAGGAGGCCCTGTGTGGTTTTGAGGCCTGCTAGTGTCGACCCTAATAGGAAAAGGGTCTTGTCTACTGATCCATGATGAGCGCACTACCCGCATGTGGGAAGCGAGTATGGGCGCCCCCCTCAACTTGACCTGATTCGCATCTCGTCCAAATCGCCTCATTTAGTTCGTGTTTTCCATTTGCCGCATGCATGTTTTTGCGAGCCCAGGCCAGTGGAACTTTCGTAGTCGGCATATAGGGGGACACGTTCTTAGAGTGCTATGAGGGTCCATTTTCTTCTGGGCTCGATTAGCCGTGCGCCCAAGGTGCTTTGGGCTTGATGCGAAGAATGGTTGGTTGTGTTGAGTGCCCCGCTTGGTGGGGTGATCTCCCATCTGGCGGGTTATTCATACGTGTACGGCCAAATTGGTGCAACCCTGCAGGGATAATCTTCTCGAGAAGCCGTGTTTTCCGCGGTTATGGATTACTTGGTGAAAGTACTGGCTAACAAGTACTCAGGACAACTTAAACATAATGATCAAACATGTTACACCCCATGATTAATAACTTGACTAGTAATAGGCTTATTGACACAATAATTTGAACCATCATTATTTCAACTGTGTGAGTTATCCTCGGATCGCTTCTTCGGATAAGGGGCGAGATCCAGGATGGGTTTGTTTCAAGTTATCTTTCAGTTGGTTACAATCCTCGATCTTATCTCCTTTTCTGTTAGCCGGAAGTGGTAGAATCTCTGTAGTTGGTTAGCGCAGCCAGTTGCAGCATCTGTTATATCCCCTCTCTTCCGTTGAACCCAAGGCATCTGTGCTTGGTGTTGACGGGTTACACTTTGGTGAATTGTGAGTCTTGCTTTCCAGTACGTTTATGTACTGACCCCTTTGGGGCTGTGGTTTCCGCAGACCTACGTTTCCGAGGATCTACATGGTGGCAACTACGTGGAGTATGACGAGACTGCTGACGAGTAGATAGCGGACCCGGGCAGGATCCGAGACTTCGTGGATGGGCTCCGTCTGTTTGTTTCTGGCCTCTTAGGCCTATTTGGTTCTTGTATGTACTCAGACATGTTGAATGCTTCCGCTGTATTGTAATGATGTATTGTTGGGGTAGGTGCCCTCTGAATGATTGTATTTGCTATCTCTGCTCTAATGAGAGCCATTTGCAAGTTATTTCAATCTTTTGTGTCGTAGAGATCTGTTGTGATATCCTTTGTTCAAAGCTGTTGACGTACCATGTGTGATTGGTATGAAGTACGTCGACAGTAGTGCCTTTGATCTCTAGTGGATAGTTTACATCGACGATGGAATAGCAGGGCTTGTGTTGTCGCGCATAAGCGCAGGCCTACCAGGAAGCTGGGACGTGGGAGCAGTTATGCCCCATAATCCAAGCATCTGCTATCCAGTTCGTACGGTGAGTATCCCCTAGAAATCAGGGTGCGACAAATGGTATCAGAGCCTGTCTGCCTGTAGGATCCCTTTTTACTGGTCGCAGTTGAGTCTAGAAACTATTTTGTAGCTATATAGGAAAATTGAAACGTGAGAGTAGGAATTAAGTTCTTTTTCTTCTTTTCCCCACCCTCCCTCCCTTTTCTGGTAAGGAAGTGCAACGTTGTTTTCCCTTCTCATCTAAACTTTCAAGTTAGGATTTCACGAATCCTGGTTTCTCTAGGATGGTTATATCTACTAGACCATAGGAATGGAGGTGGTTGTGACATGATTTATCATGTTGCCTACTCATGATTGAGAACGGAGGCGTGTAAGCCCCGGAAGCAAATCCTCTATTCCTTAAGCAGTAGATATTGATCCTTTAGAAGCCCGGATGGGTTTTCCGTAGTACCTCAGGAGTTTTGTTCTCGTTTTCCCCGATGTTGATACCCTGTTCTTCTCAACATCCTTTTCGTCCGTTCAAACCTTGTTGTTGTTTTCCACTTCAATTCTTCTACCGGTGTCTAATCAAAGTTTTCCCCGTTCATCTGCTAAACTCTATTCCAGCTAAAAGTGTTGTTTCATACCGGAGCATCACATTCTTTTGTGTCAAAAATCTTTTCCACAACATACAACCTATTTCTGGTTCCACTAAGCAATCAAATCACCGTTCACTCTTCGGGATCTCAAATGTTGACTTCCAACATAAGTAAGAACAATCCAATTCTAATGGGAGGCCACATATTCCTCGTTTCTCTCATGTTGATGATTCTGACATTGATGTCATTCTTGGTGTTGCATTGATGTCAATAACTCTGTTCCACCCTTATTACAGATAGTCTATTCTCCAAATGAATCAAATTCTATCCAGCTATACACCCTCCAAACAAAAATCCCTTCCTCTATTTGAAAATGTTCCGGTGGTTTGCATGTTCCGGTGGTTTGCTAATTCCCTGACGTCTATCCAATGTGCACGATGTGTTTCACGTGTCACATCTCAAGAGGATCTTCCCAAGAAGTATCCGGATCTTTTCTTTTCTCAGTAGGAATCTCGGGGCGCGATTCCTTCAAGGGGGGGCGTTTTGTAACAGCCCAAGTATGAAAACCTACCATTTAGAATGTTTGATTTCTTGTTATTAAAGTATTGCATCATGTCATCATATTGTTGCATTTGTTTCTTTTGTTTTACATCTGTTATTCTTTGTTTTCATAAGGAAAATCAAACAATTTCAACTGCTTTGTTTTCATACTTGTTTTGTTACAACCTTTTAAATAAAAATAACAAGTGAAAACAACCAAATTGTTCCATTTTATTCCATGTTGATCAACTAATAAAATGGTGCTTTTATTTCAATTAATTAATTCCAAATTGGTTTTCAAATTCAAAGCAAAATCATCATCAACACCTCATTTGGAAATTATCAAATATCAAACCATTCCAATGTTTCTAATCCAACTAATAATAGGGTTCACCCTATTAAGTGGTTGTTTTCTATATTAAATTAACAAAATATTCCAATTTCAAGCAAATTCATTCAAACAGCACCCAAGTTGAGTTATAACCAATTTATAAACATTATCAATTCAATCAACTATTTTTAATCTCTTAATCCATAGGGGCCACCCTATTAAAATACCTTGTTTTCATAATGTTTAAACAATATCAAAATTCCCTTAATTATGGTTTCAAATACAAACAACAATTTTAAATCACCATTTTTGAAAAAAAAATTTGGAAATTGGTTGCTTTTGGTCTAAAAAGTCTAACCTAATTTTTCTGATTTTTTTCCCTAAGCTAAAACCTAACTATTTCTTCCAAAAGCAAAACTACAAAAAAAAAACAGAAAAACTAAAAATAACAAAAAGAGAAAAGGAGGCAGCTACCTACCCCAGCCCAGCCCGTTACCACCTGGCCCAGTAACCCCTCTTCCTGTCGCTGTCTTCTTCCTGACGTCAACAGTACGATCACCTCTGAACCACCCGATCGAGCGCCCCCCTCCTGGATGACCGCCGTACCATGCCTCTCCCTCCCTTAAGTTCTCCTCTGCCCCTTCCCCTCTGCTAACCCTAGACGCCCACCCCTTCTACCTCGCAGCGCACCGTCGCCTCCCCTCTCTGCCACGACTTCTTCTCTGAATCCCGCCGTCACGGCCACGAAAATTTTCCTCTGAACCGGAGCTGATCGCCGCCGGTAGGTTCCATCTACCCTCGAGTTGACACCGGGAATGGGTAGGCCTCGGTACCACCCTCGTCATCGACACCACGGTGGAGCCTGAGGAGGGCCGGAGCCACGCCGCCGTCCGTGATTTCGCCGGCGAGCCCACTGCGTCGAAACTCTGCTACCCCTGCAGCGCAGGTGAGCGTCATCGCCTTTTCCCCTCGCCCCTACTTTCTCTGCACAAGCACACTCGCGCGCAACGAACGGGCACACCGGCCGCACCAACAAGCCCACGCGCACGCAGCACAACCACCGCGCCGGTGAGCAGCGAACCAGCGATCGCCGGCCTCTCTGTACTTCCCGTCGGGATTCAGAAGACGCAAACTGAACCCAAATGTTCATTTAACAGTCTTAACTGAAGGTTAAGCCGCGACCTGCTCGTTACCTGACAAGGAAACGCTCCCAGCTGCAGTGGCAGCGCACCGCACGCCCACCCGGGGGGGCGGGTTCGATCCCCCGCGACACCACCCCCCTTTTTGGAATTTCTTCCACCGCACCACCCACCTGTAAGCCTCCCTGGTAGCCACGTGGGCACAGTGAGCTCCCGTGGCCCACTGGCAGTGGGCAGGGTAGAACCCCAGTGTGTATAAAACGTTCTGCACAATTTCTGCCTCCACACAAATTCCTTTTAAATTGCAGATTTGAAACCCAAAATTAAAACTTGAATAACTTTCAAACATAAACTCTAAATAACAAAAGTTAAATATGCTTATTGTTCTAAATTTAATTATCTATCCAAATAATCCAATTGTTCACTGTTTTGAATTTTCCAAATACATTAAAATTCAAATTTGAATAATTCAAATGTAATTTGCAATAATTCATAAATAATTCATACTAATTCCAAATAAGGCAAATAAAATATGTTTTCCATACCTTTTTGAATGTCCTATTCAAATATAATTTTTGTTTCCTGTTTTGAATAATTAAAATTGCCTAAATAATTTAATACTTGTTTAATCCAATTAAAATTGCTAAAATCATAACTTGCTTAATATAAAATATTTTTGAACATGCAAAATATGTTTTCAAACCATCAAAGTGTGAACTTTTCAAATGTGAGTTTGAATTTATGTTTTGAACAAATAAAAATTCAATTAAATTCAAACTTGTTTTAAATTCAATTAAAACTTGTTTAATATTGTTTAATTCATAAATAATTTATCCTAACTCCTATTTCAATAATTGAAACATGTAATCCAACTAAAATTTGATGTTCTTTTCAAATATAAACTTTGTTATTTGTTTTGAACACTTTAACTTGTTGAAAACAACAGTTACTTGTGTGGCAAGTTTAAGTAACCACATTTTCCAAACTTAATCAATGATTTCCAAAACTTGTTCCAATCCTTTTTCACTTGCATCTATCATTGTTATTTGTTGTTATTTTGTTGTTATCATCATGCATGCATCATGTTAACAACTCTCACATAATAATTAATTGTAAATCATTTGTTCCCACTTATTTCAATGGATCTTTTCCATATGCAATCCAATTGCATATGGGTCCAATTAAATTGTGTTACCTTGTCAAGTAGTTTATTTTGATGCATCTATTAACATGACATGCATCATCCCATGTTTGTGCACCTATGCCATGATATTGATTGTTTATCTTTCTGCCTTGTTTGTTTGCTTCTTCCCGGATATACGACGACGTTGAGACCGACGATACTTACGACACCCCTTCTAAGGAGTTAGCTCAGTACCAGGCTACTGGGTTTTGCAGGCAAGTTATCACTCACACGAACCACTGTGTTCCTTTCAACATTGGTTACCGATACTTTCCGTTGTTCTTTTCTGCTAGCCTTAGCAGTAGTTGTTTCTGTTACGAACCTATCACATGTATCCCTTAAACCTGATATTGCCTCACCTCCATACCTATAACCATTGCTGGTTGCCCGTGTCTTACTAGCATGCTCAGGTTGTTTTGCTCGAGTCTGTTACCCGTTACTTTCTGTTACTATCTCTATCCCGTTCTGGGGGCTCGATGTTTAATCAATCAATCATGCTAATGTTACTATTAATAATAAATTTGATGATAAGGCACCGGGAGGAGGCCCTGTGTGGTTTTGAGGCCTGCTAGTGTCGACCCTAATAGGAAAAGGGTCTTGTCTACTGATCCATGATGAGCGCACTACCCGCATGTGGGAAGCGAGTATGGGCGCCCCCCTCAACTTGACCTGATTCGCATCTCGTCCAAATCGCCTCATTTAGTTCGTGTTTTCCATTTGCCGCATGCATGTTTTTGCGAGCCCAGGCCAGGGTGGAACTTTCGTAGTCGGCATATAGGGGGACACGTTCTTAGAGTGCTATGAGGGTCCATTTTCTTCTGGGCTCGATTAGCCGTGCGCCCAAGGTGCTTTGGCTTGATGCGAAGAATGGTTGGTTGTGTTGAGTGCCCCGCTTGGTGGGGTGATCTCCCATCTGGCGGGTTATTCATACGTGTACGGCCAAATTGGTGCAACCCTGCAGGGATAATCTTCTCGAGAAGCCGTGTTTTCCGCGGTTATGGATTACTTGGTGAAAGTACTGGCTAACAAGTACTCAGGACAACTTAAACATAATGATCAAACATGTTACACCCCATGATTAATAACTTGACTAGTAATAGGCTTATTGACACAATAATTTGAACCATCATTATTTCAACTGTGTGAGTTATCCTCGGATCGCTTCTTCGGATAAGGGGCGAGATCCAGGATGGGTTTGTTTGAAGTTATCTTTCAGTTGGTTACAATCCTCGATCTTATCTCCTTTTCTGTTAGCCGGAAGTGGTAGAATCTCTGTAGTTGGTTAGCGCAGCCAGTTGCAGCATCTGTTATATCCCCTCTCTTCCGTTGAACCCAAGGCATCTGTGCTTGGTGTTGACGGGTTACACTTTGGTGAATTGTGAGTCTTGCTTGCCAGTACGTTTATGTACTGACCCCTTTGGGGTTGTGGTTTCCGCAGACCTACGTTTCCGAGGATCTACATGGTGGCAACTACGTGGAGTATGACGAGACTGCTGACGAGTAGATAGCGGACCCAGGCAGGATCCGAGACTTCGTGGATGGGCTCCGTCTGTTTGTTTCCGGCCTCTTAGGCCTATTTGGTTCTTGTCTGTACTCAGACATGTTGAATGCTTCCGCTGTATTGTAATGATGTATTGTTGGGGTAGGTGCCCTCTGAATGATTGTATTTGCTATCTCTGCTCTAATGAGAGCCATTTGCAAGTTATTTCAATCTTTTGTGTCGTAGAGATCTGTTGTGATATCCTTTGTTCAAAGCTGTTGACGTACCATGTGTGATTGGTATGAAGTACGTCGACAGTAGTGCCTTTGATCTCTAGTGGATAGTTTACATCGACGATGGAATAGCAGGGCTTGTGTTGTCGCGCATAAGCGCAGGCCTACCAGGAAGCTGGGACGTGGGAGCAGTTATGCCCCATAATCCAAGCATCTGCTATCCAGTTCGTACGGTGAGTATCCCCTAGAAATCAGGGTGCGACAGTGAGGCAATATCAGGGTTAAGGGATTCATGTGATAGGTTCGTAACAGAAACAACTATTCATAGGGCTAGCAGAATAGACAACGGAAAGTATCGGTATCCAATGTTGAAAGGAACACGATGGTTCATGTGAGTGAATACTTGCCTGCAAACCCAGTAGCCTGGTACTGAGCTAACTCCTTAGAAGGGGTGTCGTAAGTATCGTCGGTCTCAACGTCGTCGTGTATCCGAGAAGAAGCAAACAGACAACGCAGAAAGATAAGCAATCAATAACATGGCATAATGCACAAACATGGGATGATGCATGACCATTTAATTGATGCATCAAAATAAACTAGTTGACAAGATAACAACATGATTAAATGGACCCACATGCAATTGGATTGCATATGGAAAGCCCATGAATTAAATTGAAACATTTGTTTTACAACTAATCAACTTGTGTAAGTGAATTAGCATGATGCATGGATGAGGAAAACATCAAAATAACAACAATAGAATCAAATAGAAATAAGGTTTACCAAGTTTGGAAATTCATTCATTAATTTAGGAAATTTTGGTTCCTTAAAGGTGTCACACAAGCATTTGTTGTTTTCACCAATTTTCATTGTTCAAAATAGATAACAAAGTTCATATTTGATAAGAACACACAATTTTAGGTGGATTGCATGTTTCACTTGTTGAAAAAAGGATTTCAAATAAATTATTTATGAATTAAACAAGTTTAAGCAAAAATTAAATGAATTTAATTCAAACATGAACTTATTTGAATTTTTATTTGTTCAAAGCATTAAACCAAATTCATATTTGAAAATTTTATACTTTAGGGTTGGAGAACATATTTTATATGTCCCAAAAGAAATTAATTTGATCAAGTTATGAATTTAACAATATTAAATGATTTAAACAAGATTTAAATCATTTAACCAATTTTAATTATTCAAAACATGAAACAAATTTTATATTTGAAAAGGTGGTTTAATTTTGCATGGAAAACATATTTTATTTGTTGAAATTGGATTTAAAATGAGCAAGTTATTATTTTGGCAATTTTAAATGCACTAAACAAGAAACAGTTGTTTTCAGCAATTTAAATTATTCAAAACAGCAAACAAAATTTATATTTGGAAAGTATATGAAAAGTTGATTGGAAAACATATTTAGTTTGTGGAATTTGGAATTTTTATGCCCAAGTTATGAATTTTGCAAGTTTAAGTGATTTAAATAAGAATTCAGATGTTTCACCAATTTAAAATATTCAAAACAGTGAAAAAATTTTATATTTGGATAGAACATTTAATTTGGGACAGAAAACATATTTAAAAAGTTAAAATTGGAGTTAAGATGAATTAATTATGCATTTTACAAGATTTGGTGCAAATCTGCCATTTTTAACTCATTAGGGACTTGGAAAATATTTTACAGGGGTCTAGATTTAATTAACAGGGACCTATCGGTGATTCTGTGAGTTGCTGTGACCAAACAAAATAAAATAAAAATGTGTGGTTTTATTGCGCAGGGGAGGGATCGAACCCCTGCGCTCTTCTGCGCGCAAAGGGGTGGCTACCACTGCGGTGGGATCTGTGTTGGTGATAGGAAGGGAAACGGGGGGGTTGAGGTGCAGTTGACAGTTAACTGCACTTTGTGCAGTCGGGGCGGTGTGCTGCGGGTGGCGGTGCAGGCGGAAGGGAGGAAGGGAGGCGAGAGGGGCGGATCGAGGGGGAGGCCTCACCTTGGGCGAGCGGACAGGAGCAGGTCGGGGCGAGCAGCAGGGTGACCGGTGGCGGCTTGGAGCGGACGGCGACCGCGCTCCGGTGCGTCCCCGCCCAAGCCGAGGGGGTGGAGAGGGAGCCCGCGGTGGGGCGGCTCCATTCCCGCCCTCACCGCGGCCGGAGGGGCCCTAGACGGCCGGCGATCGCCGGAGGAAAAGGAGCTAATTTCGGTGGGTTCAGGTTCAGTACAGAGGTGAGGTTACAGAGAAGAAAGAGAGGGAGAAAAGGTGGAAGGAAGATGGAGGCGGGGGAAGAGGAAGGAGGGAGAAGGGGAAATAGGGTTAGGGCTAGCCATGGAGTTTATAGGGAGGGGTGGAGGAGCTCCACCGTTGCTGCATCTCTCTGTAAACGTGGAGCCGCTAGGATTCGAGCCGTACAGGAGGTAGGAGAAGAAGTGGGATCGAAGGGGTATGGGCTAAGGGGAGTTGGGCTGGGCCTGGTTGTCTGTCCCTCTCTCCCCTTGGTGTTTCTTTTTATTATTTTAGTTCTATTTTTTTTTGCTGAATAGAAATAGGAAGAGAAAGAGGGTTTTGGGTTAGGAAAAAGTTTTAGGAAAAATGTGTTTTAGCTATTTAAGTTAGCAGCAACCACTTGCCAACATTGGGTTTGCCAAAAATTTAAATCATATTGTTATTTTGGTAATTGATTGAATTTGTGATTAGTTGATTATTGAAAACAATATTTTAAATAGGGTGAACAAATGATTTTAATTGTAAACAAATGATTAATAATTGTGTTGCAATTTTTATAAGATCAACATGTTTGCTGTTTTGGACAATGTGATTTGAATTTGAATGTGAATTGATTCAAATGAGTTATTAAATAGAAATAACAAGTTAATGGTTCTATTTAAATAGAAACAACTAGTTGTTTTAATTGAAACTTTTATTTGGAAAGTGTAACATAACAAGTATGAACAATTATTTGGATGTTGGTTTGGAATTTCAAATGTTTTTGGTATTAGATGAATTTTTGTTAGAAACAAATCAATAGCTTTGGAATCACAACTTTAATAGAAACAATTGATTGTTCTATTTTGAAATATCATTTTGGAAATTGTAACATCACAAGGATGAAACAAAAGGTTTGAATTTTGGTTTGAAATTCAAATAGAAAACAAAGGAAAACAGTTGGAAAACAAAGCAAAACAGAGGAAAACAAATGGAAAACAAGCAAAACAAATGCAATGAACATGATGTCATGATGCAAAACATAAATTAACAGAGAGCAAACATTCTAGAGGCTATTTTTCATGCTTGGGATGTTACAATATCCTAGAAAGCTAAATATTTTGGCACCAAAGAGAGAAAGAGAGGGAAGTCGTTACCCACGGCTAGAGACATAGCAACTCATCTAGTCCTCGACGGAGATGAATCCCGCCGACGACCACGTCTTGCTCCGTAATATGTTGCAAATGTATCTATAATTTTTGATGCTCCATGTTTGTTTTCTACCCGATACCTTTTTGTTTTCCACATGTTTTCTATCATTTTCCTTCGTTTTCCGGATGTTTTCATTGACTAACCTATTAACAAGATGCCCCAGGCTAGTTGGTTTTTTCTGCCGTTTTTCTATTTCATAAAAGTTCTTAAAGAAATATTCTCGGAAAGTGCTAAAAATCCATGGAGATCGTTTTTTACCCAGAACAAAGACGAATTCCAAAGAAGAGCCGGAGGGGAGCCAGGAGGCCTCTAGGGGGGTGCCAGGCGTGACCCCCACCCTAGGCTGCGCCTGATGGGCCCCTGAGCACCCTGGCCACCGCTTCTCGTTGCCTCTTCGCCTACAAATTTCCTTTAACTCTAAAAACGTCGGGGACAGGGTTATTTTCCACAAAACATATAGAGAGGCGTCGTCACCTCAAAAGTCCAATCTAGGGCTTCTACAGCTCTATTCCGGCACCCTGCCGGAGAGGGGAATCGTCATCAGTGGTCTCCACATTGCCATGATCACCTCTGGACAGATGCGTGAGTAGTTCATCTCGGGACTACAGATCCATAGCAGTAGCTAGATGGTTGTTCTCTCTCCTATGCCTCCATGTTTAGAGTCTTGTGAGCTGCCTCACATGATCGAGATCACCGTTATGTAATTGTGCATGTTGTGTTTGATGGGATCCAATGAACCATGAGATTATGATTATTTTGTTCATGTCAATCTGAGATGCTTCACTTATATTCATAGATAGTTTTAATCCTGTCTTGCAATGCTCTTCATTTTTTATGATTACCTTGGCCACGTAGTTGTTTTCAGCTCCAAGAGAGGGTTTATATGCTTGATGGTAGGTTCATGCATCCCTTACGTCTGTCCTCGAGTGACAGAAACATGATGGATGGGGGAGGTTTGTTTCTACTAGGGAGAAAACAGCAGTGCTCTTGTCTACGGACGAGGACTGCCACTTCTTACATTACGTCTTGTTCTTAATGCATTTGTATGTTGCACACAAAGCAATCACTTTGTTGTTGCAACTTAATACGAGAGAGATTTGCTAGATAGCTTTCTTGTGGTGGACTTTTAGGTATGGATGCATGATGGATAGAGGTCCATGTGCCTTGACGTAAAAT
This sequence comes from Alopecurus myosuroides, assembly GCA_028641055.1. Lineage (NCBI taxonomy): Eukaryota > Viridiplantae > Streptophyta > Magnoliopsida > Poales > Poaceae > Alopecurus > Alopecurus myosuroides. The sequence goes on from CM054057.1 coordinate 547,118,186, forward strand.
GCCTACAATGTTAGAACCTGTAAACTTTATCCCATCACAATAGTATTGTTATACGTTCATGATTTGTCAATTGCCCGGCTGTATTTTGTTCACCCAACATGTTTGTTTTCTTTGGAGAGACACCACTAGTGCACCTATGGCCCCCGGTCCTATTTTCCTCATATTTGCAACCTTCTTTAAAGCACTTTCATAATTGTTTCCTTGTTGTTCCATTTTTACTTTTATTGCTTTTCAAGACTCTATACGTTTATTTGTGTAGTTTTCATCAAGACTGGAAGATTGACAACCTTCCGGAAAGTTGGGGACAAGAGAGAGATTGTGGTTGTGTGTAGGTTCCACGCTTGTTGACGCGGCAGACAACAAGTAACCTTCTCCAATACTATGAAGTCCTACTGGTTTGATAAACCCTGGTTCCTTAATTAGGGAAATTTCCGCTGGACTACATCATACCTTTCTCTTGGGGTCTCCCAACGAGCGTGTGATCACGTCAGCATCAAATACTTTTTATGGCGCCATTGCCGGGGACTTCTACCTTGCTGCAAGGGGAGTCTCACACTTCCACTTTTTTTGTTTTGTTCTGTTCTTGCTTATTTTACTTTTGTTTAGTTTTGTTTTCTGTTTATCAAAACCCCCCAAAATTAGTTCTCTAGTTTGTAGTCTTTTATTTGTGTTGTTAGTTTATTTTGTTAGTATGTATAGCTCTACTCCTTTTGTTATGTCTCCTGAGGCTGAGATCCTCACCTTCAAACAAAGAGGTGGGGAGAGATTCAAACATGCTTGGGACATAATTTCTAGTTCACACAAAAAAATACAACCCGAGTTTGCTTCAAATATATTATTTAGATGCTTCTATCTTGGGCTTTTTGGTTGGTACAAGCATGCTTTCGCCATGATGGTAGAAGGGAATTTCCTAGAATGTGTGGACATTAGAGCTCGCTATAAATAGCTTAGCTAGTCTCTTTATGGAAAACAATGAAAATGCCATACATGATAAACTTGCTAAAATTATAGAGATGGTTGGTAACCTAAAATTAAGTGAAATAGAAATACCTCTACAAGAGGGGACAGTACTTACCGAATTGGAGAATGATAGGGAACCTTATATTAAAATTAGTATCGATAATCAAAGCTTTATAGCTTATTGTGACCTTGGTTCCATGATATCTACTATGCCTCCGATGGTTTATGACTACTTGAAGTTTGAGAATATGATTGATCATCCTTACTATCACCCACATGCTAATGGTACCATATCTAAAATTAAGGGAATAGTAAAAAATGTCCAACTTTCTCTTCACCACAAAACTTTCATGATTATGGATAAAGAAGAGCAAGGGAACATAGTTTTAGGGAAATCACTTTTGAAAACTATTGGATGCTTGATAAATGTTAGGCATGACTATTTAAATCTTTATGATCCCATTAGAGTAAATTTTAACTTTTCTAAACGTGTTAAAGATGCTATGGTTGAAAATAAAAATGTTCTTGTTCATGATTCTATTGACAATACTTGATTCGTTCTTCATGCCTTGCTAAAAGGCGTTAAAGAAAAGCGCTTGTGGGAGGCAACCTACTTTGTTTTCCTTTCGTTTCCCTTTTTTTTAATCTTTTTAATTTTGTTATTTTTGTGTCTTGGAAGTTGCTACCTCTGTAACAACCGATCCTTATCCTTTTTATTTCGTTTTTGTGCCAAGAGTAACCTCTAATACCGAGTTAGTATGATTTGGGGAAATTGCTGTTTCCTGTCCAGATTTTTGCGCTTCACCAAAAACCTCGGTTCACTCAGAAAGAACCCGAGAATTTTTTGATATTTTCTGGGCACCTGCCCATGGTTGTTATCTAACTTTAGTCAGTTTCACACTTTTTGATTTGAGAAACAGAAGGTCCTCGAAATAATTCATCTTTACCAGTTGTTCTGTTTTGACATATTTCTACCAATATTTGCATTTGCCTCTTAATCTTTTCTTTTGAGATTATTTCGGGGGAAGGGGGAGGCTTAAAATAAGTTTTGACAGTTGCTAATGTTTTAAGTTGAGTGTTAGACTCGTGTTGGAACTGAACCAAGTGGATTTATTATTTTGATGCACTAACGTTGCTAATGAAGATTGTCAGAAGTTTTTGGTGGAGGAAGCGTCCATGATGACGATAAGTACACTCGGCATCCTCGAAGCTACTCGGCCCGGTGTCTACGTATCAGTTCACATACACTTTCAGTTTGCACAACGAAGACGACGCCCGGGTTGCCATGGCACAACGATGTGGCTGCGGGAGCACCTCCCATGCGGTGCCTTGGTGCGGCGACCTCCTTAACTGTCGGCCTTGGCTCGTCCGAAATATTTCCGTGTGGGAGCGCGTCATCGCCAGGCCTCCGCGTGTGGCCACTTGGCATGGGGAGCGAGCCCAAGGCAGAAATGCCTTGTGAAAGCGACCACAACTACGGAGCAGAGTGCGTCGGCGTTGCTCATGCTCTTCGCGTCGCGCTGAAGGTGCAAGCTAGAAGTGAGGTAGAGGAGAGGTGAAGAGAGAGAGACGAGAGAGAGAGAGACAGAGTGCCATCGGTGGTTCTGGTTAAACCATGGCCTTGTGTGGGAGAGGATTTGAGAGACGAGAGAGAGAAAGAGTGGGATGTTGACTGACTTGTGGGGCAGAGCGCCGGGAAGCTGGGTCTCCTGGAGTGACGGACAAAAAATCTCTAGAGCCGAACACTTGGAAAGTTCTTCCGTTGAGCAACTTTCATGTCCGGACCTCCAATAGTTCTTTGGAGGGCTATTTGGGGTGCCGGTGAAGATGCTCTTTGTACCACATTATTTGCAACTTAATATAAATCTAGAAGGAACTAACCGCGGAAAACACATGCATTCTAAGATCTTTAAACTTCCTTTGACCGTTGAATGCATTATTACCAGAAAAAAAAACTCAATACCATATCTTGCTGCAACTTAGTGCGAATCAAAAGAAGCAACTTAGTAGAATATACATACTAACTAGGACTTCTTTCCGGTGCATGAATTCTAATATTACGTTTTTCAACTTAGTACCATAGTATCTATGAAATTCATTGAATCATATATGCAACCTAGTAGTTTTTGAGTGGTTTTATTCCTTGCTCGCCTTCCAAAATAGCACAGGTTTTGCCTGTCCTTACTTCAGTTTCAACATCCATCGTCCATCATGTCCAACCGGCATATGACAAAAATCCACCAAAAAATATCATTAGTTTGATCATAGAAGTGGTACCTATATCTGTGCAAAATATGCAGGAAACTTAAATCCAACATAAGTGTTTGTACTACTCTTCCATTTCTATGTAATCTTGTTCTCATGTACATATATGTGTTCAGATGGATTAAAGTTGGCTATTCTTATTTACTACAGATGGTAGACCTAGACCTAAACGTGCCCGCTGATGGCCTAGACGATGATATGGATCCACCATTCTGCATACAACCAGCAGTGTTGGAGACCGTACATGAATCATTGGACCCAATTGACAGAGGGGGTGGAGATTTGGATGACAAAGGCAGTACAAGGGGGACTCACCACAATGAATATCCCCCGCATCCATCTAACCACAGCGAGCCCACCACTACCGCCCCTACAACATCGACTACTCACCCTGATCTGGCCGAAGAGGATGGTGAGGATGGTGGGTTAAATGAAAAAGTTGCTTCCAGTCCATAGGATCCATTTTTAGGAATGAGGTTTAATATAGTAGCTTGTGCTAGAGCACACTACAATGCATACACTTTGAGTTTGTGGTTCTCTATAAAATCCAACACATCGAAGAGGGCAACTTAGACAAATCTATTGAAAAATAAACAGTTTGTTTGCAACAAAAATAGGACAGCTAAGACTGAAGAAGAAATTCAGAAGGTGAGACTCAATGTTGTGGATTGACATTAACGATGATTGTGGTAATGAAGCTGGCCAAAGCAAGAAAGCAAATGGTAGCAGAAAATCTAGTTGAAATGGAAGACGGAGTCAATCAAACAATGAAGTGTCTTGTCAAAATGATTGTCAAGTTGATCAACAATAAATGGAAAGTGCTTACTTCATTTCTGAACACAACCATCCAATGGTTGAAAAAATTTCTCTGACAAAGTACTTGAGATCACACATGGGTATCCCTGGGAAGAGAGAGTTTCTGAAATAAATACATAATTACACCATGGAAACTCGTGTATAGCCAAGAAAAATAAGAAAGAGTAATTGTATGAATTTTATATTTTAATTTGCATATGTGATGAATATTTGTTGTTTTTGTGCAAAACATGTGGCAGGTGCTTGAATTATGTTGTTTGCGTGTCAAACTGTGACTATGATGTTTTTATGGTGTTCAAGATTTTGTGCCATATGGACCTAAGGATAACTTGCGAACAAGTTTCCGAGCTGAGAACCAAGATTTTGATATAGAAGAGACTTTTGCTTTTTACGAAATTGCAAGAGAAAGGTCTTGGATTTTTTCTACAAGATTTCATATGAAAAGAGCACACTGCTGAAAATATTTTTCTTTTTGGGTAGGTAATATTGTGAGAAAAGCTTATGCAGATGCATACCATGATTTTGTGTATTTTGAGACGACCTTCATGACCAATTACAACATGCCTTTTGCTCCTTGTATTGAGATTAATAGGAATATGTAGTCGTTTATGTTGGTTTGCGGTTTCCTACAAGATGGGAAAGAGGAGGCTTTCAAGCGCAAGGAGAACTGCGGTGCGAAGGTGGACCACGATTGCTACCGAAGAAGGGTGCTACGACTCCAAAATTTAGCTACCGGTGCATCATATGAAGGAGATTTTTTCTACTACCTTTATTTGTTGGCTTTCATTATAGGAAGGAGAAATTTGCTACTACTGTCATTTCCTTTTCATATCAGGAAGAAGAAATTTGCTACCAACAATAGTCTTTTGTTTTGCATCATATGAAGAAGAAATTTGCTACTAAAGTTCTTTACTTTTACATTTTACATCATAGGAAGAAGAAATTTGCTACCACTGATCTTTTGTTTTGCATTATAGGAAGGATAAATTTTCTGCCACTGGTCTTTTTACACCATAGGAAGCATAAATTTGCTGCCACCGGTCTTTTGTTTTGCACCAAAGGAAGGATAAATTTGTTACCACCTGCCTTTTTTTTGTACCATATGAAGGAGAAATTTTCTACATATGTTCTATGATTTGCGTCATTAGTTTTTGTAGCATAGAAATGGAGAATTCTGATGCGAGCCAGGCGGTCTAGCCTGATCTCTAGGCTAGTATGTGTGCTCTTACCGATGTGTCGATTTTTGCTGGATGAGAATTCTTTTTTCTGCGGTTACAGAGTCATGCTACGAGAGGCAGGAGTCGATGGCCACCAGAGGCATACGGCGGCATGGATGTTGCCCTCGTCGGAGCTGGGCAGGGTTTAGTTTTTTTTATCGCTTGCCCTCTTTGAGAGGTGACGACGCGGGATCACTCCTCCAATTTTGGAGCATGGGGAACTTTTCTGCCTGTGGGAGGCGCTATTAGATTTCTGTTGCGTACATCGTCACGCTTTGGATCCGTGGGATCTGGGTAAAAATACACCCGGGGACGCTCATCATTGTCAAATCAAAACTAAAATCAAACCATCCTGGCAAAATGAGTGAAATGCATGCATGGTCCTTATACTCGTCGACTATGTCTAACTCAGTCCCTAAACTCACGAAATACAACAATACAGTTTGAGTTAAATACATTGTGGGCACTTCAACTTAATGTCAAAGCACGATACGGTACTCGTAGTTAGAAATACTAACGATGCGGTACTTAAACTTGATGGGACGTTAATGTACGGTCACTGTTTGCCGTATGGATTGCGTACACGCGTCGAAAGAGCGGGTGCAGAGCTGTCTTCTGTCCACGTCGGACTGCATGGGGGGCTTCTTTGTAAAAATAGAATAGTTGAGAACATCAAATCAGTCTCTGGCTTCATATCCCCAAATCGTACCTGCCGGCGGTGAAATCCCTAACATTTCTGGCCGTCTCCGTCGCCGCGCCCAACCCCTGGCCATGTCATCCGCAAGCAATGCCCAATCTGGAGCTCGCCGCGGCACGACGCCGCTGCCCTTCGTCCCCTGCATCCCCTGCCCGGACTGCGGGAGGAGGGTGAGGTGGTACGAATCGACGTCGCAGCTGCACAATGGATGGATCTTCTACCCCTGCGTGACTCATGGTGTAAGTTGATTCATCTTTCGTGCTTGATCTTCTACCGCTCTTGATCTTCGTGCTTCTTCGGTCCGTGCTTGTTCGTGCTTGTGATGTGTTTGAAGTGACAAAATGTATGTCTTGCTTTGTAGAGCGGATGTGATTTCTGGTACTGGGAATTGGAGTACGTGCATTTCATTGTGGAGCACAATTTTCTTCTGATGATTTAGCAGTGGAGGCTATTGGTGGTGCAGAGAAAAGGAGGGAGATGCTGAATGCGATTGGAGAAGGGGATGGAAGAATTGCTTCTAACAGCATGCCTAGGGGAAGGAATGCAATGACCAGGCAGCAAGCTTACGACTTGATACAACTAGGGCGCCAACTAGTGTTTCTGATGAAGCTCCTGCTTGTTGTTGTGGTTCTGAAGGCAATAATGTCAGTCCTGTTTTATGTGAAGAACTAGAATGTGGCTGGAGAGGAACTAGATGCTTGGTGTTGTGGTAGTGATTAGGGATGTAATGTTGAACATGTTGTTATGGTGTCCCTGTTTATGTTTCAATTTGTGTATCAGACTGAATGTAATGGTGTGGGACCTGGTACCTGCTGTGATGTTACTAATATATCTATGAATGTGCAATGTGTATCTGTTGTTGCCCTTTTTTATCTTTGACAGAGTTGACATATATGATCACATGTTGTGCAGTACCAAAATAATGATCTTATGAAGTACCAAAAGACTGATAACCTGAAACTGCATTGTGTACATATATGATAACAGAGTTGACATAGCATTGTGTTATATGATCACAGGATTGACATAGCATCAAACCATCTTGTGCAGTACCAAAATGCATATATGTCTTAGGTTGCAAAAGTAGATAGCTTATTACGCAGTTTCATATGAACTGGAACCATAGCTTAATTATTACACAAGGGAAATCATCTGAACACATCAAACATTGATGTTTTCTTTCCTGGAGGTTGCATCTGTTCTGTTGTAGCTTCCACTTCCTTGTCCTGATGTTCTCTTGCTTCACCTTGCCTCTGCTGTTCTTCTCTTGCTTCAGCAGCCATCTTACTCTCATATGCAATTTCTAGAGAAGCAATTATTTGCTCCTCTACTCTATGTGCAGCAATTCTTGCCCTCTCTTCTTCCTTTTGCAGAGCAGCTCTCTTCTTGGCCTCTTCTTTTGCTTCTTGTTTTTCCAAATCCTTCTGAGCTTTCTTCTTTGCAGCTGCTTCTCTGTTACACTCAGCTACAAAATCTCTAGTCTAAGCTTTAGCTAGCTTCCCGACTGCTGCATCTTCCTTCCTCTTAGCATCTTTTTCTGCTTTTTGTTGTTTTCTTAGCTCTGCAAGTTGTGCTCTCTTCTGGGCCTCTTCTTGTTTCTTCCTGGCTGCATCTGCAGCTTTGTTCAACTCTTTCTCCTTCCTAGCATCAAGCATGGCCTTCTTCTTCTCTTCTAGCTCTCTGTCCCTCTGGTTCTTCAAAGCTAGTAGTTTTTGGGCAAGTTCTCCTTTCCTAATGGTGCTTGTGCTTCCTTGGCTCTCTTGAGTTTGCTCAACCATTCTCTGAGCAGCTGTGATGAATGAGGAGTCAGGTATTGGCTGAGCCTGAACAACTCTAGGCTGTGGAACCTACACCATTGAGATCAACCATTTGAGGAAAATGCAAAGTAGGTACAACCATTAAAGCAGGAGTGATGAATGAGAAATGCATTACCTGCTGAACCATGGTATCAACCATTAAATCTTCTATCACAGGTTGGTTTGGAGGGGGCACATTCAGATCAGGAGTGCTGAAGGTAGTAGTAGTCACAGTAGGGGCCACATCTGGTTGAGCTCCTACATGGCTTGGTGGAGGTAGTCCAGCCTTTAAATACTTGCAACCTGCTTTATTGTGATCAGGCTCTTTGCAGTAAGAACAATGCATGATCACTCCATGCCTTGACATGATTTCCCCACCACTAGAATGAGGTAATTCTCCTGGTGCCTTCCTTCTAGCCTTTGTAGGTCTTCCAACATATTTTTGATATACAGGAGGTAGTATGTTAGGTCCAAACATCTTTTCCCACTCTTTCTTATCCTTGCAAGGGTAAATAATATTTCCATAGGCTTTCTGGAACATAGTCTTGGAGTAACAAGGATCAACAAAGTTTAGGGGGTCTAATCTCTCTGCCCTGCAGCAAGCAATGACATGCAAGCATGGAATTCCTGATTTCTGGAACCTGCAGCAACTGCATGTCTTCTTGTGCAAATCAACAATATAGTCAGTCCCTCTATCTGCAACATGGAATAGGCCATCACCAGCTCCCTGAACATGTGCAAGATTAGCAAGTTCTGCTGCCTTTTCAACCTTTTTCTTGATTTTGGGACATATTTGAGTGGGCCATTTCTCAGATTCATTTAGCTTACTATAGTGCCTAGCCATAATCTGCCCTTTGATCCTATCAACCATGGATAGTATGGGAAGTTCTCTACTTTCCAAAATGTACCTACACAAGTTATTTTTTAATAGTTTGTCAACCATGGAGTACAAATGAGTACAAATGTCTTACTTGTTAAAAACCTCACAGTTATTGTTTAGTAGTATGTCACATTTAGGAAGATCACTCTGGAATGCCCTTACCCAAGTCTTGGGATCCAAAGCATTAAGCCACTTGTAAGCATTTATGTTAATTGCCTCCATCTGACTCATGTATTGCTCAAATTTGATGACTGTGCTACTTCTAGCTATCTTCCAAAGCTGATTCTTCAGTACATCACCTTTAAATAGTTGTTGAAAGTTTTGCCACATGTGCCTTACACAAAACCTGTGTTCTGCATAAGGGAATAGGTCACTCATAGCATTTATGAGACCCTGCATTGTCAATGATATTGGTTACTAACAAAATAGATGAGCAAGTTAACAGACAAGAATTGCAAACACTGATTAGTACAATTGGTACCTTCTGCTTATCTGACATTATGGTCCAAGGTTCAGTGTTCATAATGTTTAGATCACTCTTTAGAGTATCAAGAAACCACTTCCAGTTAATTGTATCTTCCACTTTAACAACAACAATAGCAATTGGAAATATACAATCATTGGGATCCATTCCCACAGCCGCAAGCAACTGTCCTCTATACCTGGTCTTGATATGACATCCATCTAGAAAGATAACTGGCCTGCAACCTTGGAGGAATCCTCTCTTGCATGCATCAAGGCACATGTACAACTTGTTAAACCTTCCTGCTTCATCTAGGGAGACATAGAAAGATGATCCAGGATTGCTCCTTCTCACTTCATTTGCATAATTCCACAGTAGCTTGTATTGCCCTACCTCATCACCATGGATTGTGTCCATTGCTATTCTTCTTGCCCTTTGCAATTTCATTCTTCCAGGTGTCATGTGCCATTCCTTCTGTACAATTCTTGATTTTTTTGCATATTCACCCCTTGATCTGCCCTAAACCCCTCAACATACTTCTCCGCTAAGAATTTTGCTGTGAAAGCCCTCAGCTGAAACAACTTGCTGCAAGTATGCTCAGGTACATGTCTCTTCACCATAAAGCACTTTGTCCTGCTGTCATATGAGACCCACAGAAACCAGCTGCAATCCTAATAGCATATTGCCTTCACTCTTTTCTTATCATTTACTGGCATCTTCAGGTCAACTCTATTCTGACAAGAATACTCTTTTATAGCTTGTCTGACCATGCTTATATTTTCAAACACCTGACCTACAAAGAATTGTGGACAACACAAATCAGTTTCTCTGAATGTTTTAAACCTGAACTTTCCTTCTTCATCATCAGAGTCTGGTGCCCACAAATCTTCAGTTTCAGTGTTGTAACCATCTTCATCTTTGACAACTTCTTTTTCCTTTCCTTTGTCTCCTGCAGTCCAAGTCCAAGTTGACTTCATCCTGTAGTTCTTTCACCCTCATCTTCACTGACTTCATCCACATGCAGATCTTCATCTGAATCTTGCACATCATTGTCACTGTCAATTATGATTTCAGGCTCATAGTCAGAATCTTCAGTTTCATCAGACAAATTGCCCTCCTCATCCAACATTGAAACACTGCTGCACCTCCTTTTTGACCTTCTCAATGTTGGCTCTGTTGCTTGTTCTGGTTCTACAACAATTGTTTCCTCTGGTTCATCACATGCCTCTGAAATCTCATGATCACTGAAAGTTCTTGCCCTCCTTGCAAATACTAAGTGACTTGCATCCACTTCAGGGTACACAACTTGTATAGGGACATGCTCTGCTTCACTGCAAATTATGTCAACTAGCTCTGGTTCTCCTTCAGTAACTACTGCTGAGGATACAACATGCTTGATAGGACTAACAATTGGTGGCAAATGAGCCCTAGGATTGTACAAAACATCATCATCACTGTCACTGTCCTTCTGATGAAGGTTGTCATCATGATCCAAGTAGATATCAAAGAAATGGTTTCCAATACCCTAAAACTTCAACATTTGATCCACATGTTCATAAGTTCTAAGTGGCCTCAAACCATTTCTTTCAATTGATAATATAGGAATGCAGTAATAAGCCTTCACTCTCCCTGCCATCTCCCAGCCTATATCCTCCACAATGTTCTCAAGCATTATAGCTGACCATGTCACAATATCCAACTGATCAAACCAAACAGACCTGCCATCAACATAGCTAAGGTTGCTACCATGACCAGTAAAAAATCCACCATGATGTATGCGCGCAGAGAAATGGCTACTGCGACGACCTGGCCCATAATTAAACGAACAAAGTTACACCACAACTGAACCCAAGTATGCAAATTCAGCTTAAAAACCCTAAACCCAACCCACAACCCGCAAGATCAATAACCCTAAATCGGAACAATAAACATGCCACAGACAATAAACACCGATAATAAGGTATGAATCGCTCAAATTAGCCAACTTTGTTCACAAAGCATAAAGATTTAGGGGGTGCCACCGAACTCATCGTAAACATGGGGTGGGTCTCCTTCCGGCCGACGAACTGGAGCCATCTTCACCTACTGCGAGCACACGAGACTGATCCCCGGAGGCGCCGCTACGAATCCGTCGCGAAAACTAGGTCAGATCTGCCCCTAATCGGCGGCGATGGTTCCGGCGGAGACGCCGACGCGGGGGTTCCCCTGTATCCCTCCTGCGAGCGACGAGTGGGACGAAACGACAGGACGTCGCATACAGAAATGGCCTGAGCCTCAGGGGTTTTTCAATAAATGTGTCGCTCCAGCACTACGGGGTCGAGGAAACGATGCCACGCCCGCTCTTTCGACGCTTGTACGCACTCCATACGGCAAACAGTGACCGTACATTAACGTCCCATCAAGTTTAAGTACCGTATCGTGCTTTGACATTAAGTTGAAGTACCCACGGTGTATTTAACTCATAGTTTTTATAGTGGTTCTTCATGTCCACAAACGATCTAACTTACGTTTGCCCTCCGTATTTCGCCGAAGTGGCAATGTTTCTGGCCGGCACCGCCTCCCATGCACACTCAAATCTCTAAATCGAGGTACTCTCCCCGTTTTCTATTCCCCACCTTCAAATCCTTAAATTGAGCCAATCCCATACACCCTCCAGCTACACGCAGGTAGCCCATATGCGCGTACCTACGATGAGAACAGTGGGTTGTGCGGCTGTTGTCTCGTGCCCATGGCCGCCGCGCCGCGGTGGTCGCTCAGGCCGCGGATCCCTCTCGCAGATGTTGTGCTGCCGTCATGACGTGGGTGCGTGCTCGTTGAAGGCGGTGCCAGCGCTGCTACAACCTCGCCGTCGCGCGCTCTGGTGTGTCCTGGGACCTCGCCACGCCGTGCACGACGTAAGAGCCTCGTCCGCTCCGCGCGTCGGCCCCTCATCGACGGGCATGACACCGGTGCCCATGGTCCACCGCGCGAACGCTTCGTACTATTGCCGGGCTGTTCCCTGGCGTCGTCGACACCATGACCGGCGCGCCTACGAATCCATCTTCGCCATGAGCTTTGTCCTCGTCTTCTCCATGTGAGCGCTGGTCGCGGACGCCCCACCTCTTTCGTGCTGTGGGTCGCGCCGATGGCAGTGCTCAAGGAGCGGATCACGAAGTCTAGGCGGAGGCGTCAACCGTGGTTGAGCATGCCGAGGCTCTCCGGCGCGGCCTCCCTTGTCCCTACTCGCCAGCGTGGCCCGCCGTGCGGCTCGGCCTTCCTCATCGCTGAACGCCAGTCAGCGCTGCTTCGCCCGGTGCATGTCGTCGTCCAGGTCCTGATTTTGACCTAGACAAATTGATGGTAGCGGCACAAGTAGCTCTGTGTTGTGCAGAGGGTTCTCGACATTGAAGAAAGAAGCAGAGTTCCTTCTACCCGCCGGGACAGCGCCATTTCAAGCGCACCCAAGATGATCCTACGGAACTACGGCCTCACTTTCTTCCGTCGCCTTCATCACAGTTCATCCACATCTCCGCGTGACAGGTGCGCGCAAGGGGCACAATTCCGACAGGAAACATTGCCACGTCGACGAAATACGGACAAAAATGTACTCCCTCTGTCTAATATTAATTGTCTCAAAGTTGGACAAAATAGATGTATCTAACACTAAAACATGTCTAGATACATCCAATTTTATCCAATTTTAAGACAATTAATATGAGACGGAGTAAGTATACACATGGAAGAGTATCCCATTAAGACCCCATTTGTTATTAGAGTTTGAATTTCTCTAGGGATTGGTTGGGATTATCCCGGCCTAATCCTAAATCCCCACATATCACCATAACGTTATTTGTTTCTAAAGTTTTTGACCGGTATTATCCCCACAATTTCCTAGAATTTCTCATACTCTATGTATTTTCTTCAATGCACAATACACTAGCTAGCTAGTGAATTAGCGATTTAATAGGATTGAATGAAGGTGGCGGAGGTCGAGCGTTCCCTCCTCTCCGCGTCCGCTCCTCTCCTTCTCTCCTCTCCCGTCGCAGATCGTCAGCGCCGCCGACCGCCGCCACCTCCGCCACCGCGCGTTTCAAGGCCTTGTCGCCGACAGGGACGAGTGCACCGTCCGTGAATACTGCCGGAACCATCCGGAGGAGCAGCGCGCCGAGGAGGAGTTTTGGCAGACCCGCGCGGCTGAGCGGGCGGAGCGCCGTCTCGAGCGCCACCTCGAGTTGGAGGCTGCCCGAGAGGCGAAGTTGAAGGCGCTCCGAGAGCTCCGCCAAGCCGACCACGCCGGCGAAGTTTAGGCCTCCGACGATCCGAGGTGGACGATTATCTCTCCGACGAGATATCGTGCACCTTCGACGACGACAAGAAGTAGTTTTTATTTTTAAATTTCCGTATCTTCTATGTTTGCGACGCGCTTGTTTTGCGCGTCTGCTAAATGAAAAAGTTCTTAGCGTCTAATTTTTGTTTTAGCGGTTCTGCATTTTCTGTCGCATCCGTTCGCGCCCGAAAAATCCACACCGCGTGCCAAACAGCGTAGCCATCACGCGGCTGATGGAGATGCTCTTGTACGCCTCACCTAAAAAGATCGACAATACAGTTGGCCTGTGCATATAAGGCAGGCCATCGTCAGGAGCTCATTCAGGAGTTGCTGCCCACGAGCTAACATTCGCATTATCGCATACAGTCAAACCCCAAACAACCAAGACCTGCAGCCAGATCCATCGTCATGGGCATCATGAAGCTTACATCGCTGACCCACAACCTCGTCCGTCTCCTGCTCCTCGCCTGCGCCGGCATTGCACCTGCGACAGCAGCAATCGGCGGCGGCGGGCGGTGGGACCTACTGCAGCGCAGCATCGGCGTGTCGGCGATGCACATGCAGCTGCTGCACAACGACCGCGTAATCATCTTCGATCGCACCGACTTCGGCCAGTCCAACCTCTCCCTCCCCGACGGCCACTGCCGCCGCAACCCGCGGGACCTCATGCTTCCCGTGGACTGCACCGCGCACTCCGCCGAGTACGACGTCGCGTCCAACACGTTCCGTCCGCTCTCCGTCTTCACCAACCCCTGGTGCTCGTCCGGCACTGTCGCGCCCGACGGCTCTCTGATCCAGACCGGCGGCTGGAACGACGGGTTCCGGAACGTGCGCACCATGCGCGCGTGCGACAGTGACGACGACGACGACGGCAGCTGCGACTGGAGCGAGACGCAGGACGCGCTCGCGGTGAACCGGTGGTACGCCACCAACCAGATCCTCCCCGACGGCCGCGCCGTTATCGTTGGGGGCCGGGGGCAGTTCAACTACGAGTTCTTCCCCAAGGCTGATGTTTCCGACACCTCCACCGTCGAATTGCCATTCTTGTTCCAGACCCAGGACCCCGAGGAGAACAATCTGTATCCTTTCGTACACCTGAACATCGACGGCAACCTGTTCATCTTCGCCAACAACCGCGCCGTCCTTCTCGACTACAAGACGAAAAGATCGTCCGGACATACCGTGAATTTCCCGGCGGGGACCCCAGGAACTACCCCAGCTCGGGCTCGTCGGTGCTTCTTCCCCTGAAGCCATCACCGACCGAGGCCGAGGTGCTGGTCTGCGGCGGCGCGCCCACCGGCTCCTACAAATCGACGGAAGACAATATCTTCTTGCCGGCGCTAGTGACGTGCGGGCGGATCAAGATCACCGACGTTTCACCGGAGTGGGCCATCGAGACAATGCCGTCGCCGCGGGTGATGGGGGACATGATCCTTCTGCCAAACGGTGCAGAGGTGGTAATCATCAACGGCGCCATGGACGGCAGCGCCGGGTGGGATGCCGCCAACACCCCGGCTTACGCGCCCGTCGTTTACAGGCCGGACCATTTGCCGGGGAAGCGATTCGAGGAGCAGAGCTCGACTGACATCGCGCGGCTGTACCACTCGTCGGCGATCCTCCTCCGCGACGGCCGCGTGCTCGTCGGCGGCAGCAACCCCCACGCCTACTACAACTTCAGCAACGTGCGGTACCCTACCGAGCTCAGCCTGGAGGCTTTCTCGCCGGAGTACCTCAACAGTTCCAACGACATCCTCCGGCCAAAGATCACCGACCCTTCTCCGGCCGGCGCACCTGTTAGAGTGACCTACGGGGACTTGATGACCCTGCAGTTCGAGGTGCCGAGAACGCGCGCCGGCGGAATCGGCCTCGTGTCGGTCACGATGGTCGCGCCGTCGTTCACGACACACTCGTTCGGGATGAACCAGAGGCTGCTGTTCCTCGACGTGGTGGAGACGACGGCGGCATTGCACCGCGTCGGCAGGAACGTGGCATTGGTGATGATGCCGGCGACGGCCCTCCTCGCGCCGCCGGGGTACTACATGGTGTTTGTCGTGAACGACCACATTCCTAGCGAGGGGATCTGGGTCCACATACAGTGACTGTGGCATGATGTATAGCACGATTTTTCTGTTCTGTTTTTTGTCATCACACTGTAGGGTGATACCGTGATTGTTCGACCATCCTTCGAGACATCAGAAAGGGAAGAGAGAAAAGGCGATCGAGTAATTTATTATAAATGGTCCGGTTGGCAATTTTTTTTTAAAAAATCCACCTAGATCTGGCCTTTTCCAACAATGGCCACATTTATGTTCATGACTTGCTTGGTTAGAGTTAAACATCATTGTAGCATTGTTTGCTTCTCTAGTGTTGAACTAGTGTCACCACTAGAAATGGTGATTTTTCTCTAGTGTTGTTATTCTTTATGTTATGCGTGTATGTTTTATTCTAGCATGTTTAGGAAGTTATTGCTTCTGTTATTATGCCATGACTTCTTTAGTTGCTTGTGCTATAGTTGTAGAATACAATTATTTCTTATAGCATGCGTGTGTAGAATTTTCCATACTAGTATGCTAAATGCAGTCATGTTTTTATGATTACTTGATAGGAGTATTATCTGAAGTGATGATTGTGTTTTATATTATTTTTATGACTTGTTATCATTGTTTTTAGCTATTGGTTGCTTGTTAAATTTTCATGATTGATGGATTTCATAACTTCAAGTAGACATTAGCATAGTAAATAAATAGTCTATTCATCTGTGGTGTGTTTACCTGCTGTTTGGAAATTGTCAGAGTGATTGCCTTAGTATGAGTATTACACTTCTGTTTTGACGTGTTAGTGTTGTTGTTGTGCTTAGGTAGTATCATGTTACCTAGGCCTCTTTTTATTAGTGATCTTTTGGTGATGATTTGCTTGTGTGTTGTTAATACCCACTGCCATGGGTATTGATTTAATGGTTTGTTATTATTTTAGTAATCTCACCTTTTGTGCCGACAAGCTATACTTTTAGCTTCTTAAATATCTTATCATGAGAGTGGTACACCCACTCCATATATGATATGTAATATGTGGGATATGGTTCTCGACCATATGCTTATTTTGGCGATAGTTTTGGACCGTGAGAGTTATGTGAGGAAGTTTTCGCGATAACGTTTGAGAGATTGCGCTAGTATACATTTGATTGTTGTATGTGTTGTTTAGTTTAGTTGTTTTTCCTTTAGATCTAAGAGTGTGTCTTTTATTCTTTTACGACGCTACAAAACGAAGAAGAAGAAAAAGCAGTTGTGGAGCTGTGCGTCAAGTTCAAGTTACTTCAAGGCCAGGGACATTGAGAGTTTTAAGGCAAGCCATCCTGAGACTTGCTGTTATAACACACTTATCATTATCTATCATGCATGTTTTACTTCTGAAAGTTGTACAAAATTTTGACTACCAAAAACTATTTTTTTTGAGTGACTACTACTACTATTATATATATACTATGTACTATGCCAGTAGTTGATACTTGGTGTTACCAAGCCAATAGCCACCATATGGTATTTATTACCATCACAAATATTAGTCCCTAAGTGAAAATATGTTTTTACAAAACAAAGGCTTTATGGAAAACCCGGAGAAAAGGCTGAGCCTTATTCACCGGAGGAATGTTGGAGTGTCATTTTTAGGAAAATGGTGTTTTACAAGAATGACACATAACCTAGTCTTCGCCGGACAACCTTTACTGTACTGCCACCCTACCCCAACATGGGCACGGGGTTTAACTTGAAGTTTGTTCTTGTTAGTGTGTGTTCTATCTCAATTTGCAATAAGGGCGTGACTTCCCTCGAACCGAAATGCCGCCAGTCATGAATTCAAATAGGCATAACAAGTGTGGGATTAATTTCGCCTCCGGTCGCAGTAGTTGGGTCCCTTGCCGGGTGCTGGTGGACAGGGTGCCGGGGGAACCAGGCCCAACTGAAGAGATAGACATATTCTAGCTTGGACATAGTGGATGGTTAGGATCAGTTATCTGATGTTTACATACTGTTGTTACAGTCCGTGGTTGTTCACGGCGGATGTACTGGATCTGGTGGATGTGTACACCTCTGCAGAGTACAACTATTTCGAAGTAGCCGCGTCCTCGGATATGAACAGTTGAATGGCCATGTAGCTAGCATTGTGTCAATGTTCTCAAAAAGGAATTTTCAAAAAGGAGTTGGATTCATGAAGTACTGAAAGGAGGAAATCCTGTACCGTGGAGGTACCGTTGACGAAAAGGCAGAAGTTGTTTTACAAAAAGTTTTGCAAAGAGAAAATCTTCTTTTACAAACGAGTTTATAAAACCTCTTGTACTTGTGATATCTACAAGAAAGAAAAACTATATTATTTTCTTTTGAAGTATCTTCTTCAACGAAGATACAGAGATTTTATTTAAAATCAACTGTGATATGTCTTACATATGTCATGGGTAGTGAACCCTATGTATAGCCTACCTATTCCACCATATAAGCATACTTGCATTTGGTAAGTTACATGATGGATGTCTTGCTGAGTACATTCAAATGTACTCATATTGGTTTCGTCCCTGGTATCAACTTGCCAGATATTGAGAAGTGGTCTCAGAAGGAGATCAACGAGGAGGAGTACGGAGCTGATGGCTTTGCGAACTAGGATCGTCTCCCGGTCAGCAGCCTGTAGGTTAAGGCGTGACTTGGGCTCTACTACGTTTGAGAGTGTAGTCTTCCGCTATGTGTGTTGTGTGTTTTCCCTGCGTGGCAATTGTGTGGACTTGGTCATGTGACCACGTCTCTTTGTAAGATTTTATGCAACCGTGTAATGGATATTGTATCTGTGTACCAACTTGATATGTTGTTCACGACTGGTGTGATCTGGGATCGTGAATGTATGCATATCAAAGGTGTCCTTGAACAGTGGTTCTGGGGCGTACCTTACACCGTGTCCACAAAAACACTAGTAGAAAAGTATCATACATGTTTAGCACATCTACAAAAAAGAAGCAGATATACTTCCAAACATACAAAGATGAGTGACAAAACTGCTTCACGTGTACAAATGACACATGTACAGAGGTGATAAACCGCTATACCCGGTGGCATAAACATGCTATTAGGTCCTTGTAAACGCTACTAGGTCTAGAGGAGTCTCACTCTGTATTTTAACATTGCACAGTTTAATCATCGGCACTCTGATCAAACACAAATATGGCACTCTTTTTTCTATGGTACACTAACTGTTGGAGACATTGCTGCATATTAATCATCGGCAGAGAACTAAGCCTAGATAGGGGCCTAATAGTAAAGAAGCACACACAAATCAATGAAATTATCGAACACTTGCCAAGGAATATGCAGAACCAATATGGCTCATGCATTACAGATAAAATCATAATTGGGGCCTCATAGTAAAGAAGCACACAAAAATCAATGAGATCATCGAACACTTACCAAGGAAGATGCAGAACAAATGTAGTTGTACACAACACTAGGTAAGTGCCAATATCTCACCAAGAGAAGGTGCAGAGTTTAATAATCGGCACACAGAACAGAGAATGAACATAAAATAAGCAAGCCTCATACATACATTGCAAAAAAAAGTCCAAAGGGTCAAGCAACACAGGACCAGGGACCATGAACAAACAATGTCCGTGTAAACGCTACTAGGTACTGGGGAGTAATCCTTTGGATTTTAGCATTGCCCAGTTTAATCATCGGCACATGCAACAAAACAGAGAAATGAATAACAGTTAGACTCATTGGCAAGCATTGCAGGTTGACATAATCTAATTAAAGAGCAAAGTAGTTTGACCTCATTCCATGATCTTGCAAGAAACTAAGAATGTATCTCAACTTCACATTGGTGTCCTTCGCACTCTCCAACAGGGTGTCTTTTCCCCTCTGGAGCATGTCGCACTTCTCTTCGGCTACTTTCAAAGTTTTCTTCGCACTCTTCGGCTCAGAATCAAGCTTAGTAACCAAGCCGTGCATGATCATATAGCTTCTCTTTTGCTCTCGCAGTTCCAACTCGAGTGCTAGCATTTTTGAAGCTTTCATCGCCCTGTCCAGTCTGTCCTCGCAGCAGACGAAACAGATTAGCTTCTCAGCGCTGGTATCATCAGCCAGCTTGCAAACTTCAGAGAGACGATGATATTCAATTGTCTCAACTGACTGCTGCACCAATTTTTGAATTGTCTCAACTGACTGCTGCATCAATTTCTGAATTTTAGTACGCGACATGCTGCAGAAGTCACAGCCTGCACTATGGTCCTATAGCCAAATACGAAAAGAATAAAAATCAAAGAAGTGTCGATGAAGGCGAAAGGATATAGATGAATCTTAAGAGAACATTTGGCTACATGACTAATTTATATCCTATTTACCTCGGCTATCTGAATAACAGGGGCTTTGCGAGCTCCGAGGCCTTGTTCAGGTCGATCTCCATCTGGGTGGGGGAAACGATCTCCGAGGCCCTGTAAGGTAGCATGAGCTAGATCCATGGCCGGTGGTAACTTAAAACATCAACGGTGACCTACATCCGCCGGCATTTAACCTACATCCGCCGGTACCAAACCTAGATTTGCCGGCATCTAACCTACATCGCATCGTTTGGTTGAGGATGGGGAAGGGAGGGAACCATGGCTTACCAGTCATTGTTTGAGAAAGACGCCGAGGACGGGGGAGGGTGAAGCCGTGGCAGCCGCCCTCCGGCGGGAGGGCGAAGTGGAGGCTTTCTGTGGAGGTCGCTTTCAGTGGAGGAGTAGCCGAGTGGGCGAGAAGCGCGGTGTGGTGGAGATTTGGCGCGTAGACGCTGGCGAGTGGAACCCTGCGTAAGGCTGATTCCATGGAGAGTTGGCGGGCGGCTATTAGTCATAATTTATTCTTGTTTTTCGATTGAAAAAAAAATAAAAAAGAATCAAAAGGAAAAGAGTCTTAATTAGGATCTGATCGCATTTTTATTCTACTCCTTCGGATTCTTCTTTATTCTAGTTAGCAAATAATTGCAAAATAAGACAGGGCCTAGTGGTGGGGGAGGGGCTGACCCATTTCCACACACCAAAGATCGAGTCTTGTTACTCACATTTGTGATGTTGCACCAACTATTGGCTAATTAGGCATGATCCAGTAGTATAGGGATGTGATAATTCATTGATCGACCGGATAAATGAGTTGTCACATCCACTTATTACTAAATCATGCCTAATAAGTCTTTTCGACATCCTTAAAACATGATCGGGTTAAGAAACATATACTAATATAACATACATATTAGGTTCTTACATACCAACATGATAGAGGTTCTTTAAATGTTCTTACTACGCACACACAAGACGATACTACCAGAAGTAAGAGATAACACAAACACAGCGGGCAAGCTGCAACAACGAGCGCACCAGCAGCAGCTACATCATGTTCTACCGCTTCTGAGCCTTCATGGCCCTACTGACCTCGTTGAAGTAAAGCTGCGGAACATGTTCTCCCGCTTCCAATCCTTCATGGCCCTCCTGGCCTCGTTGGAGAAAGGCCGAGGAGGAGGTGCCGCACGACCTGCGAGGATATCCTGCGCAAGCAGCTTCTTCAGGAAGACGATGTAGGCAGCGTGCTTGGCCCTAACATGGGGCGCACGATTCTCAGAGCCATTTCCCACACCGACGGCATGTTGGATCATGCTGTTGCAATCGTTGGCTACCTTTCTGACACAGAAAGGGAAAAACAAGGTGCCGTAACAACGGTACAGAATGGTGCCCGCCTGCAATTTCCTCAGGACATGTCTGCTCTTCGCAGCCCTATCGTCCGCACCCGAGCCGACTTCCAGATCTTCTTCCTGCAAATTTGCAATAAAACAAAATTTAGCAACACAATCTTATTGGAAAAAGAATAATATACTTAACCAGATCACAAAAAAACATAAAGAAATAGTAGTTCTTCATTTATTTCCATACACTTCATCAAGTAACTTATTTAGCAGATGCGCCCTGAAGAGGACATCAATGTTGAGAAAAATGTGTCGAATTTTATACAACATTACAGTTTCCACTATATATATTTGGTGAACTAATGCACAAAAACAGATAATAACACATCAGGAATTCATTGATGATCTAAGATAACATTCAACATATTAATATTCTAATCAGGACATGTTATTATACCTTACCAGATCAAAAATATCATACAAGAATCATTCTTTAATTATATGCATACACTGGATCAAGTAATTATCATGCACGGGGGTACAATATGTGATTTTGCAACAAATTCATAATGTGTCAACAGTGTCTGCGAGGCAAAATAACTACACAAATTGAAAATGCCTCCAAAAACGTAGAATCTCTAACTCACATGCATTCTAACATGCACACAAAAAACTAGAAGCCATAAGAACAGATGCAACTATAAACTCTGAATCCCTAAAATACAAAAAAACTGCGAACACCTAAGTACAGATGCAACTACAGACTCTGAATCAACTCTCATCTATATTTGATCATCCATAACTCTATATAGAATATCATTTAAAAGGATTTATGCATAGATGTTACTAGTTTCACAGCAGGACATCTATATTGTCAATTTTGTGTCCAGTACATGTCTATTTTTCTACAATGTTTTTCCATTTGGTCTCTAAGTACAGATGCAAACATACCTCTGAATCTTGAACTTGCGTGTACAAAAAACCCTCGAACCCCTAGGTACAGATCCAACTACAAACCTTTTAATCCCGAATACAAAAAAACTCGAAACCCTAAGTACAGATGCAACCACAAACACCAGAAGCCCAAACTTTACAAAAAAATCCCAAAGTATACATGCAACTACAAACACTAGAAGCCCGAACTTGCGTGCAGTCATGTACAAACCCTGGATCTTTGACAATAAACTATGCCGGCCTGGACATAGATACCTTAGAGTCCTGTTCGTCGACGTCCTCGTCGAACACCGGGTAATCCCCGTAGGGATCACCCAGATCTGCCAGGAGAGGGAAAGCAGCAGGCACCTCCACCGCGGCAGGAGCAGGCGGTGCACTCAAAGCGCCATGGCCGGCGACGAACCTGCGGCGGCGACGACATCCTGCGGCTACGACGAACTGGAACCGCCATGGGCGGCTCCTGTGGCGGCGACAACAGAAGGGACGACGCCATCGTTCTCCTGCTGCGAATCTTCCATTCTGCGGAACCGCCTCGCGGTTGTGCGCTCGGCAGTTGGGAGAGAAGGAGGGCTAGGAGACGATGCGGAGTGGTTTTTTTTTTCTAGAAATGGGGGGAGAATGGATGAGGGAGAGAGGCGATGCGGCAGGAGCTTTATATACGGAGTGCCGTTTTGAGGCCGCCCCGTTTCGACTGGTCGACATGTCGTGTGCGTATGCATGCATAGTGGAAACGCGCCGGATGACTTAGTCAACATAGAATGATGTGACATTCAGTCACTGGCAAGTGGGCCCGGGATGCTGCGGGGCCACCAATCAGTGACCCAAATTCACCACAAAGCTCACCCCACCAAGTCAGCGAATATCAAAGGCTCTATCATACGTGTAGAAAAGAGGATACCGTTTTATACGTGTACGCGTACAAAACGATATGGCACGTGTTTGCTTGCGAAACGTGGTACCAACCTTTGCCAAGTTCACTACAAATAATGGTACGTGCCAACACAACTACCATGTGTATGCAGCCTAGGTGACGAACATGTGGTTACATGCCAACACGCCTCGCATTCACACGCCTTGGACATGCACACGGCGTCGTGCAGGTGGTGGTTAGCCTGCCACGTGTAATGGCGATGATGGGACGCGACCTGCACCAGGCGGCAGGACGGTGCTTCGCCTCTGCCGCACGCCTGGCATTAACGCGGTATGCAGCCTTCCCGGCTCCCCAAGCGGCGCTAGGGTCATTGTGGTTTGCATGTCGCCGTCATTTACTCCGACGGGACGCGTGCTCCGACGCGTGCACCGTTCATGGCGTCGAACAATGACCAGCCCAGCATGGCAGCGAGCGACGACGAGGAGGACGGCCGGACCGGCGTCTAGGATAGTTTAGGCCTAATTTATATTTCCCGCCGTATTTTTAATTAGAATGTAATGATCTATACTTACTAATATATATGTACTACTCCAGTTTAGTTATAAACATTCGATCCCCCCCTTTCCTGGAAAATGGAGGGAATACTGTTAAAAGTATAGCTAAATTTTTGGTTATTAATGTAGTTATGGCCTAACCTAACACACCAAGCAAAATAGTATTGTGTTCTACCCCCCTCCGACGCGGTCATAGGGGTAGACCAAAAGGTTGACTTCTGGTCAACAGATCAATGTTCTAGTGAAGCGTTAGGCTCTAAAGTGTCGGAATCCTACGTAAACCATGGTGGGGCACTAAGAGTGCTTATAAAGCTGTGCTGGCATCGAGGTGGGGAGGGGCCAATATACTACCCATAGGTGTGATGGTTTCACCGGCATCACATAGGAAGGTTATGCACTACACTTATAGGTCTCGAACCGTCGATGCTCCCCCATTCGGGCAAACCGGAGGGAATATTGTTAAAAGTATAGCTAGATTTTGGTTATTAATGTAGCTTAGGTCTAACCTAACACAACCAAGCAAAATAGTATTGAGGTCTACCCCCTTCCGACGCTGGTCATAGGGGTAGACCAAAAGGTTGACTTCTGTTCAACAGATCAATGTTCCAGCAAAGCGAGGGAATATTGCAAAGAGGTGGGTCCTACCATTATCTTGGGTGTTCATTGGGCCTAACCTAACAAAACAAAGCATTTGGTTCCACTTTGCTACCCCCTTCCGGCTCACGTAGAGGGGCCAGAACTGCAGTTCCGTCTTTTTACCTAGCGGGGCTATGGTTTCTCCGGAGAAGGGGCTCCGGATCGTCTGAATGCCACCAAATCCCATGGTATGATATACCATGTGTGTTATAGTGTTCCATGGGTCTTGGATGCCAAACATTCCCTCACTCGGTGTGTTATGGCTTCACCGGCGTCAGATCCTCTCTGGCGGGTTCAAGGACTACTCAGAGCCCGAAACTCCCGGATGTGATGAAACAGGGGGAATCCTGCCAAGAGGTGGGCCCTACCATTGTCTTGGGTGTTACTTGGGCCTAACCTAACACAACCAAGCAATTACTTCCACTTTACTACCCCCTTACGGCTACGTAGACGGGCCAGAACATCAGTTCCGTCTTTTTTCCCAACGGGGCTAGGGTTTCTCTTGAGAGGGGCTCTGGATCGTCTGAATACCACCAAATCCCATGGTATGTGGCATAACATGTGTGTTATAGTGTTCATGGGTCTTTGATTCCCAAGATTCCCTCTCTTTGTGTGTTAGGCCTTCGCCGGCGCCGGATTCTCTCTAGCGGGTTCTAAAACTATTTAGAGCCTGAAACTCCCGGATCTGACAGAACAGGGGGAATATTGCCAATAGGTTGGTCCTACCATTTTTTTTGGTGTTACTTGGGCCTAAAATAACACAACGAATCAATTAGTTCCACTTTTCTACCCCTTTCCGACTCACGTAGAGGGGCCAGACCGGCAGTTTCTTCTTTTTCTCCCGCACACCTAGGGTTTCTCCGACGAGGGGCTTCAGAGCGTCTGAATTCCCACCCAATCCTAGGGTATGCCAAACCATGTGTGTTAGATCGTGGCATGGGTCTTGTATTCCCAAGATTCCCTCACTCTTTGTGTTATGGCTTCATCGGCGCCGCATTCTCTTTCGCGGGTTGCAGGACTACTCAGAGCCCGAAACTCCCAGATCTCACGGAATGGGGGAATCTTGCCAAGAGGTGGGACCTACCATTGTCTTGGGTGTTACTTGGGCCTAACCTAACACAACCAAGCAATTGGTTCCTCTTTGCTACCCCATTCCGGCTCATGTAGAGGCGCCAGAACGACATTTCCGTCTTTTTCCCAGCGGGGCTATGGTTTCTCTCGAGAGGGGCCTCCGGATCGTCTGAATGCCACCAAATCCCATGGTATGCCATACCTTTTGTGTGTTAGAGTGTGGAATGGGTATTGGATGCCCAAGATTCCCTTACTCCATGTGTTATGGCTTCACCGGCGTCAGATTCTCTTTTGCGGGTTCTACTTAGAGCTCGAAACTCCCGGATCTCACGGAACAGGGGGAATCTTGCCAAGAGGTGGGACCTAACATTTTATTCGGTGTTACTTGGTCCTAAACTAACACAACCAAGTAATTTGTTCCACTTTGCTACCCCTTTCCGGCTCACGTAGAGGGGCTAAAACGGCAGTTCCGTCTTTTTCCCAGCGGGGCTATGGTTTCTCTGGAGAGGGGCCTCTAGATCGTCTGAATGCCACCAAATACACCATGTTATTCCATACCATGTATGTGTTTAGTGTGTCATGGGTCTTGGATTCCCAATATCCCTCTCTCTCTCTATCTCTGTTAGTGCTTCACCGGCGCGTCAGATTCTCTCTGGCGGGTTCCAAGACTACTTAGAGCCCGGAACTCCCTAAACTGATGGAACTGGGGGAATCTTTCCAACGGGTGGGCCCAACCATTTTCTTGGGTGTTCCTTGGGACTAACCTAACACAAACAATCAATTTTTCCACTTTGCTACCCCTTTCTGGCTCAAGTAGAGGGCCAAAACTGCATTTTTGTCTTTTTTCGAGCGGGGCTATGGTTTCTCTGGAGAGGGGGCTCCGGATCGTCTGAATGCCAAAAAATCCCATGGTATGGTATACCATGTGCGTTAGAGTGTGGAATGGGTCTTGTATTCCCAAGATTCACTCACTCTCTCTGTGTTAGGGCTTCACCGGCGTCGGATTCTCTCTGGTGGGTTCTAGGATTACTTAGAGCCTGAAACTCCCGGATCAGACGGAACTGGGGGAATCTGTCCAAGAGGTGGTCCCTACCATTTTGTTGGGTGTTCCTTTATTCCACTTTGCTACCCACTTCCGCCTAACGTAGAGGGGCCAGAACGGCAGTTCTGTCTTTTTTCCCAGCGGGGCTATGCATGGTTTCTCCGGAGAAGGGCCTCCAGATCGTCTGAATGCCACCAGATCCCATGGTATTCCTTAACATGTGTGTTATAGTGTGTCGTGGGTCTTAGATGCCCAAGATTCCCTCTCTCTCTGTGTTAGGGCTTCACCAGCGTCGGATTCTCTCTCGTGGTTTCCATGACTACTTAGAGCCCGAAACTCCCGGAATTGACAAAAATCGGGGAATCTTGCCAAGAGGTGGGCCCTACCATTGTCTTGGGTGTTCATTGGGCCTAACCTAACACAACCAAGCAATTGGTTCCACTTTGCTACCCTCTTCCAGCTCACGTAGAGGGGCCAGAATGGCAGTTCTGTCTTTTTCCCTAGCGGGGCTATGGTTTTCTCCGGAGAGGGGGCTCCGGATCGTTTGAACGCCACCAAATCCCATGGTATGAAATACCATGTGTTTTAGATTGTTTCATGGGTCTTAGATTCCTAACATTCCCTCACTCGGTGTGTTATGGCTTCACCAGCGTCGGATTCTCTCTTGCGGGTTCAAGGACTACTCAGAGCCCGAAACTCCCGGATGTGACGAAGCAGAGGGAATGCTGCCAAGAGGTGGGCCCTACCATTTTCTTGGGTTTTTATCGGTCCTAAAATAACACAATCAAGCAGTTGGTTCGACTTTGCTACCCCCTTCCGGCTCACGTAGAGGGGCCAGAACGACACTTCCGTCTGTTTTCCCAACGGGGCTAGGGTTTCTCCAGAGAGTGGCTCTGGATCGTCTGAATATCACCAAATCCCATGGTATGCCATACCATGTGTGTTATAGTGTTTCATGGGTCTTGTATGCCGGCGTCGGATTCTCTCTAGCGGGTTCCAAAACTATTTAGAGGCCAAAACTCCCGGATCTGATGGAACAGGGGGGATCTTGCCAAGAGGTGGGTCCTACCATTTTATTTGGTGTTACTTGGTCCTAAAATAACACAACCAAGCAATTATTTCCACTTTGCTACCCCTTTCCGGCTCATGTAGAGGGGCCACACCGGCAGTTTCTTCTTTTTCTCCAGCAGACCTAGGGTTTCTCCAGCGAGGGGCTCCAGAGCGTCTGAATTACCACCCAATCCTAGGGTATGCCAAACCATGTGTGTTAGATTGTGGCATGGGTCTTGGATGCACAAGATTCCCTCACTCTTTGTGTTATGGCTTCACCGCGCCGCATTCTCTTTCAAGGGTTACAGGACTACTCAGAGCCCGAAACTCCCAGATCTCACGGAATGGGGGGAATCTTGCCAAGAGATGGGACCTACCATTTCCTTGGGTGTTACTTGGGCCTAACCTAATACAAACAAGCAATTGGTTCCGCTTGTTACCCCATTCTAGCTCACGTAGACGGCCCAGAACGACAGTTCCGTCTTTTTCCCAGCAGGGCTATGGTTTCTCTGGAGAGGGCGCTCCGGATCGTCTGAATGCCACCAAATCCCATGGTATGGCATACAATGTGTGTTCGAGTGTGGCATGGGTCTTTTATTACCAAGATTCACTCTGTGTGTGTGTGTGTTAGGGCTTCACCGGCGTCAGATTCTCTCTCGCGGGATCCAAGATTACTTAGAGCCTGAAACTCCCGGATCTGACGGAACTGGGGGAATCTTGCCAAGAGGTGGGCCCTACCATTTTTTTGGGTGTTCCTTGGGCCTAAACTAATACAACCAAGCAGTTGGTTCCACTTTGCTACCCCCTTCCGCCTAACGTAGAGGGGCCAGAACGACAGTTTCGTCTTTTTTCCCAGCGGGGCTATGCATGGTTTCTCCGGAGAGGGGCCTCCAGATCGTCTGAATGCCACCAAATCCCATGGTATTCCATACCATGTGTGTTATAGTGTGTCGTGGGTCTTGGATGCCCGAGATTCCCTCTCTTCTCTCTCTGTGTTAGGGCTTCACCGGCGTCGGATTCTCTACGGCGGGTTCCAGGACTACTTAGAGCCTGAAACTCCCGGAACTGACGGAACTCGGGGAATCAGCCCAACAGGTGGGCCCTACCATTGTCTTGGGTGTTCATTGGGCCTAAACTAACACAACCAAGAAGTTGGTTCCACTTTGCTACCCCCTTCCGGCTCACGTAGAAGGGCCAGAACGGCAGTTCCGTCTTTTTGCCTAGCGGGGCTATGGTTTCTTCGGAGAGGGGCCTCCGGATCGTCTGAATGCCACCAAATCCCATGGTATGACATACCATGTGTGTTAGAGTGTTTCATGGGTCTTTTATTCCCAACATTTCCTCACTTGGTGTATTATGGCTTCACCGGCATCGGATTCTCTCTGGCGGGTTCAAGGACTACTCAGAGCCCGAAACTCCTAGATGTGACGAAACAGGGGGAATCCTGCCAAGAGGTGGGCCCTACCATTGTCTTGGTTATTCATTGGGCCTAAAATAACACAACCAAGCAGTTGGTTCCACTTTCCTACGCCCTTCCGGCTCACGTAGAGGGGCCAGAACGACAGTTCCGTCTGTTTTCCTAGCGGGGCTAAAGTTTCTCCGAGAGGGGCTCTGGAGTCTGGATCGTCTGAATACCACCAAATCCCATGGTATTCCATAACATGTGTGGTATAGTGTGTCATGGGTCTTGGATGCCCAATATTCCCTCTCTTTGTGTGTTAGGCCTTCACCGGCGTCGGATTCTCTCTAACAGGTTCCAAAACTATTTAGAGCCTGAAACTCCCGGATCTGACGGAACAGGGAGAATCTTGCCAAGAGGTGGGTCCTACCATTTTATTTGGTATTACTTGGGACTAAAATAACACAACCAAGCAATTAGTTCCATTATGCTACCCCTTTCCGGCTCACGTAGAGGGGCCAGACCGGCAGTTTCTTATTTTTCTCCAGGAGACCTAGGGTTTCTCCGGGGAGGGCGCTCCGGAGCGTCTGAATTCCCACCCAATCCTAGGGTATGCCAAACCATTTGTGTTATATTGTGGCATGGGTCTTGGATGCCCAAGATTCCCCCACTCTTTGTGTTATGGCTTCACTGGCGCCGCATTCTCTTTCACGGGTTCCAGGACTACTCAGAGCCTGAAACTCCCAGATCTCACGGAATGGGGGGAATCTTGCCAAGAGTTGGGAGCTACCATTGTCTTGGGTGTTACTTGGGCCTAACCTAACACAACCAAGCAATTGGTTCCGCTTTGTTACCCCATTCCGGCTCATGTAGACGGGCCAGAACGGCAGTTCCGTCTTTTCCCCAACGGGGCTATGGTTTCTCTGGAGAGGGGCCTCGGACCGTCTGAATGCCACAAAATCCCACGGTATGCCATACCTTGTGTGTTAGAGTGTGGGATGGGTATTGTATTCCCAAGATTCCCTTACTCCCTATGTTATGGCTTCACCGGCGTCAGATTCTTTTTCGCGGGTTCTACTTAGAGCCCGAAACTCCCGGATCTCACGGAACAGGGAGAATCTTGCCAAGAGGTGGGACCTACCATTTTATTGGGTGTTACTTGGGCATAAACTAACACAACCAAGTAATTGGTTCCACTTTGCTGCCCCTTTCCGGCTCACGTAGAGGGGCCAAAACGGCAGTTCCGTCTTTTCCCAGCGGGGCTATGGTTTCTCTAGAGAGGGGCCTCCAGATTGTCTAAATGCCACCAAATACACCATGGTATGCCATAACATGTGCATGTATATAGTGTTTCATGGGTCTTGGATGCCCAAGATTCCCTCTCTCTCTGTTATGGCTTCACCAGCGCTTCAGATTCTCTCTGGCGGGTTCCAGGACTATTTAGAGCCCGAAACTCCCTAAGCTGATGGAACTCGGGGAATCTTGCCAACAGGTGGGCCCAACCATTTTATTGGGTGTTCCTTGGGCATAACCTAACACAAAAAGGCAATTGGTTCCACTTTTCTACCCCTTTCCGGCTCAAGTAGAGGGGCCAAAACGACAGTTCCGTGTTTTTCCCAGCGGGGCTATGGTTTCTCAGGAGTGCGGGCTAGCTCCGGATCGTCTGAATGCCACCAAATCCCATGTATGGCATAACATGTGTGTTAGAGTGTGGCATGGGTCTTGTATTCCCAAGATTCACCCGCTCTCTCTGTGTTAGGGCTTCACCGGTGTTAGATTCTCTCTAGCGGGTTCTAGGATTACTTAGAGCCTGAAACTCCCGGATCTGACGGAACTGGAGGAATCTTGCCAAGAGGTGGGCCCTAGTATTATTTTTGGGTGTTCCTCGGGCCTAACCTAATACAACCAAGCAGTTGGTTCCACTTTGCTACCCCCTTCCGCCCAACGTAGAGGGGTCAGAACGGCAGTTCCGTCTTTTTTCCCAGCGGGGCTATGCATGGTTTCTCCGAGAGGGGCCTCCAGATCGTCTGAATACCACCAAATCCCATGGTATTCCATACCATGTGTGTTATAGTGTGTCGTGGGTCTTGGATGCCTAAGATTCCCTCTCTCTCTCTCTCTCTCTCTATGTTAGGGCTTCACCGGCGTCGGATTCTCTCCGGCGGGTTCCAGGACTACTTAGAGCCCGACACTCCCGGAACTGACGGAACTCGGGGAATCTTACCAAGAGGTGTGCCCTACCATTGTCTTGGGTGTTCATTGGGCCTAAAATAACACAACCAAGTAGTTGGTTCCACTTTGCTATCCCCTTACGACTCACGTAGAGGAGCCAGAACGGCAGTTTCGTCTTTTTTCCTAGCGGGGCTATGGTTTCTTCGGAGAGGGGCCTCCGGATCGTCTGAATGCCACCAAATCCCATGGTTTGACATATCATGTGTGTTAGAGTGTTTCATGGTCTTGGATGCCCAACATTTCCTCACTTGGTGTGTTATGGCTTCACCGGCGTCGGATTCTCTCTCGCGGGTTCAAGGACTACTCAGAGCCCGAAACTCCCGGACGTGACGAAACAGGGGGAATCCTGCCAAGAGATGGGCCCTACCATTGTCTTCGGTGTTCATTGGGCCTAAACTAACACAACAAAGCAATTGGTTCCACTTTGCTACCCCCTTCCGGCTCACGTAGAGGGGCCACAATGACAATTCCGTCTTTTTCCTCATCGGGGCTATGGTTTCTCCAGAGAGGGGGCTCGAGGTCGTTTGAATGCCACAAAATCCCATGGTATGTCATACCACGTGTGTTATAGTGTGGCATGGGTCTTGGATTCCCAAGATTCCCTCGCTCCCAGTGTTAGGGATTCACCGGCGTCGGATTCTCTCTGGTGAGTTTGTGGACTACTTAGAGCCCGAAACTCCTAAATCTGACGGAACAGGGGGAATCTTTCCAAGAGGTAGGACCTATAATGTTCTTGGGTGTTCATTGGGCCTAACCTAACACAACTAAGTAATTGGTTCCACTTTGCTATCCCCTTCCGGCTCACGTAGTGGGGACAGAACGACAATTTCGTCTTTTTTCACAGCGTTGCTATGGTTTCTCTGGAGAGGGGGTTTCGGATCATCCTAATGTCACCAAATCCCAGTGTATGCCATACCATGTGTGTTAGAGTGTCTCATGGGTCTT
This sequence comes from Alopecurus myosuroides, assembly GCA_028641055.1. NCBI lineage: Eukaryota > Viridiplantae > Streptophyta > Magnoliopsida > Poales > Poaceae > Alopecurus > Alopecurus myosuroides. The sequence continues at coordinate 547,150,029 of CM054057.1, forward strand.
GGATGCGCAAGATTCCCTCTCTCTGTGTTAGGGCGCACTTCACCGGCGTCACATTCTCTCAGCGTGTGCGAGCACTACTTAGAGCCCGGAAGTCCCGGATCTGACGGAACTGGGGAAATCTTGCCAAGAGATGGGCGCTACCATTGTCTTGGTTGTTCCTGACAAAACCAAGAAATTGGTTCCAATTTTCAACCCCCTTCCAACTCATGTAGAGGGTCCAGAACGACAGTTCCGACTTTTCCCCCATCATGGCTATGGTTTCTTCAGGCGAACTAGAGGGAATCTTATTACAAGTAGATCTAGATTTGGGTTATCCATGTAACTATGGCCTAACTTAACAGAACCAAGCAAAAAAGAATAGTGGTCTACCCCCTTCCGACACCGGTGATAGGTGTAGACAAAAAGTTGACTAGCATCCAACGGCTAGCAAAGTTCAAGCCACCAATCAACATGTAGTACTATTCCACATATTTGACCCTTTCCAGAATTTTAGGTAAATAATTTCGGGATATTTTTCACAATCTTTAGTACTAAATAATTGCATAAATGCTCAATTTTTGTAAGCCACCCATCAACATCGGACGGCTAGCAAAGTTTCCCGCAGTTCCGCCAAAATTTCGGGTCGCTCCGAAAAATTCGCGCCAGGACAGCGCGCCCAAATTTTTTCGTGCAAGGATAATTTACTTCTCAGCCCTCCTGCACACAACTGGCAACCTTTAGCCTGGAGGGTATTTCTGTAATCGTTCTGAAACCCTGCCTTATCCGCTCAATCGGCCATCTCGCCGAAAGAGAAAGCCACTATTTCAAAATATCCACTCCCCCTTGTCCTCCCAAAACAGATTCTCTATTCCCCCGGTCTCACACCTCGCCGTATAGCTCGCTTGCCCGAACTCCCTCGTCGCCGTCGAGATCACCCTCCAGATCTACCACATCATCGGCCTTTTCGCCGTCCAGATCCGCCACCTCGACGTTGTGCTCGCCTGTCAGCCACATCGTCTCCAACCTCGCCGTACGTTATCTTCCACCTCGCGCCGTGCTCGCGGTCAGCCACCTCGACGTCGTGTTCGCCGGTCAGCTACCTCACCACCGACCTCGCCGTACATCCAGATCTGCCACCTCGTCTCCAACCTCGCCGCAACATCACCGTCAATGTGTGCAAGCACGCTGAAACGAGTGAAGATTGAAGGCGAGAAACGCGGCAAGACAGAAGACCCTAAATATGCAGACAACTATTCTCTCTAAATTGCTTTTGTATATTTAATTATATGTTTGATGCTTCCTTATTATCCTGCTTATGTTCGATGCAGTTAATCTTTCTAAATTGGTTGTCAGTTTAATCGTATGTTCGACGCTTCATTATTATCCTAATTATACTGCTAATGTTTGATGCAATAAATCTCTCTAAACGGTTTCTTGTAACGGAAATAGGAAGGGGGGCCTTCTTGCTTGGTAAAACTTTGCTCATTTGCCGCAATCTAGCTTGTATACTACGTATTAGTTTTAATTTCACTTTGCTTGTGATCCTATCAGTCTTAGTTAGGATCAGAATTTATATTACTTGCACTGGATTGTTCTTACAAGATGAGTGCCTTAATTATTTATGCTTTATTAGGTTCTAATGAAGCGTTATATTTGTACTTTACTTTTAGTTCTTTATTCATGCTAGGATCGCCACTACACCCCATTGAAGAAGAGCGTGCCTGAACTATCATGGCAAACAATGCAAAGATGCATGAACTGGACGTAAAGCCAGCAAGTTTTCTTTCATTTCCTACTGTACCCCCCCAAATACCAAGAAGAAAGAATCTGGATCTCAGTACATGCCTGTGTATGATGTTGAAGCGGAATCAGATGCCACTGAAGGATTCGTGTCATATCAATCACAATCCAGCGTGGACAATGAGCTGCAGTTTATTCCCTAACCCGGTAGCTCAACATTCTTTCATGATATCGCAACAACTAGGGTGCAGCTTTCTTATCTTGTGTTGAACTGTTTGATCAATGTGGCGCCATATATTTTGTGCTACTTGCTCTATTCCTTACTATAAGAAGTTTTGGAAAGCTAATTAAGGCCGTGAAACCCACTTATAGTAATTAAGGGTGTCGTTGTCATTTCAACATGGTTTCCATATATCTTCCTCACATGCTTGGGACCTGCTATTCCATCTATGCTTCTCATCTGCTAGTTCATTACACACACAGTTGGTTGATTATAATATGCTAGTTTTCATCAACTTTTTGTACATGCTTGTCATCTGCTATTTTGATCTATCTTCCTCACATGCTTGACACCTGCTGTTTCATCTATGCTTCTCATCAGCTAGTTCATGACACACACCGTTGTTTGACTATAATCTGCTAGTTTTCATCAATTTTTTGTACATGCTTGTCATATGCAATTTTCACCTATCTTCCTCACATGCTTGACACCTGTTGTTTCATCTATTCTTCTCATCAGCTAGTTTATGACACACACCGTTGTTTGACTATAATCTGCTTGTTTTCATAAATTTTTTGTACATGCTTGTCATTTGCTAGTTTCATCTATGTTCTGTACATTCTTGGTATCTGTTATTTTCTTCAATTTTTTTGCATGCTTGATAGGCAAGCAAGAAAAGGGTGATGTCTCGATCTTCTTCAGAGGTTGAGGACGAGGATGATAGTGAAGTTGTCATGCCGAAGAGTGGAAAGCATACTTTCTCAAAGAAGGTCCGTGTGGAATCATGTCTTTCACAGTCTGAGCTTGAACCACAGCTTGATGTGAATGTGCGCAGAACAATTTCTGATACGAGGACGGCGAAAGCAGAATCCGAGCAACTAAGGCTGAAGTTTGTAGTTGATATGGAAGAGATTCGGAAGCAACAAGCTGTGCTAAAGAAATCTCAACTAGAAGGAGTTTCCCTACTTGAGATGCTGGCTGAGAAGATTCGTGGTCCTTGAAACTGTGGTTCTGTATGTTGGTTTGATATTCTGTGAGAAAAAATAAGTATTTGATGCCTGTAATGTAGTTTTTTCTGCCTGTGTGCAATTGGCAATTATAACTATGATGTAACCACCCAAATAGCACCAAAACGGACATCGTAGTAACGTAAAGTAAAAATTCGTCAAGGAAAATACCGACACGTGGCAATGTATGCCCACCCCACGTGGCCTACTATGAGTGGGCGATTAGACGACGTAAAAATAACGTCCCCGGCACGGTGATGACATCACCCAAATCCGAGACGGGAAAAAACGTCATGGAAAAGACGTTGCATGGCACAATTTTGTTGGTGCTGAAGGGAATATGCCTGAGAGGTAATAATAAAGTGGTTATTATCTTATTACTTGTTTATGATAAATGTTTATTTCTCATGCTAGAATTGTATTAACCGGAAACGTTGATACATGTGTGTTTAATAAACAAAGAATGGTTCCTAGTAAAGCCTCTCTTTTAACTAGCTCGTTGATTAATAGATCATCAAGGTTTCTTGATCATGAACATTGGATGTTGTTAATAACGAGGTCATGTCATTAGAAGAATGATGTGATGAACACATACCCAATATCAAGATAACAATATGATCAAGTCATTTAGTTTATATTGTTATATCTTGCGTACGAACTAACTTATTCCTTAGACCATGAGATCATGTCAATCACTGATACCGGAAGGGTGCTTTGATGTCATCAAACGTCACACCGTAACAGGGTGACTATAAAGGTGCCGTTAGGTATTCGAAAAGTATTAGTTGAGGATCATGGATCAAGAGTGGGATTTGTCCATCCAAAATGACAGAGAGATATACTCTGGGCCCTCTCGGTGATATCACATCGAAACCGCTTGCAAGCACGTGATATGATCACAAGGATGTCATATCATGGGAACGAGAAAAGAGTACTTGTCGGTAACGAGATTGAACAAGGGATGGTTGATACCAATGATCGAATCTCGGACAAGTAAAATATCGCGAGACAAAGGGAATAGTTCACGACGTTGTTGGTTCACACGATCACGAGAGTCATCGTTGAATAAATAGGAGTCATAACGGATTTCCAGATCCCGCTGTTGATTATTGATCGGAGAGGAGTCTCGATCATGTCTCTCTTATTCACGAACCGTAGGGTGACACACTTAAGGTTCGATGACGCGTTTGAGAGGATACGGAATATCGAAGAATATTTTGGGCAGCACCGAAATTGTTTCGGGGAAAATTGAAATAGTTCAAGGGGTTTTTCGTTGAATGGTTGTTAATAGAATTAACAAATGATTTGAGGTTCTATATGCAAATGTTTGTTAATGGAATTAACAAATATAAATAAAGAAATAAAAATGTTTTATTTATTTATTAAAAGAAAACCTTTGGATTTTCCAAGTGGAAAATAATGGGAGCATGAGTGGGTGTGAGTGGAGCTTCCACTCACATGAAGAGGGAATAGGTGGGGCACCACCATGGGTGGCCGCACCCCCTCTTGGGCTGCCTCCCCCTCCCCTATAAAAGGAGGGTGAGAGTTCCTCTTCTCTCACACACTTGCCCACCTCATTTCCTCTCCACCCGCTGCTCCATTCCATGGTCTCCGGCTTGGTGAAGCCCTGACCGTGGGATTCTTCTTCACCACCACGCCGTCGTGCTGCTGGAGTTCCGAGGGATCCTCTACTTCCGCGCCCCGCTGGATCGAGGGAACGGAGGTCGTCATCAACCGTACGTGTGACCGATCACGGAGGCACCGCCGGATGCGGTGCACATCTTCTCGCTATCGGGATCGGTGTGAGTACGACTACGCCAACAACGAGATTTGATCTCGTAACGCTTTGTGTCTTCGAGGGTATGTGTTCTCCTTAACCCTCTTGTTTCCCGTTGCTCTTCGTCTCCTAGATTAGATCTTGGCCTTTCGGGTGTCTCTCGTGTAGGAAATATTTTGTTTTCTATGCAACGACCCCTTCAGTGGTATCAGAGCCGGATCTATGGGTAGAACACATAGGTGTATGTGGGCATTGATGATCATGTTATTACCTCCTTGATTATTTTACGATCTTAGTGGCATAGTGGGATGAAGCGGCCCGGACTAACCTTACATGTGCACGTACATGAGACTTGTTCCACAACTGACATGCAACTTGTATTGCATAAGTGGCTTGCGGGTGTCTGTTTCTCCTACTATAGTTAAGATCTAATCTACGAAGGGTTGTTAAAAATGTGTTTATCAACGTCGTGGTTGATGTTCGTAGGTATGAACGGTTCTATCCTCGAAATTCCTAAGCCACGTAAAATATGCAAAAATAAATTAGAAGCGTCTAACTAGTTTTTGCTGGGCATGTGATGTGATATGGTAAATGTTACAAATTTGATTATGAGATGATCTCTTTTGTAAATTATTGATATACCGGAAGGTATCCATATGGTTGTCTTATTATTGATGGACAATCAATATTGGGGTGCCATGGTACTTGCTACCACGGCGGTGGAATGATGGAGATCATACCATGATGAACATGATGGAGATCAAGTGCAAGGAAGACCATATCATATCACGTTATCCTTACATGTGATGTCTGTGATGTTAATCCTTTTATGCATCTTGTTTTTCTTAGATAGCGACGGTAGCATTATAAGATGATCCCTTTCACTTAATATCAAGATAATAATGTGTTCTTCCTTAAGTATGCACTGTTAAGAAAGTTCGTCGTTTCGAGACACCATGTGATGATCGGGTGTGACAGACTCAACGTTCGCATACAACGGGTGTTTTCAAGCCTAGCATGTACAGACATGGCCTTGAAACACACACAATACTACGGTTCTACTTGGCGAGCCTAGCATTTACAGACATGGCCTCAGAACACGTAACCGAAAGGTAAAGCATGAGTCATATGGATGATATGATGAACATATCGATGTTCGCCTTTGATGCTACATCATCTCACGTGATGATCAGTTTTGGTGTAGTGAATTTGGTTCGTGTAATCACTAAAGACGACTAAGAGGGATGTTGTTTTCGAGTGGGAGTTCATGGTTTAATTTTGAATTACCTTGAACTTATTTATCATGAACAACCAATCAAAGTGAATTTGCACAAATTGTAGTATTCATTGGCATCCACAAAACTACATTACACTTAGATTGTTAATTGAGATATAACTGTTATGATCTGGTAAAACCATTTAAGATTGGTACCGTATTAGTGAAATTTAAAAATGAGTCCTATTGTAGATTTTCGGTATTTCCTACCTAGCTCCATATGATTAATGATTGATTGATCTAGAGAGCAACCAATTCCTACTTAGAATCCAGAGTCATGGTTGCTTCCATATTACTTTATCTTCAAAAGATTTTTTTGTTGATCAAGGTGATTTAGGAACTGAAAAGAGTAGTTTTCAGAAACAATCAAGTGAAAGATATACTGATATCTAGAAACTTATTTGTGGCAACATGACTGAGTATAATTTAGAGTGACAATGTATGCTTATATTATTTGAATATATGCAATGATTGAAGATGTTAGGCGTTTGAATATTCCAAGAAGTTGGGCACTAAAAATTATCCTATAAATCCCTTCCTTCGAGCTATAGTAGCTTAATCATAAAATTGTTATGATGGGATGGATTAAAAGTATGGGTAAATTCGTTTACCTTACTTGGAGATTGCTAAGAGTGGAATGTAGAAGAATACTATTAATATGGTGATATTAGTATAACAATCAAACTCAAAGTATGACTCAATGGGTGATAGTATATGACTAACACGCCAAGGAAAATGTGCTAGTACAACTAGCATTGTTTGATGTTGAATGATTCTTCTATAAAGGAAAGGGAATATTGAAAATAGAATTACAAAAAGATATATGGCAGAAAAAGAAGATAACTGGAAAAGTCCAGCTCAGGAGTATATGCTTGATATACAAGTTATAGATGTATTACTAGTTAACAAAGTATTTTTGGGTATTTTGATACCACATTGGTTGGTATGATTTGTCATACAAAGCAACGCAATGCAGGAAATACAAGAGCCTAAAAGGAACTAGTAATAGATGTGGAATCGATTATGACAAGAACATAAATAAAGTGTTATTGTGTTCATTGTCGTATCGAACCAAACATTCAAGATTTATTTTAAGAACTTAATAAGTTGTTATTTTTTCTGGTCTTTTGTGAGAACAAACGAGATTGTTCAAACTATGACCATATTCCATAATTGATGGATATGTTAATATAAATCGTGTTGGTAAAGTAAACATCTATAAGACTAAATGCTAAACGTTGCAAACGTAAAAGAGTTTCACTTAAATTGTGACAGCACCATTTTAGTTCATATCGGAAAGGAAAACATGAAGGAACTCCATATTGATGGAATTCCAGAGTAATTTTGTTTTGAATAAATTGACGCTTGTGAGACCTCTTCCAAAAGATGACTAAATTCCGTTCATAGGACAAAGTAGAATGGACGACTAATTTAGGGGAGATTATACATATTGATGTATATAGTACATTATGTGTAGTCATGTATGGTGGATTAATTTTTTCCTTCATGAAATTCTGTCGATGATTTGAGTAGATATGTGAGTATATCTATTTAAAGAGAACGGAGTTTGACATTTTGAATTGGTTCAAAAGGTTTTTAATATGAAGTAAAAATCAATGTGACAAGATAATCAAGTATTTATGATTGGATCATAAAGGATAAAGTTTGAGTTATAAGTTTAGCAAAATATCTGAGAAGTTGCAGAATTGTTCTACAACTTATAGTTCTCGAATACCCCACATTAGTTTAAAGTATTCAAGAAACAAAATCAAACCTTGTTGGACATGGTAAGATTAATAAAATTGCCATTATAATTTTGTAGTTTATACATTAAGGACAACCGCTTTTCCACTGAAAAGAGCACCATCATGATCCGTTGAAATTGACAACGTATAAGATATGGTTTGGGTAGTGACCCAAATTGTCATTTTCTTAAGTTTTGGTATGCATAGCATGTGTAAAATGTTTACAACCAAAATGGGATACATATATGTTTATAAGGTTATCCCAACGAATCTATTGGGTATTTCTCCTATCACCGACCAAAGACAAATGTTGTTTGTCAGAAAGGGTTGATTTCTCGAGAAAGTAGTTCTTGCGAAATAAGTGAGTGGGAGGAAAGTACAAACTCAACGAGATTCGAGAATCTTCGTTACCATGTCAAGAGTAGCGCAGCACTGGAAGTTGTTCCAGGGTTTCCTATTTTGACTAAGTAGAAGACACTACATGTGATTGTAGATACTTCGAATGAGTTTGCGAACTGAACCACAAAAGTCCTAAAACTGTGTACTTAGACCAACTTGTGGTTTAAGAGTAAAGTGTTGTTTTGACAACTAAAGGACTTGGACCTTATAAAGGAAGCAAATGATGGGCCCTGACTTCGTAAAATTGACTATGAGTCATTATATCCGCCATAGTATCCTTGTATGAATATCAAGTATGTGACTTGGTAGTCTTTTCGATAGGATTGATGCCTAAGCAAAAGGGTCTATATAGCAACAAAGACATGGATTTTTACATCCTTTGAAAGTTGTACTTATCAAAAAGGTTGTTTCGACGGAGTTCCTACTACAAGATTTTGATCTTATGTAGTGATGCTTTAGTCTTTGCGGATAGTTCTAGCAAAAAGTTACATATTATGATATGGCAGTTGAATAACAAAACCAACTCTCCTCTCGAGGAAGTTTGATCGAGGATGTGTACTTGACACAGTCTAAGAGTTTTGTAAAATTCAAAAGGTTGCTAGAAAGGTATGCACACTTCAATGCTTCAAGTGAGCATAACGAAGTTGAAATCTTTACCTTAATGAAGTTATCAAAAGAGTTTGACTCCATCATGAACGATAAAGATGCTTGTAAAGTTACAAGAAATTAAGTGGGAGCGCTATGACATATTTCCAATACTTTATGTAGATGACATATGGTTGATTGGAAAATATGTATTTTAAATTAACACGGTTATGAAACTCATATTGATGAAAGGCTTAGAAGATATTGGGCATCGATATCTATAAAAGATGGATTGAAGCGCCTGATATGATTGAAGCCAAATTACATAGATGAAATGTTGAAGTAAGTCAATATCAAAATGACAAGAAGGCGTTCTTGTCACATGGAAAATAATTGAGCAAGATTCAAGAGTTTTGACACATGATGAGCATCATTGAAATTGAGATTTCTAAGTCATGTTTCCATGCTATGTACACAACCAGATGAGTCCTATGCTATAAAATGTTATAGCAGGATAATTCATATGATGATTAACAAACAGTGGGAGAGATCCTTATGTCATTTTAGAAATGCTAAGGATATGTTTTCCTATGTAGTAATGACAGAATATTAGTTGTAATATGTTACACTAATAGTCGTGTCATTTATTCAAGTAATTTTATCTCAATTAAAATATGTGATGAAGGGTAGCACAATAGGCTGGAAGAAAGTTCCATGCTGGATTTGAAAGAGTTTCAAAATTAAAATATTGTGACAGATACTACAACAAAGGCTAAGTATATCGTTGTGTTGACAACAGGTAATAAGAGTATTTTGTGTCTAGGAGTTCTTTATTGAACTTGGTGAATTTCCAAGAATGCTGATACTATGAAGCTACATTTTCACAATGTTAGTAACATTAGTTTAAGCTGAGGAATTAAGGTATCACCGGAACTAGGTGAATTTCCAAGAATGCTAACACTATGAAGCTACATTTTCACAATGTTAGTGATATCGGTTTAAGCTGAGGAATTGACGTTTCACCGATTGACCATATATACACAAAGCCATCTCATTAGAGAATGAGTGATGCGTGTAGACGCAAATAACATGCAAATACAATAGGACCTGAACAATTAAGATCTTTTTGATGATGTTTACCACATGCGAAGCATGGTAATAACACTGGAACGCCATATGTGTTAAGTGCTTACAGACTAGATTATTGACTCTAATGCAAGTGGGACACTGAAGGGAATATGCCCGAGAGGCAATAATAAAGTGGTTATTATCTTATTCCTTGTTTATGATAAATGTTTATTTCTCATGCTAGAATTGTATTAACCGGAAAAGTTGATACATATGTGTTTAGCAAACAAACAATGGTTCCTAGTAAAGCCTCTCTTTTAACTAGCTCATTGATTAATAGATGATCAAGGTTTCCTGATCATGAACATTGGATGTTGTTAATAACGAGGTCATGTCATTAGAATAATGATGTGATGAACACATACCCAATATCAAGATAAAAATACGATCAAGTCATTTAGTTTATATTGCTATATCTTGCGTACGAAGTAACTTATTCCTTAGACCATGAGATCATGTCAATCACTGATACCGGAAGGGTGCTTTGATGTCATCAAACGTCACACCGTAACAGGGTGACTATAAAGGTGTCCTTAGGTATTCGGAAAGTATTAGTTGAGGCTCATGGATCTAGAGTGGGATTTGTCCATCCAAAATGACGGAGAGATATACTATGGGCCCTCTCGGTGATATCACATCGAAACCGCTTGCAAGCACGTGATATGATCACAAGGATGTTATATCACGGGAACGAGAAAAGAGTACTTGTCGGTAACGAGATTGAACAAGGTATGGTTGATACCAATGATCGAATCTCGGACAAGTAAAATATCGCGAGACAAAGGGAATAGTTCACGATGTTGTTGGTTCACACGATCACGAGAGTCATCGTTGAATAAATAGGAGTCATAACGGATTTCCAGATCCCGCTGTTGATTATTGATCGGAGAGGAGTCTCGATCATGTCTATCTTATTCATGAACCGTAGGGTGACACACTTAAGGTTCGATGAAGCGTTTGAGAGGATACGGAATATCGAATAATATTTTGGGCAGCACCGAAATTGTTTCGGGGAAAATTGAAATAGTTCAAGGGATTTTTCGTCGAATGGTTGTTAATATAATTAACAAATGATTCGAGGTGCTATATGAAAATGTTTGTTAATGGAATTAACAAATATAAATAAAGAAATAAAAATGTTTTATTTATTTATTAAAGGAAAACCTTTGGATTTCTCAAGTGGAAAATAATGGGAGCATGAGTGGGTGTGAGTGGAGCTTCCACTCACATGAAGACGGAAGAGGTGGGGGCACCACCATGGCTGGCCGCACCCCCTCTTGGGCTGCCTCCCCCTCCCCTATAAAAGGAGGGTGAGAGCTCCTCTTCTCTCACACACTTGCCCACCTCATTACCTCTCCACCCGCTGCTCCATTCCATGGTCGCCGGCTTGGCGAAGCCCTGACAGTGGGATTCTTCTTCACCACCACGCCGTCGTGCTGCTGGAGTTCCGAGGGATCCTCTACTTCCGCGCCCTGCTGGATCGAGGGAACGGAGGTCGTCATCAACCGTACATGTGACCGATCACGGAGGCACCGCCGGATGCGGTGCACATCTTCTCGCTATCGGGATCGGTGTGAGTACGACTACGCTAACAACGAGATTTGATCTCGTAACGCTTTGTGTCTTCGAGGGTATGTGTTCTCCTTAACCCTCTTGTTGCTCGTTGCTCTTCGTCTCCTAGATTAGATCTTGGCCTTTCAGGTGTCTCTCGCATAGGAAATTTTTTGTTTTCTATGCAACTACCCCTTCAGGTGCATGTGCCACGAGTTAAGCGACAAAAAAAAGTCGTTGGGTAGCCCGCGACGAGAAGATTTCGTCCCAGAAGAAGGCGACGTGGCGCTATTTTGTTTCCATGTGGCGTATTTTGATTGGTCCACATGCTTTCGCCTGATTGGTCGAGACTCGCGATGGAAAAAAATGTCGCTGGGTAGCCCGAGACGAACCGATTTCGTCCCAGAAGAAGGCAACATGGCACCATTTTGTTTCCATGTGACGTATTTAGATTGGTCCACATGGTTTCTCCTCAGTGGTCAAGACTGGTGACGTAAAAAATCATTCCCACGTTTTGCTTATGGTGACTAAACGTTTAGCCACGTCAGCTGATTACGATAACGGCCGTTAGAAACTCGTTTGCCACGTGTCACCTCATAGCGATGAAATAAAAACGTTGATGCTTATTGGGCCTAGTTCGGACGGCCCAACTGGTGGCGATGATTTTATGTACGTTGTGGATAGCCTTAACGGTTTAGTGTTCATATAACCGTCGCGGAATCGTCTGTGACAGTCGATCTGATACATTTTCATTCCGTCGCGTAAACCGTCGCAGATTGCCCTTAGCGACGGTTTGGAGCCCATCCGGAACGTTATTGAAACGTCCCTGATCGCGCGGAATTTGGTAGTGAGATGAACTACTCACGCATCACTCCGGAGGCGGGCATGGTGGTGTAGACCCCTCTGGTGATAATTTTCCCTCCTAGCAGGGTGCCGGGGAGAGCTCTAGAACCCTCCCGATCTCGGGTTGACGATGACGATGGCCTCAGGTGTTTCTCGGGAAGAAGTGGTATATTTTTAGGGTTGACGTATCGGGGGAATAAATAGGCGAAAGCGCGATGGCGGTGGACGCCCGAGGGGCCCACACCACCCCCAGGCGCGGCCAGTGGGGCGCGCCGCCCTATGGTGTGGTCCCCCTGTGCCCCCCTCCGGGCCTCTGCGGGACTCCGTGGAACCTTCGGTAATTCTAAGGCTTTCGGGCTTCGATTTTTTCGATTTCGATAATATTTCCAGAACAACTTTTCTGAAACTAAAAAAGCAGAAAACAAGGAACTGTCTCTGTGGCATCTTATCAAAAGGTTAGTCCCATGAAATTGATTAAAATGACATAAAGTGTAAGGAAACCATGTAGCATAAGGCATGAAAACAACATGGAACATCAGAAATTATAGATAGGTTTATGATGTATCACCGCGACACAACACGGGGGAGTGGGAGCGGTGAGAACCACCACTGGAGAGACTAGAGGCGAGACCACCATGGGTGGTCCGCTTCCAGGACCGGGCCTTGTGACCGGAGCGGTTGGTGCAGGAGGCGGCCATGGCGGAGAAGATGCGAGAGAACGCCTTAGCCCCTTACCTGGCCCGCCAAATGTCGGACAGGGGGTTATGTCAAAGATAGGGTCACCTCAAGAGGTTCGAACACTAGGGGCTAACCTGTTCTCATGCACCTCGAGAGGCCTGGAGAGGAAAGCTCGGTCAACAGCCAATGGTGACACGACGAGTTTACCTAGGTTCAGGCCACCATTGCGGTGTAACACCCTGCTCCTGCTTTCCTATGGATTGCACTACGATGAGTTACAGTACAAGGTGTGAGCTTGTGCTCAGGACTAGCTATGGCAGGCTCTCGATGAGTTGAGTTCTGGATCCCCTTTCGCAGAGGCCAAGGGGCCCTACTTATACTGGCGTTTTTGGGCCTCCTTCCTGCTCATACTTGGCGGGAAAGGGCTACCACAAGGTGCTAAAGTGGAGACAAGCCACACTCCATGATGTCTCCTTGGTCACAGCCATCGAGGACATCACCACCATCCATGCCAGAGATGTGCGGACTCTGGTGACGTTCCCTTCGTCTTGTAGCCGGACTGGTCTTCTTGCACCAAATACGAAAGCTTTAGGAAGGGCTTTCGCGCGTGCAGCTATAGTGCGTGCTTTATACACGAGAGTGGCAACTGTGCCCAAAGCGTCTATGTCGCCCTGCGGCGCCCTCGTCATTGCGCGGGGAGGAGGATGTAATCACCACATGGGTTGTTCCGCAGCGAGCGCTAGTTCCTCTGGAGGGGAGCGAGGGCGAGGTAGAGCTCCTCTCCAGGAGTTTGGCGATGATCTCCGCAAGGGGGTTTCCCTCGTTGGGGGGGGGGATCTTAGCCGATGGAAACTCGGGCTCCCGCCTCTGGAAGGGATCCAAGGTGGGCCACTACCATTCGGAGATAGGCCAGGCCCGCAGTTGATGTCCCAGCATACCCTGGTATCCAGGGGTCCGACAGATTCCAGATTATGCTAAGTATGGATTTGTACAAGTCCTATTGGACAACTCATATGATATCACTGGTTCAGAAATGAATGCCATATCTTTCTCTATATGCAAGGAGACGATGAGGCCACTGGATGTTAACGAGTTCTTTGAGATCTCTTAATTATTTGTGCATAGTATTAAACATGATGAAGATTTGGATAAACCGGTAATCAATTTATTCTTACATGCGGATTTGTCAAAATAATACCATGTAATGTTTACGTACTGTTCATATCATTTTGATCAGGAAGTCCATGTTGATGCAATAGACGAGTATAAAGTGCCAAGAGAATGGTAGTCTTGTCTAAGCATGAGACACATCGACATTCTAGAAAAATATGAAATAAAATACTACATCGAGTTCAGCGGGAAATGGTGTGTATTCTGCATGCAAGTGAACATTGTCCATGGTGATGTCCTCGCCATCATGGTATAGGTGAAGCTGCACTATATCAAGCCTATCTTCGAGAAGGTCCACATCTATGATAAGACCAAGTTCAATAATCGAAGTTCTGAAGAATGGAGGAGTACTCGTCTTTTGTGGTTGTTTATAGAAATAAGATGTATTTTGTTCAGTTACGATCCAAACTTGGTTCCTCGAATCTCTATATATTCTGACAAGACTAATCTCTAGCTAGTTTTTGAATGAAACCTCGTGCTTAATGGTGATTAGTCCCTTGATGGTGATACAAATTAAATAAATCAATTTACGAACAGAAATAGAGATATGATGATAATTTAGGCAAATTTCAGTCAAAATTAGATAAATCAATTAGAACAGAAATAGAGATACAATTTTCATTGCATATTAAGATATATCACAACGATCTACTAGCATGTACTAGCTAGTAGTAATCACTATTCTTCTTATTCTGATAGCTTCATCTTGGAAGTCTCCTTGTCGCCACCGTCTTCAAGAGGACATTTGGTGCAGTCCGTCGGCTTTACGTCATCTCCCTCCTGGCCGTCGTCGCCGTCGGCCACGGACTTATTCTCTTACATGGAGGCAGAGGCGGATACCACCTCCTCCACCTCCTCGGTGGAGGCGGCAATGGCTTCCTCCACCTCATCCTTGTCGGTTGTGGGGCCTGTGGGCGCTATCGCAGCCTCATCTTCCACCCTCTCAGGGCGGAGGGGGCTACGGCGGCGATGACAGCATCCCCCTCCATTGCAGAAGTGATGGCCTTAGTCGTTTCCTCTTCCTCGCAGTCGTCGTCCAACACCGCCTCCTCCTCCTCCAGCACCACCTCTTCCTCCTCATGATCCTCCTCCACCTCTCAACCCAACATTCTTTATCTTGGAGTAGATTGGTGTGATGGGACGGATAGCGCGCCTCAATCGCGCACCAATGGTACGCGATCTATGTTGGGTTCGCTGATGAAAAGGAAATACCCGAGAGATTGTCACCCGAATCACCCGAGTTGAGGGGCGAGGACTCATCCCAGCTAGAGTCGTTGTTGTTCCACCTCCACCGTTGCTCGTGCATGGTTGCCCTAGTTTGGGAATACGTGCAGTTGCAAAGAGATAGGTTGCAGAGAGAGGGTTTGTAGAGAGGGTAATGCATAAACTAATAATTTCATGGAGTGAATTTACTTTCTCAGTGATACGTTACAAACGTATCCACTTTTACAACCACTTTTCTTGTTGTTTCTCCTCACATTTGCATGATTTGGATCAAACTAACACGGCTAACACTATTTTCAGCAGATTTACCCTTCGTGTCTACTTTTGTGCATAAATTTAATTTCCTCAGAAAATTCCAGAAATTATTCCCCCCTTGGAGACTCTCGGAGCCCGAAGGACAGCTGGAGGGGGCCAGTGGGCCTCTAGGGGGTGTCAGTGAAGGGAATATGCCCGAGAGGCAATAATAAAATGGTTATTATCTTATTCCTTGTTTATGATGAATGTTTATTTCTCATGCTAGAATTGTATTAACCGGAAACGTTGATACATGTGTGCTTAATAAACAAACAATGGTTCCTAGTAAAGCCTCTCTTTTAACTAGCTCGTTGATTAATAGATGATCAAGGTTTCCTGATCATAAACATCGGATGTTATTAATAACGGGGTCATGTCATTAGAAGAATGATGTGATGAACATATACCCAAAGAGAATATAGCAATGCGATCAAGTCATTTAGTTTACATTGTTATATCAAACACACAAAGTAACTTATTCCTTATACCATGAGATCATGTCAATCACTGATACCGGAAGAGTGCTTTGATGGCATCAAACGTCACACCGTAACAGGGTGACTATAAAGGTGTCATTGAGTATTCGGAAAGTATTAGTTGAGGATCATGGATCAAGAGTGGGATTTGTCCATCCAAATGACGGAGAGATATACTCTGGGCCCTCTCGGTGATATCACATCGAAACCGCTTGCAAGCACGTGATATGATCACAAGGATGTTATATCACGGGAACGAGAAAAGAGTACTTGTCGGTAACGAGATTGAACAAGGTATGGTTGATACCAATGATCGAATCTCGGACAAGTAAAATATCGCGAGACAAAGGGAATAGTTCACGACGTTGTTGGTTCACACGATCACGAGAGTCATCGTTGAATATATAGGAGTCATCACGGATCTCCAGATCCCGCTGTTGATTATTGATCGGAGAGGAGTCTCGATCATGTCTATCTTATTCGCGAACCGTAGGGTGACACACTTAAGGTTCGATGACGCATTTGAGAGGATACGGAATATCGAAGAATATTTTGGACAGCACCGAAATTGTTTCGGGGAAAATTGAAATAGTTCAAGGGTTTTTCGTCGAATGGTTGTTAATAGAATTAACAAATGATTCGAGGTGCTTTATGCAAATGTTTGTTAATAGAATTAACAAATGCTGAAATAAAGAAATAAAAAGGTTTTTTTATTTATTAAAAGAAAACCTTTGGATTTTCCAAGTGGGAAATAATGGGAAATGAGTGGGTGTGAGTGGAGTGTCCACTCACATGATGAGGGAAGAGGGGGGGCACCCCCATGGGCTGGCACCCCCCTTGGGCTGCCTCCCCCCTCTCCTATAAGGAGGGTGAGAGCTCTCCCTCCTCCACACACTTGGCCACTTCCCTTTCCCTCCACCCGCTGCTCCATTTCATGGTCTCCGGCTTGGCGAAGCCCTGACCGTGGGATTCTTCACCACCACCACGTCGTCGTGCTGCTGGAGTTCCGAGGGATCCTCTACTTCCGCGCCCCGCTGGAACGAGGGGGAGGTCGTCATCAACCGTACGTGTGACCGATCACGGATGCACCGCCGGATTGCGGTGCCATCTTCTCACTATCGGGATCGGTGTGAGTACGACTACGCCAACAACGAGATTTGATCTCGTACCACTTTGAGTCTTCGAGGGTATGTGTTCTCCTTAACCCTCTTGTTGCCCGTTGCACTTCGTCTCCTAGATTAGATCTTGGCCTTTCGGGTATCTCGTGTAGGAAAATTTTTGTTTTCTATGCTACGAACCCCTTCAGTGGTATCAGAGCCGGATCTATGCGTAGATGTTTTGTACGGGTAGAACACATAGGTGTATGTGGGCGTTGATGATCATGTTATTACCTCCTTGACTATTTTATGATCTTAGTGGCATAGTGGGATGAAGCGGCCCGGACTAACCTTACATGTCCACGTACATGAGACTTGTTCCACAACTGACATGCAACTTGTATTGCATAAGTGGCTTGCGGGTGTCTGTTTCTCCTACTATAGTTAAGATCTAATCTACGAAGGGTTGCTAAAAATATGTTTATCAACGTTGTGGTTGATGTTCGTAGGTATGAACGGTTCTATCCTCGAAAGCCCTAAGCCACGTAAAATATGCAAAAATAAATTAGAAGCGTCTAACTAGTTTTTGCTGGGCATGTGATGTGATATGGTCAATATTACAAATTTGATTATGAGATGATCTATTTTGTAAATTATTGATATACCGGAAGGTATCCATATGGTTGTCTTCTTATTGATGGACAATCAAGTTTGGGGTACCGTGGTACTTGGTACCACGCCGGTGGAATGATTGAGATCATACCATAATGCACATGATGGAGATCAAGTGCAAGAAGGACCACATCATATCACGTTATCCTTTCATGTGATGTCTGTGATGTTAATCCTTTTTTATGCATCTTGTTTTGCTTAGATAACGATGGTAGCATTATAAGATGATCCCTCTCACTTAATATCAAGATAATAATGTGTTCTTCCTTAAAGTATGCACCGTTAAGAAAGTTCGTCGTTTCGAGACACCACGTGATGATCGGGTGTGACAGACTCAACGTTCACATACAACGGGTGTTTTCAAGCCTAGCATGTACAGACATGGCCTTGAAACACACGCAATACTACGGTTCTACTTGGCGAGCCTAGCATGTACAGACATGGCCTCGGAACACGTAACCGAAAGGTAAAGCATGAGTCATATGGATGATATGATGAACATGTCGATGTTCGCCTTTGAAACTACATCATCTCACGTGATGATCGGTTTTGGTGTAGTGAATTTGGTTCGTGTAATCACTAAAGGCGACTAAGAGGGATGTTGTTTTTGAGTGGGAGTTCATGGTTTAATTTTTGAATTAACTTGAACTTATTTGTCATGAACAACCAATCAAAGTGAATTTGCACAAATTGTAGTATTCATTGGCATCTATAATTACCTTACACTTAGATTGTTAATTGAGAAATAACTGTTATGATCTGGTAAATACCATTTAAGATTGGTACCGTATTAGTGAAATTTAAAATTGAGTCCTAGTGTAGATTTTTGGTATTTCCTACCTAGCTCCATGTGGTTAATGATTGATTAATCTAGAGAGCAAATAATTCCTACTTAGAATCCAGAGTCATGGTTGCTTCCGTATTACTTTATCTTCAAAAGAATGTTTTGTTGATCAAGGTGATTTAGGAACTGAAAAGAGTTGTTTTCAGAAACAATCAAGTGAAAGATATATTGATATCTAGAAACTTATTTGTGGCAACATGACTGAGTATAATTTAGCGTGACAATGTTTGCTTATATTATCTGAATATATGCAAATTTAGCGTGACAATGTTTGCTTATATT
This sequence comes from Alopecurus myosuroides, assembly GCA_028641055.1. Lineage (NCBI taxonomy): Eukaryota > Viridiplantae > Streptophyta > Magnoliopsida > Poales > Poaceae > Alopecurus > Alopecurus myosuroides. The sequence continues at coordinate 547,169,016 of CM054057.1, forward strand.
ATCTGAATATATGCAATGATTGAAGACGCTAGGCGTTTGAATATTCCAAGAAGTTGGGCGCTCAAAATTATCCTCTAAATCCCTTCCTTCAAGCTATAGTAACTTAATCATAAAATTGTTATGATGGGATGGATTAGAAGTATGGGTAAAGTATTTTACCTTACTTGGAAATTGTTAAGAGTGGAATCTAGAAGAATGCTATTAATATGGTGATATTAGTAGAACAAACAAACTCAAAGTATGACTCAATGGGTGATAGTATATGACTAACACGCCAAAGAAAATGAGCTAGTAAGACTAGCATTGTTTGATGTTGAATGATTCTTCTATAAAGGAAAGGGAATATTGAAAATAGAATTACAAATAGATATATGGCAGAAAAGAAGATAACTGGAAAGTCCAGCTCAGGAGTATATGCTTGATATACAAGTTATAGATGTATTACTAGTTAACAAAGTATTTTTGGGTATTTTGATACCACATTGGTTGGTATGAGTTGTCATACAAAGCAACGCAATGCAAGAAATACAAGGGCCTAAAAGGAACTAGTAATAGATGTGGAATCGATTATGACAAGAACATAAATAAAGTGTTATTGTGTTCATTGTAGTATCGAACCAAACATTCAAGATTTATTTTAAGAACTTAATAAGTTGTTATTTTGTTCTAGTCTTTTGTGAGAACAAATGAGATTGTTCAAACTATGATCATATTCCATAATTGATGGATATGTTAATATAAATCATGTTGGTAAAGTAAACATCTATAAGACTAAATGCTAAACGTTGCAAGACGTTGAAGAGTTTCACACTTAAATTGTGACACCACCATTTTAGTTCATATCGGAAAGGAAAACATGAAGGAACTCCATATTGATGGACTTCCGGAGTCATTTTATTGACGCTTGTGAGACCTCTTCCAAAAGATGACTAGAATTCCGTTCTTAGGCCAAAGTAGAATGGACGACTAATTTAGTGGAGATTATACATATTGATGTATATAGTCCATTATGTGTAGTCATGTATGGTGGATTAATTTTTCCTTCATAAAATTTTGTCGATGATTTAAGTAGATATGTGAGTATATCTATTTAAAGGGAACAGAATTTGACATTTTGAATTGGTTCAAAAGGTTGTTAATATGAAGTTAAAATCAATGTAACAAGATAATAAAGTATTTATGATTGGATCATAAAGGATAAAGTTTGAGTTACAAGTTTAGCAAAACATCTGAGAAGTTGCAGAATTGTTCTACAACTTATACTTCTCGAATACCCCACATTAGATTGGAGTATTCAAAAGACAAAATCAAACCCTGTTTGACATGGTAAGATTAATAAAATTGCCATTATAATTTTGTAGTTTATACATTAGTGACAACCGTTTTTCCACTGAAAAGAGCACCATCATGATCCGCTGAAATTGACAACATATAAGATATGGTTTGGGTAGTGACCTGAATTGTCACTTTCTTAAGTTTTGGTATGCATAGCATGTGTAAAATGTTTACAACCAAAATAGGATAAATGTATTTATAAGGTTATCCCAAATAAAACATTGGGTATTTCTCCTATCACCGAACCAAAAGACAAATGTTGTTTGTCAGAAAGGGTTGATTTCTCGAGAAAGTAGTTCTTGCGAAACAAGTGAGTGGGAGCACAGTATAAACTCAACGAGATTAGAGAATCTTCGTTGTCATGTCAAGAGTAGCGCAGCACTGGAAGTTGTTCCGGGGTTTACTATTTTGACTAAGTAGAAGACACTACAAACGTTGTAGATACTTCAAATGAGTTTGCGAACTGTACCAGAAAAGTCCAAAAACTTTGTACTTTGAACAACTTGTGGTTTAAGTATAAAGTGTTGTTTTGACAACAAAGGACCTGGACCTTATAAAGGAAGCAAATGATGGGCACTGACTTCGTAAAATTGACTATGAGTCATTATATCCGCCATAGTATCCTTGTATGAATATCAAGTATGTGACTTGGTAGTCCTTTCAATAGGAATGATGCCTAACGATAGCAAAAGGGTCTATATAGCGACAAAGACATGGATACTTATCGAAAAGTTGTTTTCGACGAAGTTCAAAGAGTTCACTACTACAAGATTTTGATCTTCCGTAGTGATGCTTAGTCTTTGCAGATAGTTCTAGCAAAGTTACATATTATGATATGGATGTTGAATAACAAAACCAATTCTCCTCTCGAGGAAGTTTGTTCAAGGATGTGTACTTGACACAGTCTAAGAGTTTTGTAAAATTCAAAAGGTTGCTAGAAAGGCATACGCACTTCAATGGTTGAAGTGAGCATAACGAAGTTGAAATCTTTACCTTAATGAAGTTATCAAAAGAGTTTGATTCCATCATGAACGATAAAGATGCTTGTAAAGTTACAAGAAATTAAGTGGGAGCGCTATGACATATTTCCAATACTTTATGTAGATGACATATGGTTGATTGGAAAATATGTATTTTAAATTAACACGGTTAAGATTTTCATATTGATGAAAGGCTTGGAAGATATTGGGCATCGATGTCTATAAAAGATGGATTCAAGCGCCTGATATGATTGAAGCCAAATTACATAGATGAAATATTGAAGTAAGTCAATATAAAATTGATAAGAAGGAGTTCTTGTCACATGGAAAATAATTGAGCAAGATTCATGTGTTTTGACACATGATGAGCATCATTGAAATTGAGATTTCTAAGTCATGTTTCCATGCTATGTACACAACCAGATGAGTCCTATGCTATAAAATGTTATAGTAGGATAATTCATATGATGATTAGACGACAGTGGGAGAGATCCTTGTGTCATTTTAGAAATGCTAAGGATATGTTTTCCTATATAGTAATGACAAAATATTAGTTGTAATATGTTACACTAATAGTCTTGTCATTATTCAAGTAATTTTATCTCAAATAAAATATGTGATGAACGGTAGCACAATAGGATGGAAGAAAGTTCCATGCTGGATTTGAAAGAGTTTCAAAATTAAAATATTGTGACAGATACTACAACAAAGGCTAAAGTATATCGTTGTGTTAACAACTGATTATAAGCGTATTTTGTGTCGAGGAGTTCTTTATTGAACTTGGTGAATTTCCAAGAATGCTGAAACTATGAAGCTACATTTTCACAATGTTAGTAACATCAGTTTAAGCTAAGGAATTAAGGTATCACCGGAACTTGGTGAGTTTCCAAGAATGCTAACACTATGAAGCTACATTTTCACAATGTTAGTGACATCAGTTTAAGCTGAGGAATTAAGTTTTCATCAATTGACCATATATATATACAAAGCCATCTCATTAGAGAATGAGTGATGCGTGTAGACGCAAAGAACATGCAAATACAATAGGACCTGAACAGTTCAGATCTTTTTGATGATGTTTACCGCATGCGAAGCATGGTAATAACACTGGTACGCCATATGTGTTAAAGTGCTTACAGACTAGATTATTGACTCTAGTGCAAGTGGGAGACTGAAGGGAATATGCCCGAGAGGCAATAATAAAATGGTTATTATCTTATTCCTTGTTTATGATGAATGTTTATTTCTCATGCTAGAATTGTATTAACCGGAAACGTTGATACATGTGTGCTTAATAAACACAATGGTTCCTAGTAAAGCCTCTCTTTTAACTAGCTCGTTGATTAATAGATGATCAAGGTTTCCTGATCATGAACATCGGATGTTATTAATAACGGGGTCATGTCATTAGAAGAATGATGTGATGAACATATACCCAAAGAGAATATAGCAATGCGATCAAGTCATTTAGTTTACATTGTTATATCAAACACACAAAGTAACTTATTCCTTATACCATGAGATCATGTCAATCACTGATACCGAAGAGTGCTTTGATGGCATCAAACGTCACACCGTAACAGGGTGACTATAAAGGTGTCATTGAGTATTCGGAAAGTATTAGTTGAGGATCATGGATCAAGAGTGGGATTTGTCCATCCAAATGACGGAGAGATATACTCTGGGCCCTCTCGGTGATATCACATCGAAACCGCTTGCAAGCACGTGATATGATCACAAGGATGTTATATCACGGGAACGAGAAAAGAGTACTTGTCGGTAACGAGATTGAACAAGGTATGGTTGATACCAATGATCGAATCTCGGACAAGTAAAATATCGCGAGACAAAGGGAATAGTTCACGACGTTGTTGGTTCACACGATCACGAGAGTCATCGTTGAATATATAGGAGTCATCACGGATCTCCAGATCCCGCTGTTGATTATTGATCGGAGAGGAGTCTCGATCATGTCTATCTTATTCGCGAACCGTAGGGTGACACACTTAAGGTTCGATGACGCATTTGAGAGGATACGGAATATCGAAGAATATTTTGGACAGCACCGAAATTGTTTCGGGGAAAATTGAAATAGTTCAAGGGGTTTTTCGTCGAATGGTTGTTAATAGAATTAACAAATGATTCGAGGTGCTTTATGCAAATGTTTGTTAATAGAATTAACAAATGCTGAAATAAAGAAATAAAAAGGTTTTATTTATTTAAAAGAAAACCTTTGGATTTTCCAAGTGGGAAATAATGGGGAAATGAGTGGGTGTGAGTGGAGTGTCCACTCACATGATGAGGGAAGAGGTGGGGGCACCCCCATGGGCTGGCCGCACCCCCCTTGGGCTGCCTCCCCCCTCTCCTATAAAAGGAGGGTGAGAGCTCTCCCTCCTCCACACACTTGGCCACTTCCCTTTCCCTCCACCCGCTGCTCCATTTCATGGTCTCCGGCTTGGCGAAGCCCTGACCGTGGGATTCTTCACCACCACCACGTCGTCGTGCTGCTGGAGTTCCGAGGGATCCTCTACTTCCGCGCCCCGCTGGAACGAGGGAACGGAGGTCATCATCAACCGTACGTGTGACCGATCACGGATGCACCGCCGGATTGCGGTGCCATCTTCTCACTATCGGGATCGGTGTGAGTACGACTACGCCAACAACGAGATTTGATCTCGTACCACTTTGAGTCTTCGAGGGTATGTGTTCTCCTTAACCCTCTTGTTGCCCGTTGCACTTCGTCTCCTAGATTAGATCTTGGCCTTTCGGGTATCTCTCGTGTAGGAAAATTTTTGTTTTCTATGCTACGAACCCCTTCAGTCAGCCATGGCCCCCCCTTTGGCCGCGCCTAGAGGTCTCCTGGGGTCTAGGACCACCCCCTAGGGTCCCCTTTGGCATAAAGCTTCCTTCGTCCCCGAAACGCAGAACCCCCAAAGGATTTTACCAAAAACGATCCTTAGTTCCGCCGACACCCGAAACCCTAGTTAAGGATACCGAAGTTCATGTTCTGGCACCCTGCCGGGGCGGGTATTGGAGGGAGATCATCGCCATCATTATCGCCATCACCTCTCCATCAACCCTCCATGATCCCCCCTTTGATGTGTGAGTAATTCCCTACTGTAGGCAGAGGGGATGGTAGGGATTGGATGAGATTAGTCATTTAATAGATCACGAGATTGTTAGGGCTTGGTGCCTGGTATCCACTATTGTGGCAGAGGGGATGGTAGGGATTGGATGAGATTAGTCATGTAATAGATCACAAGATTGTTAGGGCTTGATGCCTAGTATCCACTATTGTTGTTTATTATCGGTGTTTCAACTTGGAGGGCCTAATGCTTCTCACTTAGGGCCCGAGTGCAACGATTCAGATCTAAACATGTTATGTTTTCACCAGTATAATTTCTGTTTTGGATCATATCTACTAGTTGTATACACTTATCATTTTATGGAACCCGAGACCCCAAGGTGACATATGGTTGGGATATCGGAGGATTACATGTTTCCACCGTATGTTAATGCTTTGCTCCGGTGCTTGGTAGAACAAGTACCCTAATTACCATTAGTTATCTTTTGGCCCCGCAACAATGGGATGGTAGGACAAAAGATGTCGTGCAAGTTATTATTGCAAGCACGTTTGGAAATTCTCGGGAAACATGCCTATGGTAGTTTGTGACTTGGATACTCTCTTTTATATTTGTGCTTACCTTTGTTATCTCTATTACATGGTTAATCTCATTGATGAAACGCCCGTACATACATTCATATGCTTATGGTGGTTTTAGCACTGCTACTTAATTCGTTTACATTCGTTGTTACTATAGTACTACCGGTTTACTTCTACTGTTACTATTACACTACTGCTGCCATCATATCACTGTTACTACTAATAAATTGTGTGAAGCAAGATACTTTTCAGGTGCATTTTAATTGCCAACTCAGTTGTTAAGGCTTAGAAATATTCCTTGACTCTCCTTGTGTTGAATCAATAAATTGGGATATATTTACCCGCGAAGACTGTTGGGGCCCCCTACACTTGTGGTCATCAAGACTATTTTCTGGCGCCATTGCCCGGGAGTATAGCATTATTTGTAAGCTCACTTGAGAATTATATTGTTCTCTGCAATTTATTATCCATCATGGGAAAGACTACTGATCCTAAGGTTCCAATATTACCTTCCACCACAAGGAAAGGTACAACTCTAAACATCGTTGTTGATTTTGATTCACCTTCTGTTTGGAGTAAGTTTGTTACCCCATTGCATGCTTCACATCCTATTACTGCTGAGTCTGATACTATGTCTGATGAATTTTATGATGCTTCTATTGTGCTTGATACCTCTGGTTCTCTAGGTTCCTTTTTATAAACACAAATTGCTAGAGCTAAAGAAACTGAACATGCTGAAATTTTTGATAAATCGTTATCTACCCTTGAAAAATCACCTGAACGACCTGATCTTGGTAGTGATTAGAGTGATTATTTAGAGGAAACTTATACACTTGATGATGACTTCCTTAAAGAATATATGAGTTAGAAAACTGCTCCTGATCCTGAGACCTTTAAGAAGCTGCTTGAGAAACATTCCATGAAAAACAAGTTTACTCCTGATCCTGAATTTGCTAAATCTCAAGTGGATATTAAAGATGAGAAGTTTGATTTCTCTATTGATCTTTCACTTTTTCATATGGTTCAAACTGAACCCTTTGATGGTATAGAAAATAATGATGCGGTAGCCCACTTGACTAAATTGTTTGAGATTGGCATGTTGTTTTCTGATCGGAATTTGATAAGAGGCTATTATGTTGTTAAGTTGTTCCCTTTCTCATTAAACAGGGATGCTAAAGTTTGGTTGATAATTTTCCATATAGTTGCATTAAGACTCCTCAATGTTTGACTCGTGTCTTTTGCGATAAATATTTTCCTGCTCATATGCAACATGTTGCTTTACAAAAGACTTTTAACTTCAAGCTATTGGAGGATGAGAAAATTCCTAAAGATTGGGGGAGGTTTTGTGCTACCCTCAAGGGTTGGACTGATCATAGTATACCTAAGAATGAGCTTATTGATATTTTCTAATGGACTAACTACTGAATCTGGGATATACCTGGATAGTTGTGATGGTTGTATTTTCAGGGAAAGAATTATAGATAAAGCTGAAGAATTATTGGGTAATATAGCCAAGAATCATGATTATTGGGATATTCCTGAACCTCCACCATTTCTTACACCCAAGAAGAGAGGATTTCTTTTCTTCAATCCTGAAGACATGCGAGAAGCTAAGAAATCTATTAAAGAGAAGGGAATTAAATACGAAGATATGAAGAATCTACCTCCAATTGAAACACTATGTGAGCCTAGCACTTACCCTCCTATGGTAGAGGTACATTCTCTTTATAAATTTAATTCTAGTGATATTCCTTATGATAAATCTTCTGAACAGTTCTTAGATCAATTTGATGATTTCATTGTTAAACAAACTCATTTTAATGCACAAGTGCAAAATCAATTGAATGGTAATTCTATGTGTATCAAAAATTTGCATGCTACTTTAGGAAGAACTATTAATGATGTTAAATGTATAAACACTTTGAAATGATTCAGACTCAATTGGAGAAACTTACTAAAGTGCAAGATTTATTTGCTGAAATGTCTGTTCATATTAAAGAACAAGCTTGTAGTGTTAAAACTAGAGGTGGTGCTTTCAAGAAAGATCGTCTTTATCCCGAGGGACACCCACAAAGGCTTGAACAAGACTCTCAAATGCTAGATGAATTTTTTTTAGCTCTCCTAAAAGAAAAAGAAGAAAAAACATAAAAGAATTAGAGACGCTAATGATAATAGTAATGATGCTAATAAAGAACCTGATAAAGATCCCAATAGTATATCTATTTCTGATGCTGAAACTGAAAGTGGTAATGAGCATGATAATGATAATGATAAGAATGATGCTCCCAATAGAGAAGAAAGTGAATTAGAATCTGAAAATCATTATGATAAAGAAGGTTTTACTGCTAGGAAGCATGGTAAAGAAAAGAGAACCTTGGATACAAAAACCTATGACTTTTCCTAGTAAGTATCTCAAAGGTAAAGAAGCAGAACATTATAATAAATTTCGTGAGTGGATGAATCCTCTCTTCTTGCAAATCCCTTTGAGTGATGTTATTAAATTGCCTCCTTATTGTAAGTATATGAAATATATTGTTACTAATTAGAGAAAAAATACTAATGAGGAAATTTACACTATGCTTGCTAATTATTCCTTCAATGGTAGAATTCCTAAGAAGCTAGGAGACCTAGGTATTCCTACCAATCCTTGCTCTATCAAAAATAATTATGTCAGAACTGCTTTATGTAATCTTGGTGCTAGAGTGAGTATTATGCCTCTCTTTATAAGATACTATAGTTAGATTAACTGATTCCTACTAATATATCTTTGAAGATGAATGATAAATCTACTTATATTCCTATTGGCATTTGTGAGGATGTCCGTGTCCAAGTTGTTAATTGTTTAATATTAACTGACCTTGTTGTGTTGGCAATGTCTAGGATGAAAATATGTCTATTATTCTTGGAAGACCTTTTCTTAATACTTTAGGGGCTGTTATTGATTGTAACAAAGGGAAGGTCACTTTCAATGTTAATGATAAAGAACACACAATTTATTTTCAAAAAAAGATTGATAAGAAATATAGTCTGAACTCAATTGAAAATATTGAGACCATCAAGATTGGAGAATTCTATTGTCCCATTCTGGTTCCACAAAAGAATATAAAACTATTATGATCGGTACTATGTGTACCAAAATTGAGGTAACATGATTGTTATAGTGAAATGCAAAGTTTTATTTCACCTAAAATTGGTTTGGTGACAAGACTTGATCAACCTTGTTAACAAATTGATTTTGAATGAATAAAACTATGTTTTCACTTTGTTTTCTTATGTTTCCCATTTTTTCCTCTGTTTCTTCCTTGTTTTCTGTTGTTTTAACTTTGTTTTCCACCTTTGTCGTCTTGTTTTAACATGTTTTCATCGTGCCCAATCTTGTTTTCCGCTGTTTTCACCTTGTTTTCTAATGATTTCTCTTGTCATTTGCATTGTAGCTTGTCTTAGAACTTCTGTACGATTGGTTTTGGATTTGTTTTCCATCATTTTGTAAACATTTTTCTGCGTTATAATCATTCATTGAAATTTTGGAAATTGCCAAAAATAAAGTTTCGCGAAAATTTCCAGAAAAATTTATATTAAATTTTAATGCATCAAAGGGGGCAGAGTGGCACCTAAGATAGCCCGAGGGGACCCACCTGTCACCCAGGGGCAGCAGGCATGGCCACCCCCTAGGCCGCGCCTAGGGGTCACCTGGGACCCTAGGGCCCCACTACTTGAGTGCTTGCCTCCCATTCTTTGTCTCTCCCGAGAACCACCTTCGCTCCAGGAAAATTTTGAGTTCTTGTTGTTCTTCCTTGGATTTCTTCGATCTCCTCGTTTAGCCCACCATTTGTGCTGAATTTGATACATCTCTTCTCCAGTATGTGAATCCTCCGCCTGTATTTGTAGATTTATGTTTGGTATTGTATATCTTGAGTTTTTTTTTTGCACTAGGTACCTGGTTGTTTGAGCTTGCATGCTTTTTTAGTTGATTTAAATTGCTTTGATGCATGTATTAGTTCTCCTAAGGTTGCTAGAGTGGTTTCCTATAATATTTATCCTAATAGTTGATTTTTATTAGGATTGCTAAAAATTTCAGAATAAAAGTATGAGGAATGCAAGGGGATGGCTTAGTAAATCCTTCAAAAGCACATCAAAGGAAGTGCCTCCCCTTGATGAAGACATTTCAG